>JBBYHM010000026.1:10997948-11008880 GCA_038381775.1 Adansonia rubrostipa
TGAGCAACTGCCCCCCCCCCCACCCCCCCACCCATCGATTATCTGGCCTTCATTTCAACCGGTCCTTTACTAGTATTGTATAAAACAATCAGGCCGTTTCACAAACCAGATCCCCACTCCGAAACCATCCGCCGCTGAATCTTTCCTCTGTTGCTTGCAAGTTAATTTGATATTTATCCACTCCGAGCATAAAAACCTCACCCTTGCATGGTTTTTACTATCAGCCGCTACACTTTGCATGCTCACAGGATCTTTTATGCCAATCTCTTCTAAACCATATCAGACTTTTTGTTTTTTGGTTCTTATTCACCCTAGAATAATTATAATCTAGAGGGAAAAAAATTAAAATTCTGAAATGAAATAAGAATTTCATAATTACATTGCGTAGCATTACCTTTTCTTACCTATCTATCTACATTATTATATAAAATCTATGAACAAACTGATGAACACCAATTCAACTGAAAAGTTGACATATAAAATCAGATATCTTAACAATAATAAAAATAAAAGAAAATGACTTATACATATGTCGGTTTCTGTTACTTGTAAATGATTCTACTATAATTATTAAGCTTAATCATTTACAAAAGCAGTAATGAAAATCAGACTTCCACTCCATATCAAGGAGACATTCCTATACAAGCCTCTTTACCGATACACCAAACTCGACTTCTTGTTGGTGTTGCATCTACACAGTTTATTCTACCTTCATTGTATAACTCCCTCCCAGAATAGCTGCTGCTGCTGCTGTTGTTGCTTGTATCAGACTCACAGAACTTCCCGTCTGCTTTGCTCATCTCATCAATGAGACAGTGCCTTGCACGCAGACCACAGCCTGGATTTTCCACATTTCTCTTCACATTTATTCCAGGAAAGCACCATGTTCCCACAGGTGAATTAGGGTTACACAAAGTATCTTCTTCCAGAATTTCTCCGATCCTACACATTATGCTGAAAGCCAAGTTTTTGAGGACACGTGAATATGCTTCCAGAATTGAATGACCAACATCCTGTGCAATTCAAAGTGATTGATAAGAATTATCTTGAATTTCTATTGCATTCCCGTGAAACAAACAGTAATGGTGATGCATCAGCATGTATATCGTATGAAATTGTTTTCTTAGTAGCTTGCAACAGAAGCTTTATAGGTAGACCGTTAGGCTGCTTCTAAACTTTTTCCTTTTGCAACAAATGTCTTTTCTTCTTCAAATTTGATAAATACAACAGTACTTGAAAGACGAAATTTCCAGATTATTACCATATAATAATATGGATTCAAGGGCGAAAAATGCAGCATAAAAGATGCTATGATTTGTTTTGATGCTTATTTGTCAAGGAGTCTATAATTCAAGAAATGGATGACATCTACAAGCTTACTTTAAGTGCCTGACATTTACCTTGCCATATTGAATTTTTGTAGCATCAAGAAATGTTTGAGGAAGATTTGGATATGTACTCCTTATTTGATGTAAAAGTGCTTCCGCTCGGTCCAGTAGTAGCTCCATCTTATCCATTTCAGACATCGGGTCCTTAATGAAGGACCATGATTTTCGCACTGGGGATTTACCACTAGCTTGTTCTGTAATTCTCCCTTTCCATGCAAATACGGCAGCTTCCAACCTATTAACGGCCTCAAGGGCATTATGTTCAGACTTTATATTGAGTGAAATGAACATTTCCTCAACCAAGCTGGACTCCACACTCAAAACCTTGTAGAGGTCGTCACCAAGATTTGCCTTCCCAGACTGTAAACGTGTAGAACGAGATTGAGTTGCAGTAATTGCAACACAAACAACATATAAAACTTTAGTCTGGAATTTTGCTCTCATCATTAAAAATTATCTGATATTTGATATGATTTTAAAGTAAAATAGACCAATGTCAGCTGGTTCCAAGTAAAATCTCCAGATTCCATTCCTCTATTTTCTTTTGAAACATGATTTCCAAATTGATCCATACTGAGCAAGGACTAATCCCAAGGGTAACTTGAGCCTGTTTTCTAATCAGGGCTTCTAGCTAAGTAACAAGATTTGCTTCTGCAGATGGTCAATGAAGCCAAACGCAGGGGAAAAGAAGGAAAGGAAAAGGATCTTCTTGATTAGGCTGGTAGAGATTAGGTTTCGAAACTAAAGAGAGATTTCATCAGAAAAACTATTTAAGGATCCAATATTTAAAGTTTAGAATGCCCTAGAGGCAGTAAGTATGCTCACCTTGGGAAGTGCATCCCTAATAATGGATGGAAGAGGCATTTCAAGCAAAACATTTTCATTAATTGATTTCGCAGCCTTGAATACTTGATATACCACCTGGCCTTTACATTGCAACTTCTTCCTTTCAGTATCTGAGAGCCCAGATTTTGGTACTTGTGGCAATGGAAGCCACCACCTCTTGCTCTCCCTTGCACTCTTGTTTCTTCCTTCTGCCCGGCTTCCAATTTCTGCGTAACAAAACTCAGTATTCACCATTGATTCCAGCGTTTCCTGTCAATTTTGAAAATTTAACCTGGTAAATGTGGGTAACATGTTCATAAAAAATATACAGATTACTTCGAAGAGCTAAGAGATAGCGTACAATAAGCATAGAGTCCAACTTTTGAAGTGCTGGGAGATTCATGTGAATGTCAGCACGGGCTTTTGGGGTCATTATCTGCTCAAAAAAGAATTTATAGAAACCTCACCACGTTACAGAATACATTTTGTCCTGTTAATCAGAATCCAACAATCACAAGAGTACCTCCATAGTCCTGCCATTTGCGCCATTTTGCTTAGCAGGTACTAGCTCCACCATATAGTTCGTTGGAGAGAGTAACCAGTCCATTTCCCTTCGCCATTTATTTTTCCTTTCCTCAGCCAGTGGCTCCAATTTCCACAACTCCCCAAAAACCGATGCTGCATATTCAAATTTGTGCACTTATAAGTTGAAGAATAAAGAAAGAAGACAATGCTACGATAACAGGGAAACATAATGAACTGTATAAAATGTACGCGCATTTTTTATACTGTAAGTTGTAACTCCCCAAAAACTGATGCTGCATATTCAAATTTGAGCACCTTATAAGTTGAAGAATAAAGAAAGAGGACAATACCATGATAACAGGAAACATAATGAACTTTGTAAAATGTACATCCTTTTTTATACTCAGTAAGTTGTACTTCTTCTCATGATGCATGTATCTAAGATATTTATTTCTCCGACCTTGTAGCCTTTATGTTGAAATTTTTTTCTTGTTGTAGGTTTAGGTCGGTGGGGGGGGTGATGTTCAAGAGGTCAAGGCACTATCTACAGTGATTTGATCAAAGATCTGGAATTATTTCTTCGCATGGAGAAAGAATGAATAAAGTACGACATGAGGTGCTATGGCTTTTCTAATGTAAACATATTTTACCTAGTTCCATTCCAGAATAAAAGTTTCTGATTATAAATGTTTATCTCGCAAACAATTGTAATAATAGAATCTCATGCAAAAATTGTGAAAGGAGAATCTTGACTAAATCAGGTTATAGATTGAAAAAGAACTTGAAACAAACTCACCTGCAAGATTCGTTATGGCATTTGACAAAGCTAAAGCTGTGGAGACACCTTTCCGTCCACCTGTAGTATCTTCCCCCAATAGAAGCTTTGCAAAATTTTCTTTCATTGTCTCAACATCTGAAAATTCAATGGCGTAAGCTGGTTTCCCTTTGACATAAAAATGCTTGGGGCTTTCTGAGAGCTCCCATTCATCCGAAGCCAGTTCATCTCTCTTCATCCACTTGGAAGAAAATGATCCAAAAGCATCTTTGCTAGAAGAACAGCTGGAGAAATCATCATCCAAGGAATCAGATGCACGTGCATCTCCTCTGCTTGTTCTGCTTTCATTCTCATAAGGCTGATTGCTTAGAATGCAGCTCTCAAGGCCATTGTATGTCACTATCCCTGAAATTTTGAATTTAATATCCATTTATTGAATCAAGAGGGAAAAATACGAATTTATTCTTCCGAAAGTGATTACAAATAGAAGCATCATCAGGCTGACACCATTGCAAAATGATTTACATGTGGTCATCAGCTTTTGGCAGATAATCATATGATAGATGACAAAAGCAAAACATAAAGAAGCTTAAGTTTCTGGTGTATGTTGCTCTAATTACATAAACACTAAGTGCAGACATATAGGCCTCATCATGAAGATTTTATTTTGACATTCAAGTTGTAATTGAATGTAATCATTTTATGGAATGAACAATTGAACACTTCAGGCAAAAGAATTAAATGTTTGGGACACCAAAAGCAGCCATTCACTTTTTCTTTGTTTCAAGAGAAGAGAATGTGAAAATTGAGTAAACATATAAACCAATATCAAAACTACTTATCAGTCCATGTAAATCATACAATTTTATTAATTCAGAAGGGTGGGTGGTGGTGGTGAAGGTTTTCTGGAGACAATTTTACTGAGATCTTAGTGAATATTCAATTAGTAGAATTAGTAGAATTTAGCACGGCCTCCAGCAATCACCTCTATCAGTTAAGGCAACATCATACTTTTATGATCCTTGTAAGAAATAGCGAAGAAGGTTTGAACATGCTTATTTCAGACGGTTCTAATTTTTGTATTGTCATTGATCTAATAGTGGGTCAAATAACAGATTGATTAAATGCCATTTCCATTCAAATTTAATTAGACAAGTCTAGCGGGTAAGCTAAGTAGAGTAATTACGTAAATTATCACAGATCTGAAAACCAGATCTCTCCGGTCACATATGCATCCTTTTTCATTTGGAATAAAATTGTCTTTGTCAAGTTTGTCTTTATCATAGAAAAGTCAAGATGTTAGCACATGCACATGGTAGTTCAAGGGCGAATGCTATTTCAAACTTAGCATAGATCATAAGAAAAGATGACTTTAACTACCCATCTCTTATCTTATGGCTTAGAGTAGGTAAAAGAATTGTTAAAAAGAATTAAGTGAATAATGGTACATGTCCTAAAAGACAAGAGAACCCACAAGGCATGCTTTTAAGATCCAATTGCATGACATCCCATTTTTTAAAAAATTAATGACTCCACTTTGAAGTTTGTTAACATTTGTGTTCTCAAATCAATCATGTGAAAGTGATAATAAAAAGCAACAATAGCATCCTTGCCGATTGCCATACAAGACAATACACGATACAGTTTACCATTCAAAATAAAGACAAGAGACTACAAGGCAGAAGTTTCCTAAGTTTTGCGACGTAGGACCACATCAAAAAAGAGAAATTTCCAGGAAACAGGAAAGAAATCTTAGATCTGAAATTCCTCCCCGATCAACAGCTCAAACTCTCGAAAAAAGAAAAGCACTACTTAAAACTTGAAAGATGGCCCAAAAAGGTGTTAAAGATAAAAGGGCATAATTTTATTTTATTTTATTTTTATCATCCTTTCCGCTGATAAGGTGGATACCTTTTTCCACTCTTTTTGTCTCGTCTGTTGTGCTACAGGATGTTTTTCTTTTTGCAATTGCAGTACTTAAAAGTCAAGTGGAATATAATATAAGCATTGAGGAAACAATTTTCAACAAATGGAATGGGTGAAATATAGTAACATCACTTGCAGTTAGAGCCCAACGGCAAGTTACATGTAATCCAAGCATCAATAATTACTAGTATCTCAACTTTTCAGGAGAAAGAAAAGTCGACTGGCCACATAATGGCTTTTATGTCCCCACTCAGTAACTTGAGTTTTAAATTATAACATGGTAGTACCAGTCCTACCCCTGCTCTTACTATAATGAAGGGAAGGGTCCATACTAAACACCGGCGAAGAAAAAGTCATCCAACCCTAATTAACTTTGATAAAAACCAATTCGAGAGCTGTAACACAGTTAACTTTCTTACTATAGTAAATTATGAAATGATCATCCCCTCATTTTTTGTTTGTAAACTGTGATCATATCTAGTTTCAAATGCCGCCATCACCACCACCCTTGAAACTCGTTAGTCCAAACAAACCCAAAAAGCTTCAAATTATATGAGATAACCCCATGTGGTTTGCTTGTACGTACAAGATACCAGAAGGCATTTCCTTGGGCCCACTAAGGAGACCGATCATAGTAAAGAAGATGACTTCATTAAAACTGTGAGTGGTAATTAGCAGAGGCGGGTGCGCTCTCAAACAGGGTTTGCCCACCTTAGTAGTTTAATCCATTAGCAGGAAGGAAGGATTCTCTACCAGCTAAGAACTAAGAAGCAAAGGGAGCTCCATCTAAATTTTAGATACTTACTGAGCAGGTAGCTTTAAAAGTGTGGTGATTTATTAAATAGATGATTTTAACGATAATTACTAGGATTAGAATGATTATGGGTGTCTCATCTTTGTCTTCAAAAAGAGGTTCACACTAAAACTCCAAGAATCCACCTATTGAATATTTAATTTAATGATAGATGCATGCTTTGTTTCCCTGTTCAAAAAACAAATTTCTATTTTTTTCTGAAAAAAAAAATGTATGTTTAACCCTCAAAGAGTAGAAAGAAAGAAATTATGGGTATTGGTTGTCGTGAAAGAGAGGAACATGACATCCACACCTATTCTGAAGGCACATTAAGTGTTCTGCTTAGAATTAAATAGAGTCAGTATTGCTGCATGGTAATGGCAGCGACTATAACTGAAGATTGAAGAACTGCCTATGGCCAGCCAAAAAAAAAAAGTAGAAGAAGAAATGCCTCTCCTCCTGCAACCCCCATGGTCCGCACGTTATGGGCCCGTCGCAATTCTCTCGGTTCATTCTCACCACAATCCCCAACCTTTCAACTCACTCATACAATAGTTAAATTTAATCAAAACATTAAAATATAATAAAAGAAAGAAATTCACGCCCAATGTAACATAGATGAGTGATTCATGATACATACATGCTAATAGGCATACACAACAGACGAAAAAAATAATTAGAGGATATGAGTTATAATGAGAATGAGGATGAAGCCTCATATCAAGTGTTAAGTAGTTTCTTTTATATTATTTATTACTTTTTTTAATGTTGCAGAATAAAACAAAACTTAAGACCGACGAGGGGCTGACTGGCCGGCAGGCTGGGTATTGGTTGTTGGTTAAGGTGGAAGAAACAGCAGCCACCTCGGTCAACAAAGATTAGATTAAAAACACTGACATCAATCACGGAAAATTTTTTTAATACTCCGTTTGAAAGTTGAACCCATACCCAATAAATAATTAAGTAAATAAACAAATAAAATGACAGTAGGTTTATTATTATTATCATTACGTATAAATTAAGTAATAATTACTTACTATCTTGCTCATCAAAATCGAGGCTAGTCTCTCTGTCGCGTGTACAGCATGCCAGTCTTTTCCTCATCAACACCATTTTCCTTCTCACCTTCTTGTTCTTTATCACTCTGTCCTCCAAAATGTTTTCTATTGTCATCAAAATCCCCAAAAATATAATGGCAATAAACAAATAAATAAGGTATAGATTGTTGATTAAGGAAGGCAAACAACCTCTTGAAGAGAGCAGAATTAAGTAAAATCGGGGTTTATGAAAGAAAGATTTGGTCTTTTTTTAGTGAACAACAAAAGTGTGTGTAAAATAAAAGAAAATCAAAGGAACCAACCAACCAAACGGTAAGCAAACAAGACTTCATTATCTGTAAATGTGCGAGAGAGAGATGAATTTCTTAAACACCAACAAACAATTTATCAACATCTCAGGGCAAAAAAAAAAAGGGTAGTTTGTTAAACCCAGCGGTTAAAAGAAAATAAAATTCAGATTGAAGGCCCCATTCCAACAAGTTCAAGTCATCATTGACAAAAAAAAAAATGAAACTGCATTTGGAGAACAAACCTGGGTGAAAGTGTTAAGGCAACGAAGAAGCTGTAAAAAGCAATCAACGCTGCATTTGTATATGGAAGGAAAAGCAGAATGTCGAAAGAAAGGGGGGAGGGGGTGTTGGGGTTCAATGGTCAAAAGCTGCGAAAATTACAACTGATATTTGAACTACGATCCATTGGAGGCAACAGTTGGTGTTAGGCTCCTTCCTTCCTTACTTCCTTTTATAGTCTACAGATAATAAGAAGAGTGAAGAGAGAGTTTTATAATAACACCGTCACACAGAGGGAAGAGAGGAGAAGAGAAGAGAGCTTACTTAAAATCAGGTCATAAAATAAACCCGTTTCTTTAAATTTTAAACTATGCAATAATGAAAGAAGAGATGGGATAAGAATGGGAGCGTCCGTGTCTGGATGGAGATTGAATTCCAATCGTAGATGGCAAAGGCAAATGGGCCCAACTTGAACGGATTGTAGCTGCAGGCGCCTCAATTCCTCAATCCACACCCACGGAAAAAAAATCCAATTTATACAATAGAAGAATATAGATCCCCAATATTCTGCCTACGTCATTCCAACTTCAAACCTTTTAAAAAGTTAATACTTTTCTTCATGTAAATTACATTTTCCTTTTATAAGAAAAAAAAAATGAAGAAAAAGTTTTCAAAATTCTTAATTTGTGGAAGGAAACGGCCTTTCACCAACCCCAATGGGTTCTGCCCTTTTTTTTATTATTATTGTTAGAGAGACAAGTGGATAGGTTGGGAGAGATGTATGGTCAGCAGTCAACATGCTAAATCTAAGGGAAAAAAAGAAATTTGATAAATTTGAAAATAATGCAGAAAATTATTAAAATAACATATAATATAAATATAAAGAAAATTTTGTAATATTTTCAACTTCATTATAATATTATAAGAATATTTAAATAATATATAATTTGAAAAAAATAACTATTAATATATTCTATATACGATGCGCAAGAAATACTTTTATTTAGTAGTGTTTAACAAAGAGATGAGATGAGATGGTGGTATTTCGAATTTTGACATTAATTAGAATAGTGTTTCTATAATTATCCCTCTTTCTCGGTTTAAATTCAAATTTCAATACCATTAATAAGTTTTTCACATCTCTATTTGCTATTCAGGGATGACAGACATGTGAGTACATGCAAGTTTTGACTTTTGAGGTCCTTGAACGTGATCAATTTTTACATTTGAACGATTGAGTTAACATTATGAATTAAATGATTCAAATATAATATGATTTAAAATATAATTTATATAAAAATTAAAAATAAAATAATAACATGATTTAAAGTATACTTATGTTTTCTAATTTTATTAAAAAAAATTTAAGAAACTATCTACTCTTCAAAACTAATTATTATATGTTGTTAGTATTTTAATTTTTTTATCTCTTTTAAACTATATATATATATTTTTTTTTGCAAAACTAAATATCTACTAAATAATTTTAAAAAAATTTGAAAATGATTTTGTTCTTTGGCAGAATGTGATGTGTCAAAAATCCAGTAAGTATAATATTCATACCTTACTCGAAACCATTTAATAAAAATATCTTATTACAATCCAATTAAAGCTTGAAACCATTTATTTAATTTAAAAAATTTTACTGTTTTAATATGTTTTATTACTGAAAATTAAATTAGCAAATTTTAAAATACATCTTTTTATGAAATGATTAGTCAATTTTGAGTAAAATACTTACGTTAAAAAAAATATTAGCATTAAAATTTTTATTACATATCTATAATTGAATTTAAAGTATATGCATCACCAAAACTAGGTTGGTGCTATTGTTAAAATAAAATATCTAATTTAATTAATTGCATATAAAAACAGGGAACATTTTACACGACAGGCTTAGATTAGATTTTATCCTTGGCTTGGTTTCCGACTTTGAATTTGTTCCTAACTGTTTCATTATTTCTCAGACCTTTGTGCTTTGCCATGCACAGTAGTAAAAAAGGGGGTGATGATGACGATGATGATGGTGGTGATGGTGATAACAGTTGCTAAAAGAATAAATAAATTAGTTTTATAGGTGATGCAACGTGTCCACCGTATATATTAAGAATAAGCGATGGTATTCTTTTATTAAAAAAAAAAAATTGAAAGTTGATATTTATTACCATCATCTTCCGCCGCTTGATATGACAACAAACAAGTAGGCGTTTTGTTTGAAATTTTGAATTGCACTATACTATTAATATTATCTGGCATGAGTTTATTGTTTTAGTTAAAAAATTAAAAGTTCATTATATGTTTTTATATTATGATAAATAAAATATTTTATTTTTTATATTATGAATTTAATATTTTAATTTTTATGTTTTTAAAATTATAACAAATAAAAAATTATTAGTAGTATTAAAAAAATTATTTAAATGTTAATAAAATACTGATATATTATATTATATAAAATTTTAAATTTTGTATAAAAATATATTTAAGTTTGAATTTTTTAATATAAAATTTAAAATTTTAAATCATATAATATATTATCGATATTTAATTTTTTTAACCTAATTAATTATTTTTTATTTATTATAATGACTAAAATACTTCTTTATTATAGCACACAAACTTTTAGTAACTTTTGCCGTAAAAAAGCTATTACAATGAGCTTCAATTATAACATATAAAAAATTAATTAATCAAACAGATAAATTGAGGTAACTAACCAACTTATAATTAGGTAAATTATAAAAAAAAAATTAATAATACTTGAATTTAAAGATTTCAAAATGTCATAAGCTACTCTAAGTTAAGGCATCGCTGACTTAATGCAGTAGTAGTAGTAGTAGTATTATTATTATTATCACTACAAGATAGTCTTCCGCCCCGGAGATTGAAAAGTGTTCGTAAGTATTTGAATTTTTGAATGAGCGATGGAATTGGAAGGGAAAAGACGTTACATCATCAATGAAATCGATGAACTGATGAAAACAGTACCAAAATTTATTTCCATGGGCCAGCGAAGAAAAGGAAAGGAAAGGCACCGGAAGTGAGGGATGTTGTCTGTTGTCCGCATTAGTAAAATATGGCAGTGGAAATGGAAGGAAGGAACTCTCTTCAATCTTTTATTCATCATCTCATT
>JBBYHM010000026.1:11013143-11026218 GCA_038381775.1 Adansonia rubrostipa
GAATTCAAAATTACGTAAAAGTAATTACATTTAACATAAAATAAAAAAATAATATAAAATATACTTAAACCTGAACCTGACCTGAACCCAAAAAAATCCGAACTCGAGTGGACCTAAACCCGAATCAACTCAAACTCAAAATGATCCATCCTAAATCTGTCCGAACTTACTCTATTACCACCTCTAATTATAATATCCGCCGCAAGGCGGTTCAACTCGGTTGTATCCTTAGGTCAACCTTTCGGCCTTGGTTACTGTAAGCGCTTTCTTCTTTCCCCTTTCTTTTTTTTTTTTTTTCTTTTGAGCCAATTGTTAAAGCAATTGTCGGCAGATAAGACTGGCAGTGGCAACAAACAGTCAGCCAAAAAAATTTTCTTGGGCATCCGTGGTTATTCACGTGAGCATGCTTCAAACATGCTTCTAATTCTAAAGCAAAAGCTCGCAAATACCTACCAAGCTGCACAACACTAGTACAGAGAAAATCAGGGCCCAAACAAAACATGGGTCCCAAATAAAACACCAACCACCGATAACCAGTTGTCACGCAGTTTGAATGGGAAAATTACACAAACAACCCGATGCGCAAACATAATTAAAAAAAATTAAAAAAACTTAAAAAAATGTACCATTTTTTTCCCCAAAAAACATTTTCAAGGACAAATGGGCAGCTGAGATAAAAATATGGCATCACTTCAGGATAGACCAACTAAGCCACGAATTCTTCTACTGCTATCAGTGTTCCACAATAATAACTAGTTACTCATTATTTGTGTCTAGGACAAGGACACACTCATAACTCGTAATAATGTGTACACAACAAGGACATCAAAAATTAGGGTAAGAATTCTATTCCCAAAAAAACAAAGGCTGTATGTATACATTCACAAGACAAGATGATTGACAAAAGAATTGTGCTCAACATGCTAAGATGTTTTCTTTTCATGTAAACTTGAACATAAATGCATCAATCAATACATAGATCCTGCATAAAAACAAGCTTCTAAATATATTGGCAAAAGAAAAATAACTTGAAAATTTGTAAAATGCTAAACTTCTAACACTTAAGGCAAGGCAGGAAAACAAAAACAAAAAAAAAACAATTTTAGAATAAGCTAATGACAATTGATTCATCAGTTTACATCTATCTTCCCATAGAGAAAACAACCATGCTGAAAAGTCCAATATAATCCCAGCATCAATTCACAGTCTCACATCTTCTCAACATCATTTTAATAATACATACTGGACTGTTCTGGCACTATTATCTTCAATTTTGTCAAACATGTACATTGGGTGGACAGGAAACCTATCATAAGCATAATGCAGAAGGCTTTTAGACTTTTAGTCCCTAAGAAAAGAAAAATACAACAAATGAACAAAATTTATGTTGAAAATTTGAAGCCAGAATGACGACTGGATAAAGAGACAAAATCGATCTATTGACCAAAAAGGCAAGAACATAGTTGCGTCTTCAGACATCGATCGACTTGATTGAAAAAAGGCTTCACTGCTGGATATCAACAGATGCGGAATAAAAGGTCAGCTTTCACGAGCAAATATGTCAATATATACCAAGCACAAATTATACATCAATTGATTAAATCAAGTATGGTCATTAAGGATAGGAATTACAGATCTGATAATAAGTGTAACGATCTTCTTGAGAGTAGGTTTTCAACACCAATTAAACCTAGCAATGCCAAAAGAAAAAAAAAAAAATCAAAGACGAACGACTTACAACATTTCTTAGCAACAAAGAAGGGAATGTTTGGGTTAGTTAATGCTAACTGCTAAACATTTTCCCACTTATTGGTGATCATATGAAGGTTCAAACAGGATAATCTTTGCCATAAGGAATCAAACAACTAGCACTGGAACTTGAAAAGACAACATTTAGGCCTCGATGGATATGTCTAACAGCAATTGCTGTCTTCACCAGCAAATAGCAATATTGGATTCAAGCTGTGCAACTTCCAAAATCAATAAAATATTAATAAAAATATTATAAACACGAGATGGAACAGCAGCAAAATGAAAAGAGTTGCCACACACAATGAATAGTGCGGAATCTAACATGCAATTTCAGATACTAACACAAAAAAGTTACTAGAGCATGTAAATTGAATATAATTTCAGTCCATCTCAATATCTTGCTAAGGGAATTTTGCAATTAACCTTTGGGAATTTAAAAGCCATTACAGTAATCTGATAACCTTAAACCTAAATCATCAAACACTCTACATCAAGTAAATCTCCGAGCCTTTGAATGAATCAATAAACAACTGACAATTCTTTAATTTACATAGTGTCAGGCAAGAAAAATAAAATAAATTGAGATAGGGAATATTCCCGAGCAAAGAAACTGTAGTTCTACTCTTAATTGCATTTTGTACTATTTTCAAACTTCAAATTTGTTGCAGTAAATCAAATTAGAATGACATTACCGTTGACAATCGGAATCAGAAAGTCAGTACAACCAACCATTTGCATCAATTTAGAAGCAAGAAATATAAACAAATAGTTTAAAATGTGGACAGAGTGAAGACCAGACATCAATCTAGATATATACCAATATAAAATATTCAGAGACTTAATTTAATCACTATTCCAAGGATGAAACGCAACCTGATTAAATAATAAATGAAGCCTAAAGCCTATCGTCTTCCCAACCCTAAAATCTAAAGAGCCAACCCCTAATATCCCGGATGATACAAAATAATAGATATAGCTCCCCCCTTGCCCACCGCCACATAAACATATGGAGCCCCACCTTCAAATTGAAACCTACAACTGCAAACTTTCAAAGATCAGCAGAGTTGAGATAAAGTTCAGTACGCTATTTTTTCCCCCAGGCGACCTTCCAGTTAAAGAAACCCCCTATGGTAGGAAGGACTTTTAAATGTACAAAAGAAACATAAAGCTAAACTGATCTTAAAATTAGATCAGATTAACCAAAAGTCACAATGGAAATTTCAGGACATCTTAGCTACCTTCAACCCACTCTCTCTTTTCTCTGTCTTTTTTTTTTTTTTTTTTTTTTGTGGGGGTTGGGGTTGGGGGCTGTTGAAACTAATTGATCAAAGTCAGACAGTATCATTATTGAAAAAATGCATTATACTGACAACTGAGATTTATTGATTCCTCAAAAGGCCTGCAAGGATATGGTAAAATTGCAACAAAAAATGCTCGAAAAATAAAAGGAAAATAAAAACGGTTCTACTCGTTATCTTTTTCTGGGTAGATGTAGCTAACAAAATATTAAAATTTATGAAACCAATAGTAGAAAATTTCTTCTACTCTTACAGTGCAATAACCAGTTTGATAGATTTATCGGTTTCTAATTCTCTCTCTCTCTCTCTCACACACTCAAAAAAAAAAAAAAAAAAACTCTGAAGTTACCCTAAAAGAACGCTTCAGCAGCTCTGACCGAAACACAAAGTTAAGGTATCATAGGAAAAGTTTGCACATACATAAAAGGCTAATAACATTCTGGACCTTACTCTCAATTAACAAGAAAGTATCTGTATATCTACGAACAAGTATTCTTCAATAAGTCGTGCATTTTCTTTACTACTAATACCATCATTTTCAAAAAAGAAAAATCTGATGAGTTTTAAATTTTTTTAGCTCTCTCTTTCCGTTGTCATTGTCTCAATTTTTTTTTTTTTGTATCATCCAAAGGGAAATAATACTAATAATATATATATATATATAGTTGTCTTGAGGTATTTGCTAGTATTTAAATAAGCCTCCTTGAATTATATTTTTCAGTTTTTTTTTTCCTTTTTGTAATCATAATCAAAGTAAGCAAATAAAAAGAAAAAGCTATTCACCATCAAAATATATTGTCAATATATCTATGAATGGCTAACAGCCTCCTCTCTTGTTCTTTTTCTTCATTTGTCTCTATTAGTTTTGCAAAATTGGAATCCTCATCTACAGAAACAAAAGGGAAAAATAAGAGACAACAGTGGTTTTTTTTTTTTTTTTTTTTTTTTGCTTTTAGCAAAAAAAAATGTCCTAAATCTAAAGATTCAGAAGCAAATCATAAATAATAATAATAATGACGGGAAACAAGCAAAAAGCGAGTAAATCCCAACCTGAGATCTGACAATAAAAAAAAAAAAAGAAAGAAGGCAACCTTCACCGCGGTCTCCGATTCAGTTGATGCAAGGCGGGATCCAATTCATGCTTCCTCCAATCACGGCCGCTCATCTGGCTGGCTCAAACCAAAACAAATCAAATCCAATATTAAGGAGCAGCCAATCAGTTCCCGACCTGCACCAAGCGAATTAGAGACCGCCGGTAACTGAATCAATCTGCTCCAAGTCCAACACCAGTTCCAACCTCCTTACACGGAAATTATTAGTTTTGCTAAAAGAGCGCAACCGTCACATACTATTTCTATAACCCTATCGCTGGGCCTGGATTTTGCTTTCTTCGGCTGTTCTTTATAATCACAACAGACCAATTTCTTCCCTCCACGTGTCCCTCTATCTGATCAAATTCCAGTTCAATGTGGAAAATTAAATTAATGATCAAGTGTTTTTTTTTTCTTCGTTTTTTTTTTCACTTTTTCCCACTTTCCGTCTTCATTATTACTTAAAAAGTACCTCTTTTTATTTTCTTTTTTTTTAATAATGTACATTAATAGGAAAAAATGAGTAACACTTACACTAGTCACTTGTTTTTCTTCTTCTTTCTTATTATTGCTAGCATTATTATATTATAAATTCTTACTAGCAGTATTATAATTTTTACTGTTAGTTTTCAGTACAAATAATAATTCAATAAATACTAACATATGTATATAAATATACAAGCAAGATATAATGAGGCACAATTTAAAAAGAAAATTGATTGAATTGTTCCTCATTTAGCAAATTTTATTTTTTTTCACATTTTCATTTTCTTTAAAATTCTTTGTCTTTAAGTAATTTTTTGAATAATTATTTTCATTGTCTTTTAATTAATAAATCCTCTGGTCTGGTTTGTTATGGTATGGCATGTCATGTTATATTGAGTTGGCGATTGTGGATTGTAGGAAAATTTGAGAAAAGCCAAATCTGTGCCTCAGTTTTCAGCGTAAGTCCTTAGCTTTGTTTGTAATTTTTACCCATTTTAATTAATCCTGCTTTGTTTTTGGTTTTAGGGTATTTACAATCAATATTCATTTCAACTCATTCCTAATTCTAATTCTAAACCTAAATCAAATCCAATTCTACTCTTCTAACTTTAACCACAAATTTATTTTATGAAATTTAATGTCAAAAAAGAGAAATTCGAATCTCATCCATCTATTTTAATCTCTCTCTATATATATACACATCAGAAGCAATGCCAGAAGTGCAATTATGTATAATATATATTTAGAGAGAGAGAGAGAGAGTGCAAATCAATCAAACTAAGCTTGTGAAGTCCGTTTGATGAATGACATGATAATGGAGATGAAAAAGGTACAAAAAAGAAGCATCTTAAAAAAGTAAAAGGAAGAGATGGGCCTTGACTTTGTGTCTCTTTTTCACATTACTATAATAGTTTTGCATTGCTTTATTTGCTGATATTTTGGTTTAGTTTCTGGAATCCATTCAAATTCAATCCCAATGTTTGGGCCGGAAAGTAAAAGATAATTTAAAAGAGTATTTTATTTTTATTTATATATATATATATTTCTCTTTGTTTTTAAACAAAGGAAAGGATGATATTGATGGTTGATTTATATATATATATATATATATGTATATATAACTTTCACTTTCAAGTAAGCATTCCTTTTCCTTTTGATGGACTCCCTGCCATCCTGACTTTGAAACACGTAGAAAGTTGATATACTAATTTTACTAATTTCAATATTTAATGGATTGTTATCGAACAAATTTGTTAAATCATGCCCAATTTCAATTATATGTCATCTTAAATAGTGATCAGTTAGGTCAGCTCAGCTCACCTGGTTTGGCTTCTCTTTCTCTTCCGTTGTCTTCAACTTAAGGCAGGCAGGGTGAGCCAGGTAATTACGACAAGTAAGTTAAAAAGAAAAGAAAACAAATAAATTATGGATTCACCAGTTTATTTATTTTTTCTTCAAAGCTGATCTAAGAAACCTAAGCAGAGACTGAGAAGAGGACGTGATGTGAACAACATGAGAGATGGATGCGTGCTTTTTAGGCATGCAGGCAAAGTAACGTTGAGCCAAGCCAGCCTACATATTACATACATGCTGCATTACCATATGAGAATGAGAGAGGGACAGGAGGACAGCATGCATTGATTTTAAAGATACAGAGAGAGAGAGTACTACTTTGATCTTATTCAAACCATTTCCTCCACCTATATAACCTAGCTATATCATCAGGAAGGATGTTAGCCTCATGCTCAACTTAATCAATTCTATAGTGTGTGTATATATATACATATATGTCACTATCGAAAACCAAAACAAAAATCAAAACCAAATAATAGTGGGGTATAATTAAGCGCCCCCACCCACATGCTTCTGGCTACATTTTTCCCTTATATAGCTTAGCTGCCCCCTTTCTTTATCGGCTCTACTCCACTCTCTAATTGACATCAGTTCGGTAGCTTTCATAACTCATCGATCAACAAAATATACACTCCGTTAATGTTATATCCAGCTCATAGTAAAGGTTTTATTTCTTTTATCAAAGCCTAATAGCCATTATATTATATCATATCTATATATAATTGACTATTGTCTATATATGTACCTTTTTCCCGTTACCGTGGAATTAATTAATTAATTAGATTTCTTAGGTTCCCTGATCTCCTGTAACCAGTTGGATTGATGAATGAAGAACCAATGACTTCCTCCAATCCTCTCCGCCCTCTGCTAGATGCATGCAAGAAAATATATATGTATACATATATATATATATACACATATATATATACATATATATATATATATAAAGATATACAGCTTGTCAAACAAAAAGGTCAACAATCCTTTACTTTCAGACATTGATTATTATTCTGCAATAAATTAAGGCCAACTATCCTAGACAGACATATGTCATCAGATGCAGCACCAATAATTCTGCAAGATAAAACTAAACTACTTCATCATGCTTTAATCTGTGGTATTCCAACTAACACAATCCATATATATATATATATATATATATATATAAAATCTAAGCTAGATGAATAAGATACCAAGCCAGCTTGCCATCCGCTCCATGAGGCTCGAGACCAGTGCAGCCAGCATATGGGTAACCCTTGGCAGTGTTGGATAGCTGAGTGTCCCTAGCATAAAACAATTGAAGCACAAGAGGGCAACCGCATCAGAAGCAGGTTTGTTCTTTGTAGTCAAGAAAAACTGAATAACACTTAAATGACATGCCAACAACAATGAAGAGAGCCACCACAAAGGGCATGCATGGATCTTCAGCTTCCCAGACAATCATTCCAACCAAAAGTGATAAAATTGCACTAAAAATAGTTTGTGAAAGGGCAATATCTCGTCCTTGTTCAAGACCAGCATTGAGATCTAAATTTGTAATGACATTGGGTGTAAATGGTTGCTCAGACTCAGATCCGTTTGGTACAGGGCCAGCTTTTAAGAAATCGAACAATCTAGCATCACTCTTGCTCTTACCATCCCATACTTCTCTTTTCATCATCAAGTCTTGGAAGGAGATGCCAGTACTTCCCTTATAACTGGAAATCCAATAGGGAATGACTTGATTGTCAACAGTTCTATTTATACTTTTGCTTTTCTTTGCGGCATCATGACCTTTAAAGCTCCACGCTGCCTTACACTGAATTTCTTTCAGCCGAAGGTTTTCATGCTTGAAATCCTGCAACTGATACGGTGCACAATATTTTCAGTATGTATATGTATATGCAGCATTCCTGCTGAAAGGTTTATTCAATGCGTGTAGAAGGCATATGAACATGTATAAAAAACGTGGATTAAGTTCTTCCCAACTGCGTGTTTATAAATGAAATCCCAAATTGGAAATGAGTAGAAAAGAAGATCAGAAAATCAGGACCACATGAGATAGATAGATAGATAGATGGTACTATCTTGTGGTTCTAACGTTATTTCTGTGTCCATTTCTACATCCTTTACCGTGTAAATGACTGACGATCCATTTTTTAGTATGATTTTTTTTTCTAATATTTTCGTACAAATTTTTGGTAAATTTGGGGGGAGGGAGAGGCCTTGTTCTAAAGCATACTATATTTTAGAGTTTGCAGGCTCGAGATAAAAAAAAGGACAAACTGACTTTGCTGCCCTATTATGGAATTTCTTCTTATCTTAATCGGTATCCCAACCAGACAGTTATAAATATATATATATATATATATATAAAATAAAGGATGTTGATATCCTTCAAACTTCCAAACAGTAAAAGATATTTACCTCACCCTCTAGTAGTCCAACCCTAGCAACGGCCTTGTCATGCTCCTCTTCGAGTTTTATTAATATCGACTCCATAAACCTGCGTTCCCTAGCAGCTGCTTGAAGGTGGTCCTCAAGCTCCTTCCTGTCCGAAACAAGAGTCTCCAACTCAAATTGCATCTCATGCAGATGTTGTTCCAGCTGCAAACCATACCATGCATGCTTCTTAATTATATCAATCAATTATGAATAAGAAGACTGCAGCATGCAGACAAGACTTTAAGGAAGTAAAGGAAGTGTATTAATATATATATATATATATATATTAATATTGACACATAGCGTTTTAAGAAAAATTGCAGATGACTACAAAGCAAGTCTATATGTCTCAAGGCAAGGGCAAGCAGGTAACCAAATACAACCATCTCACAGTCTAAAGCAACATAAATTTCAATTTCAGGCTTTTCAGTTCGTGTTTAGCTAGAATGATTAGATAGGCAGGGCATGCAGAGATTTTGTGATGATAATTTGTAGATAAAATTTCTAAGCCTAAATAAGCCAGGCTTATCAAAGCTAACCAGTCTTTCCCTCTGCAAGGCAGTCAACAGTCTTACAGGAAGAGATATAAGCGCTACCGTCCAAATTACAGCTTTCCACAACATATTCACATGGAAGAAAACTGCTGCCTTTACCGACTCCATCCAGGTTTGGATAACAATAAAGATGATTGTCATACAAAACGTGCAAGCCAATTTGCAAAGTGAAAATGGCACGGTTATCATAATTATTGAGTAAACCCTTAACTTGGGAAATAGCTTCATCAAACCAGCCATTTATTTTATAAACCAAGATATATATAACTCCTTCCTCAATAATCAAACGCCGACATCCTGCATAAACTTAATTAATTAAAGGTTCAGCTAACAATGCTCTGCATAAAAGCAAAAAAAAAAAAAAGCAATTGATTTACATCCTCATTCTGTATAAGACAACACAACATTATGCAAACCTTTTGAGAAACAAAATGTAAAGAAAAGACAGCATAGCAAAAAGCAATGCCATACTTTTGTATTGTACATAAGGTCATCTTTGTGAAAAACAAATAGTAAGAAACCAACGTATATCGACGGAGAAGCAAACCACGGACAACAGAAATATATATATATACATATATATCCAGAGACCAAAAACCTGTATATGTGCCATACAAGCTCCTCTCACAAGTCACAATGTTCATGCATTAGCATTGTACATGCAGCAGCTATCATTGTCCGTTTTTCTTGTTTACAAGCTTCGATGGATAAATTGGAGATAATTTCATTCTGTAAATGAATCTGATTATATCCAAACACAAGCAGAACCAAGTCATACACATATTTAGTATGCTATGCCTATACTTAATGTGTAAGTAAAGTTTTAGCGGAACCAATATATATATATATACATTAGATTTTCAGTTATGGCTGAGTCGCTGAGATAAAGAAGCGTTTGCAAAAATGATTTCTTTTCCTAAAGTGAATCCTTGTTGACCCTGGTCCTGGATGGTGTAATATTAAATATGAAAGTATCAGAGAAATAAACCAGAGATACATATTTGCATTCTTGTTTATCAAACAGCAAGCAGAAGTGCTTGTTATGAAGAAAATAAGCAAACAGCCCTAGCTAGAGCCATTAGGACTCACAACTGATATTCAACCTCGAAGAAAGATTTTCCCAAAGGGCAAGAGATGAGGTGTTAAGTCCAAAGACTGCACAATGGGTAATGGAATCTCGACATATAAATGTGAGTGTGTGTGTGTGTGTGTGCGTGTACATATATAAGAAGACAGTATTGGGTGATAATCTCAAAACAAGAGAACACTGAATTTGCTTCAAGAAAGCCACAGTATGAGTTTCTGTCAGATTTCCAAACTATATTTGATGGTATTTGTATTCTTTATGCCAGAAACCAAAAGTGAAAAAATTACAGTTGGTAAAATCGTAATCAAGAACCTCAAACAAGAGAAAACTTTTAAATGCTGCGAAATGATAAACGTGGGGTTCTGTTCTGACTTCTGTTCTCTTAGACTTGATGTGAACTGAAGGCTCAAAAATCACCCAACAAGATTATATATGTACTTTAGGGGAGAAGAAGTTACTGTTCTACAAAAAAAAGGGGGGGCTTGCACCAGCTTTATAACACGCCCAATAGGATTTAAAATTAGCATAAAAACTTAAGGGGGGGAAAAAGAAGCAAAGCTATTAAGGAAGTGTTACATACATCATTACATGCGTGCATGCATACATATATTTATATAAAAAAATTGAAGTTTATAACAAACAGTGAAGCCAGCCACAGCCAGAAGAACACTGGTGAAATGAAAACAAGTGCTTGCAGAGAAACAGAGAGCAGAGCAGAGCCGTAGTAGATTTGATACTCAAAATTCCTTTTTTAAGATTCTTTTGAGAAACAGAGTTAGAAATGACAAAGCGAAAAAGCTGTCCTGACGGGAGAAAAGTGGCACCAGCAGTGCGCCCTGACCGACACCTATTCAATTTTACATGGAATTAATAAAAACCAAGCAATATTTGAACAATACTATTATTATTATTATTATTAGGTTAATTATCTAAAAAGAAAAGAATAAGATTTATAGTTGACACACGCATCTATTTATTATTTATTTTTAAAATATATTTTATTAAATATTTATCATTTTATAAATTTTATTTGTGAAGTTTTTTTTTTACTATTTATGTATAAGATCATTATCTCTATTATTATCTATACTTATCATAAACCCTAGGCTGAGATTGATAAAAGATCAAGTTATAAAATGGAAATGATATATTTATAATCATATCAGTTACTGCATTTGAAAGTAATGAAAAACACTTTTACCTTTTCTTTTTCCTTTAAAAAAACCATTACAATTAGCTATTAATTTTCTTTTTTTTTCCTTATTTTTCTCATTATTTTATTTTTTTAATCTGAATTTTTTATCGACAAAGTCAATATGTCATAATCTAGTCATATATCAAGTTCTTAATTGCGTTAATGTCACGTTAATTATGAAAATTACATAAAAATCATATTAAAATTACAATAATAAAATAAAATTAGAGTACTTAAGTCATTCAATTTTAAAAAATAACTATCAACTAAAAACTGAAACTCATCTAAAAAACTATTTCCTACTTTTTAATTTTAACTCTTTTTTCTTTTAAAATATAATATTTTTTAAGAAAATATTTTTTAATCACAATGTAGATGAGATAAATTTTAATTATTATTATTATTATTATTGAAGTTTGCGACTAATTTAGCGTCATGAGTGAGATACCAACTTAATTAAGTATTACGTAAAAATCAAATTAAAGTTATAATAATAAAATAAATTAGAAGTATTTAAGTATTTTTAATTTTAAAAAGAATAATTGTCCACTAAAAAACTATGAATTAGTATTTTATACATTTACGTGGTAAATATTTTAACTCGAAAAGTTAATTAAGAGTTTACTATATATCTCACATTTATTTTAATTAATTTTTTATTATATTTAAGAGTATGTGTCATCTTATTAACATTGCTTGTAAAGTTAAAAACTTCACTGATAGTGTATGAGATAATTTTCTAAAAAGTATATAATTTTTTCAATATCTTCAATTTCCAAAATAACTACCCATTAAAAATCAATAAATTTTTTAAACTTATTATTATTTTTTTAAAAATTATGTTAGTCTTTTAAAAAGATTTTTCATCCTTTGATAAATTTTAGCTATCTTTACTAAGATGTGAAAAGTCAAGTGAGATAAACTCAATTAATTAACAAAAAACATAATTACATTATTAAAAGTGAAATAAAGATATTTATATCTTTTTAATTCATATATAAATGTTTTAAAATGAAATTATATCTCCATTTATTCTTAAAAACTACTCACTTAAATAAAATTTTTATTTTTACTTATAATTTATTTATTAGTAAAATTCATATTTAATGTACTTTTTATGCGTATCTATGTTGTCACTCACAACAATAAATATAAAATTTTATAGGTTGTTATAATTAAATATAAAAAAACCAATTATAAACCTTATTTATAAATAGATTACATAACATGATTTAGTAATAATTCATTGAATATAAATCTTTTATATTTTATAAAAATCACTTTTGAAACATTTATTTTTGTTTTTGTTAAAATTAGTAAATCATTAGAGGAAATAGCAAACATACATATATATATATATATATATATATATATATTCTTAAGTTTATAATAAACTAGCGTAACATATCATATGAATATAAAGTGTTACCTTATTCTTATTGTAACTTGATCAAGTATGGGTTCGTGGGTTTGTTATTTGTTATCAATATAAAGTGTTCCCATTCTGAGCTCGAATTTTTATTGTAATCTGCATTTCCAGAATACCCAAATAATCAATCTGAATCCGGTCTACGTGAGCGTTTATGACCTTAACGTAAGGAACCCTGGGAGGTATAATTAAGTATCCTACGAAGGTAACAATGCCAGCGATGATGGCTGCTAAGGTAAGCATGGTGCAGATGATGGCACCACAACACACCAAGGCATTATTCCTCCGTCGATCTGGACTGGAACCGATGAGAACTTTGAGTTTGAGGGCATTGGAATGGGGCCTTTCGATGACTAAATTTGAAGGATTTTGCTTTTGGTTTTTTGGAACCTCTCTTAGGTACCTA
>JBBYHM010000026.1:11031174-11050198 GCA_038381775.1 Adansonia rubrostipa
GATCCAATTCGCGCTTCCTCCAATCACGGCCAGTCATCTGGCTTAAATCAAAATCAAACTGAATCCAATATTAAGGAACGGCCAATCAGTTCCCGACCTGCACCAAGCGAATTAGAGACCGCCGGTAACTGAATCAATCTCCAGCTCCCTTTCCTTTTCCTTTACGGCAATTGTGAGGGTTTTGCTAAAAAGGCTTTACCTCACCATCTATCTATAACCAAACTATTACTATTTCTATAACCCTATCAGTCACTCGCTGGGCTTGGTTTTGTGTTCTTTTGACGGTTATTTATAATCACAACAGACCAATTTCTTCCGTCCACGTGTCCTCGGCGAATCCGCTTTTGTGACCGAACAAAAGGAAAAGTCTCCACTCCAATGTCGGAATGAACTCAAAGCGCAAGTGGTTTTTGACTTTTTCCTTTTTTATAAATAAATAAATATATATATATATATAATACTTTTCTGCTTTAAAGGCATTCAAATTTAAATAAGTAACTAATAATAATAATAATAATAATAATAATAATAATAATATTTTAGATGGCGCTAGAATGCCGAGATGGAGCTACAGTGCGAGCACGTGGGGGTGGTCTGTAGCTGCAACGTGAAGTATGCCAGTTTGGTGTGCTGTGGTGTGATCAACAAAAAGGGGAAAAGAAAAT
Organism: Adansonia rubrostipa; assembly: GCA_038381775.1. NCBI lineage: Eukaryota > Viridiplantae > Streptophyta > Magnoliopsida > Malvales > Malvaceae > Adansonia > Adansonia rubrostipa. The sequence continues at coordinate 11,031,840 of JBBYHM010000026.1, forward strand.
CTCGCCTCTTCTGCAATGCATTTGTCTTCCTGTTGCGTTGAATTTATTCTTTTCTTCTGCTTTTCCAATAACAAAATGACACCTTAATTTCTTTCTTTCTTTCTAATTAATTAATTAATTAGTATACGTGGACGGAGCTGTGACGATTGAACGGTAGCTGGCTTGGCTTGGCCTGGCTTTGGCTGCTCAGATCTCCAAACTTGGGTCTTAAAAGGGTTGTGTTCTGTAAGATTAAACTTTCGAATTTTCAGACGACTAGAGTTGCAACCTTATTTTATTTTATTACTTTTAAAAACTATGTACTTAAATTCTGATTGATATTATAAGAGAAGATGAAATCTAGATCTAAGCTTTTATTTCCAGCCAGTTATATTATATTTAATTCGTAGGAATTAAGATTTCTTCTCGACATTTTAGCACCTTTTTTTTAGTTGCTGCTGCAGCTGCTGTTGGTGGTGATGCTGTTAATGTCAAATTGGATTTCTTCTTCCCTGGTCTACACATTTGCTGTAATGTAATGTAAGCAATAGGGACATAAGAATATTCTGTATTTGGAAGTTGGAAGCAATGGCAACAATGAGTTTCCATCGGAAATTAAGGGTAGGATAGGGTGACTTTAATTCCTCTTACCACCTGCTTCCTAGTCAAAGAAAAGAAGAAAATTACTCAAGAATTGCACCCTGCATCTGAATCTGCGTGCATGGATTATTGATGTGTGTTGCTACTTGCCAAATAAATTAATAAATTAATAATAAGGCCAGCTAAGTGTAAGGTGCAACTTCACTTTCGGGCATCCGAAGATGATTATTTTGCACGAAAGCTTAAACCAACAACAGTCCTAGCCCAAGGCAGACAAATGTCAGCCGATGGACTCTACAACATAATACTAAAACACTTCCCCAAAAAACCAAAATTAAGTAAATTCAATCAATTAAGCAACTACCATAAAATGAACAAACAAATGCATAATTAACTGCAAGTGCAAGGGCCATTCCACATGTCCATCGGTCCAACAGGCATCACCTTTTTCCATTATACACACATAATATATTTATATATATATTGTGACTCATCATACCAGATCTTCCCATATATAAAATATAATTCTGACAAATTAAGGAAAGAAAACTAATCTAGCTAGTGCTGTATTCAATAAGCCATTTTCCTTATACACCTCTGCCCTGTCCATCATGACACAATCATACAGGTTTACATGGTAATAGAAACTTGTTGAAATGGTGAGGTCAAATCCGGAACAAGAAGCAGGTACAAGAAAGAAAAGATTATGAACCTTTACCTTACAATCTATGGTGAACATATATACATTCAATGAAATTCCACGGGCTAGCTAAAGTACTCCATCTGCCATATAGATATATAAGCTAGTTGAATGAGATACCAAGCCAGCTTGCTAATCGGTCCACGAGGCTCAAGGTCAGTGGAGCCAGAATACGGGTAACCTTTGGCAGTGTTGGATAACTGAGTGTCCCAACTATGAACCAATTGAAACTCAAGAGGGCAACTGCGTCAGAAGCAGGTTTGTTCTTTATACTGAAGAAAAACTGAATAACACTTTTAAGTGACATGCTAACAACGGTGAAGAGAGCCACCACAAGAGGCATGCACGGATCCTCTGCTTCCCGGACAATCATTCCAACCAGAAGTGATAAAATTGCACTAAAAAGAGTTTGTGAAAGTGCAATACATCTTCTTTGTTCAAGAACACCGTTCATATCTAAATTTGGAACACTGGGCGTAAACAGTTCCACAGATCCACTAGGTGCAGGGCCAGCTTTTAAGAAATCCAACATTTCAGCATTACTCTTGCTCTTACCCTCCCATACTTCTCTGTTCATCATCAGCTCTTGGAAGGAGATGCCATTTCCCTTATAACTGGAAATCCATGATGCAATACTATAGGGAATGACATGATTATCGACAGTATTGATACTTTTGCTTTTATTTGTTGCATCTTGACCTTTAAAGCTTGATGCTGCTTTACCTTGAACTTCTTTCAACCGAAGGTTTTCATCCTTTAAATCCTGCAACTGGTACGATGCTCAATATTTTCAGCATGTGCGGCATTCCTGTTCTAAGGTACATTCAATGCATGTAGAAAGCGAATGAACATGTAGAAATATGTAGAAAACATGGATTAAGTTCATCCCAACTGCATGTTAATAAATGCCATATACAGCAAATTGGAAATGAGTATGACAGTATATCAGTAAATCAGGACTAAATTATTGGGTTGAGTTTGATGGCACATCTTGTGGTTCTAAGATTACTTCTGTGTCCATTTCTAAATCTTTATGATGTAAATGACTGATGGTCCACCTTTTAATATGACTTTCTTTAATCATTTCATTCAAAATTTGGGTAAATTTGGTGGGAGGGAGGGGCCTTGTTCTAAAGCCTCCTTTCTAGAGTGTGCACCCTACAGCCACGGAGAATAAATTTTGTTGTCTGACCATGGAGTTTCGTCATTCTCTTTGTACACCCTCCAAACAGTTTAATTATATATATACGAACATTTAATATTATTTTTGTTTTGGTGCACAATTTATATATTCAAACTTCCAAACAGATTAAGATATTTACCTCACCCTCTAATAGTTCAATCCTGGCAACGGCCTTGTCATGTTCCCCTTCAAGTTCGATTAACATTGACTCCATAATTCTGCTTTCTCTAACAGCTGCTTGGAGATGGTCCTCAAGCTCCTTCCTGTCCCAAACAAGAGTCTCCAACTCAAACTGCATCTCATGCAGATGCTGTTCCAGCTGCAAACAAGACCATGCTTCTTATATCAATTATGAAGAAGACAGCAGACAAGACTTCCAGGGCAAGTTAAGGAACTAGGTTTATGGTGACCAGAGAATATTGCATGCATTGTATTGTAGCAAAAATTGCAGGTTATTAAAGCGAGCAGGTATCAAGAGCACGTCACTGGATACAACCATCTTACAGCTAAAGCAACATAAATTTGAACATCAATCTTTTCAGTCTCTAGTTCATTAAATAGGTAGAGAATTTATCACAATAATTGGCAGCTCCTTGATGAGAATAAAAATCTTATAAAAGACTAAAATACCATAGCTTCCCTTATCGTAGGAACTAAAAGAAAATAATAACCTTCAGCTTCTAAGCAAAGGAATGGTAATCTCAAATATTCGAATAATAAATAATGACTATATATAATATATAAATGATGATCTTAAACACTTCCTCAGCTTTCTAAACTACATGCGTTAGAACTATACTTACACATCATACGATATGCATTGAATATCAAAACTAACCAGCCTTTCCCTCTGCAAGGCAGTCAACACTCGTAAAGGAAGAGATATAAGAGCAACCATCCAAATTACTCCTTTCCAGAACAGATTCAAATGGAAGGAAACTGCTGCCTTTATCACCTGCATCCAGGTTTTAATAACAATAAAGATGGTTTTCATACAAAATGTGGATGACAATCTGCAAAGTGCAAATGGCACGGTTACCATGATCGTTATTTTAGTCACCATCTTGGCAAACAGCATTATCAGACCAGCCATTATAAATCAAGGAAGCTCTTCTTAATAATCACACTCCCACATACTGCACAACCTATATTAGACGTTCAGCTCGCAATACTCTGCATAAAAAGGAACCCGTGAAGTGGGGAAAAAAGCAACTGTGTTACATCTTCATTTTGTATAAGATACCATAAATTACACAGATCTTGTGAAAAAGCAAAATGTAATGAAGAAACAGTTGCTCTAAATGCAGTGGCATAATATCGCACACAAGAGGTCATCTTAGTGAAACAAACATATCAAAATAGTTTTCTTCTTCTCTCAATAGTAATATTATCTTTTAACTTTAGTTAGTAATGCCAATCCTAAGAAACTCAGTATATGATGCACAATTGATGGACCCCTGCATAAGAAGGAAAGGCTGCATCCAGAAGCAAAACACTCCAGAGGCCAAAAATCTATATGTCATACATGCTCCACTGCACAATACGCATTAAAATAGAGAAGCTATCAGTGTCTGTTTTTCTTCCTTACAAGCTTCACTGGATCAGTTGGAAATAATTTCCTTCTCTAAACAAACAAAGTCTTATTATAGATGAAATACAAACGCACGCAGTACTGAGGCCTACACAAATAAACTATACTTAATGTGCCAGTAAGCTTCTAATAGATACATATAAAAATATTTTAGTAGTGGCATCAGAACCGTATTTTGCCTTTGCATCTAGTCCACAAAAAATTTTCGTTCAAATTTACAATTTTCTGTTGAGATAGGGATCTATTTTCCATGAAGACAAACCAAAAATGATTTCTTTTTTTTTTGAAAAGATACTTGTATTGCTTTTTTTTTTCCCTAAGCCAAAAGGATTTTTATTAACAGATAATAGTAGGTGCAATAAGAGATCAATGTCTCTCAATTGTCCAAAATACATATGAAAAAGATACGTCCACAGCAAGAAAAGAGAAATTCTCCCAAAACACTAAACTTCTTACCTAATAAAATCAACATCACCGACCAATTAACACAGAGTCAATAAAAAAGCTCCTACAATAATTCTCACATCAAAGATCAGCAGGCAACAACTTGATGGATACAAATCTTAGCATCACAATGGCAAAAGATCACAACTCACCACCATACAAAAAACAAAATGAAAAAAAAATCTTAGGACTTTGCCAATTGACAACCAGAGCAAAGCTAGACCAAAACAATAAGACTTCCACAAAGAATTTCATCACCCAATAGCACTGAGTATCTGACAAACAACTCCATCAAACCATGCGAAAAGATTTCCATTCAATAAGCAAATTAGCCACCATTACTTTTACATATTTCTCAAACATCTATCAACTTTATACCAATCCCCAAGAAAAAATCTGCCATAAATCATAACAACAGTCTTAGCCAAGTAATCAGCAAAAGGCATTCAATCCCCAAAAAGCATTCTTTTCAATCCTCTTCAATTTGTGTAATCACCCCCAGATATTTATATTGCTTGTTTATCAACGTGTAATGATACCTTAAAACCAATATAAGAGAACTATACTGGAACTAATTAATACAAGAGGCAGATAATCAGAACAAATCAGTTTGAAAAAACTGCATCAAAAGTGATTAAAAAGAAGCTAAATATAAAGAATGATGATTGCAAACATGAGAGAATCTTTTCACGCATTAAGAAAACCAAAGTATGGTTTTAGGAGCAAAATAATAAACATACCAAAAAAAAAAAAGGACTACCGTGCATTGCTAGAATAAACTGTTAGACTAGACATGAAGGCTCAAAAAGTGATCCAATAAGATTATTGTCTGGGAGTGAAAAAAGTTAGTGGTCCCAAAAAAAGGAGCTAACTAAGATAAGCGAGGGAGGAAGAGGAATTTTTAGGACGCCGTGAAATTAGCATAAAATGAAAGTAAAAGGGAAAAAAAAAAAAAGAAAAGGAAACTGATTGATATGAAGGTTAGGATGAAGGAAGGAAGCACATTAATTAAACCTTTAAATAATATAGTGAAATGAAAAGCATGAAAAAGTGGCAAAAACATGGGAGAAAGCAAATAAATCTTAAAAAGATTGAAAAGAAGGCAGCAAGAAACAAGTAAATCGGAGCACAGCGAGGGAACCGATTGTGTAATGTAAACAACATTATTATTATACATAGAAGAAAAAGAGTAGCTTATAAATATGGTGGAAGTGAACAGAGAAACCTGAATGATTCAGAGAAACTCAGAAAAACAGGGGTGAAGGAAGTGCTTACAGAGAGAGAGAAAGAGAGCAGTAGCACTGGTACTAGTATTAGTAGATTTCAATTTTCATTAGAATTTACAACTAAAGTTCTCTAATTCCAGTCTTTTGAGAATGAGAGTTAAGTGAGAAGCAGTTAGGGAGGGAGAGAGGTGGCATCAAGAGTGCGCCTTCACTGCCACGTATGCAAGTTTACATGCATTTTAATTTATTTATCATGGAAACAATGTTTTGAGTTTTACGAATCTTATCTTTATCTTTATGTTTCCTTTTTCTTTACGTTAAAAAAGTTTCAACATAATTACTTAGATATATTTGACTATTTATTTATTATTTATTTGTTAATATGAATTATTGAGGAGTTGTAGAATTTAGAACACTGGTGACCGCCATCGTTATGGGTGGAGATGTTGGGGTCGGGAGGAGAAAGGAGAGTATCGGTGTTTGTTCGTTAGTTTTACGGCCTTGGGCCTTAGGGGCACATCATGGGCATGTACTTGTTAATACTTGTTATTATTATTTTTCATGGGTTGGGTTGCCAGACAATGGACTGGACATGGGCTGTTAACAGGGCCTAAGTCATCTGCAACTGCGACATCATTTAATTGGATTTGCACTTATTGTTTGCATTCCGGATGCACGGCATGCCATTCAATTTCCAAGGCAAATCAACCGCGCTTGCTATGCTCTGCCTACCTACTCATTTTATACTTTCATTTCCGAAACATTAATTGGCAAAATAGAATCCAGGTTCCAACACAATCTAAAGTTTTATACATATAATAATAATAATAACAATCTCTTCTTATATCAGTTATATCACGTCAATACTTGTTATTAATATACGCATTGATTTATATTATTATTATTATTATAAAAAAGTTTAAACTCCATGCATGCAAAATATATATATATATATATATATATATATATACAACAAAACGGAAATTACATTTATATGTAATTTAATGTTAAATGAGAAACATATACGATATAGAATAAAATGGAGCAGTGAGTGAGTAGTTACAGCTCCACTAATCCCAATCAATTTGCACCAATACGTACCTCACCAATTACCGCTCTTCATTACTTCTAGAAATGCAGAAACCTTTGATATTCATTATTCATATAACACACACATATATATATATATGTAAAGTTAATTTCATCTTATAATTCTTCTTTCTCAACTCTTTAGTTAAATCATTTTAAGTATTATTGAATTTCCGAAGATTTAATTAATTAATCAATTAAAATACGAAGAAGGGCAAGCTTTGCCTAGATTGCTACTAATTTAACAGAATTTGAAATGTATAAGAATCCCTGTTATCCCTAGCAATAAAATTGATTATATATATATATATATATATATATATATAGACATACACACACACACACACCCCCTTGTCCAACAATGAAATCTGAGTTAAAAGCAAAAGAAAAACAAATAATCTGATAAATATTAAGTAACTTATAGTTTCAGTAGGCCCTCCCCCCCACCCAAATCAAATTACATTTTTGGATGAAATTAATTTACTTTAGAAAACAAGAGAAAAAAAAAAAGAAGCCTCAACATATTAATGATGAAAAACACCAAGGCCAAGGGAGTCGTTACCGTTGCTTTCCTGCTTATACAGTACGGACTACAAAACAGAGCGCAGCATACAAAGAAAACGAAAAAGGTTTAGTTAATATACATATATATATATATATATATATATATATATATATGGATGTATGCATGGAAAAACAAAAACAAGAAAGAAATTATTTTGCCCCGGAAGTACAGCTTGAAGGAATGTAAGTTCCATTCAAAGGATGGAAACGCAACTGACAAGCGAGATGACACAAAAACCTAACCGATCCCACAGGCCCTACTCTCCATCTCACCCTGCTGCTTCCTTTGAAATCGAATATAATCAAATCTTTCTTCAAACCCGCGTCCACATCCTCTGCTTGTTCTGGACTTAAGGGTATGGGTGAAGATTGGACTACATAATTAAAATCAACCGAACTGTTCTTACTTACTTCAAACGCTGGTGCAACCAACTGCGCTACGTCTTCCCCATTCAAGTTTAGTGTGTAACCAGAATCTGAGAAACTCGCATGCGCCTTTTCATTCCCATTGTGAGCTCGAATTACTATCGTAACCTGAATTTCCAGAATACCTGCATAATCAATCTGAATCCGGTCTAGGTGGGCGTTTATCACACTAACGTAAGGCACCCTGGGATGTATAACTAAGTATCCTACGAAGGTAACAATGCCAGCGATGATGACTGCTAAGGTCAGGATGGCGCAGATGATGGCACCACACCACACCAAGGCATTGGTCGGTCTTTCCCGACTGGATGAGAACTTCGGATTTGAATTTGAGGGCATTGGCTTGGGGGGGGCGGGCCGATCGGTGTCAACATTCGGAGGATTTTTGCTTTTGGATTTTGGAACACTCTTTTAAGTAGAGGACACTTCGGAGGTGTGATGAAGGTGATGCTCTGTTTTAGGCCTCTCAAGATTGGCAAGGTATAAGTAATTAGCTCTAATTGCTGGGGAGGGTTTAGGTATCTTCCTTTCCCACATTTAAAGCATTTCTATATATATAATAGATTCCAGTAGTATAAACCACTCTATTACGGAATCTATCTAAGGCCACTTCTATCCCTATAAAGCCAAAATACATAGTTTTAGTTTGCAATGCCGAACTCCTCACCTCTATTTCCACTCAAACATGGATGGGTTTATATATCTATCGGCAATATTGCCGATCACAATCCATCCATTCATCCATCATCAGTATATCTATAAAATAAATAAAAGAAATGTGCGCATTTATTTAATAAAGCAGGCATAACTTAATTCTTCTTCTTTCACTAGTTATATAGTCATTTTCAAAGAGACATTATCTTTTATGTTCTGTGCTAAAAAAGTACAGACGAGAGAGATGTATCGTAGAGCATTTCACAACAATGTTGACTATTACATTATTCTATAACTATTTGTTTACTTTTATCATTACCGCACCAGCGCATTTTCACATTCTTACCTCTCAGCTCATCTCATCTCATGAGATTAACACCCATCAGTTCAGTTCTCCTCAACTCCCCCTCACCTCAATTTTCACAGGAATACATAAAATAAAAGCAACGTATTATTCATCAGACATGGTAAAAGGTATCCTCTACCATTGATTTACACATTTCTATCTGCATTAATTCAGCATCATTTCCTTTCTTGTTGACTTGGGAGTTGTCATTGAGCCATCCAATAACCTCTTCATTAAAAATTCTTATTCCTTAGCTTGCCGATTAATGACCATCATTTGGAATCATCCATGTCTTTAGCATTATCAATCATCAACTCTCCTTATACTCAAATTCTAGCAGCTTTGCACGCTAAATAGCAACACATTTATGCATGTTAATTTTGCGTTTTAACTTATTCAAACTACAGCAAAACATGAGTATCACCAAAACTACGGGTCCATGTGTGCATAGCTAATTAAGAAACATAATGAAAAAAGTTGATGATAATCGTATAATAATTTCACCGCAGACTCGAAGTCATCTCTAAACCCCTATCCTCCAGCTAGTTGAAAGTAATGGAAATGAGGAAAAAAAAAAAAAAAGGAAAAGATAATTTCAACAGCAAAATATATAGCATAGGACATGGAAAATTAATAAAACAAAATCGATACCCATAGGCACGTTGGTTTCAAGTTACAACATAAATTCCTAGATTAATTGTTTGGATTAGAGACTTCTCAAACAAGGTTTTCTTTTGCAAAGCTAGAAAATTTGTTCTCTTCCCTGCATTTATTTGGCCACCAATAAACAAACCACAACCAACTTATTAACTCAATAAAATCAATCAACACATTGAAAAAGGAGATAAATTGACACAGGTAGAGAGAATGAAAAATGCAAAGAGAGATATATGAGGAGGAAGTGTCTGTCAATGTTATAGGAGGAGAAGATGCCGTTGTCAAAGGCCTAATTTAAAGATAGGAAAGAGAAGTTACGCATGTAGGGTGTTGCCAAACTTGTAGTAAACTAGAAAAGATGTTCTGATCATGAAAAAACAAGATCAACAACAAAAAAGACTCTTCAAATATCTATGTTATTTCGACTCTTTATTTTTTTGTAAAGTACTTATATTTGACACGTGTATTTATCGCATATATATACATTAACATGAGATTTGGTTCTTTAAAAATTCTTCAAATACATGAAAAAACTTTTAAAAAAATAAAATATACCCATGTAAATCATATACTTGTATTTGACACTTGCATACTAATAACATAAGTTTCCATCAACTCCCTTGCTTTTGATTGTTATTATTAACAGGAGAAAAGACATAATGAGCATGAAACAATAAGATATTGAGAGAGAGAGAGAGAGAGAGAGGCAGTAGGGGAATAAAAAAATTGAGAGACGAGAGAGGTACGATGTCGGGGAGAGAAATAGAACAAAGACAAAGAGGTATTTATGAAATAACATCACTCAAGGCATTATTTCAACCAAGTACATTAGGACTAGTAAGTACTTGCTTCAAATCCTTACATTTAAAAATCTTTTTCTCTATTAAGTCAAACAAAGTTATTACCTTTTTTCCAATTTGAGATCTCTTTTAAGAATGAATTCCATCATACGATTCATTTTCAGACTTAGTGACGTTTCAATCCACAAATGCAACACCTTGAGATGATTATGCATTAATAAGTGCACTTATTGCCAATCAAAGACATGCATTGAACCAAAATCAAATGCTACAATTGTTGAATTTCGTAATCGGAACAACTAAAATGCACTAGGCTGCCTGTCCAATGTACTGTCAAATAAACTAACATTCTCTTCATCCTTATATGATTCAAAATTTGAACTTTTACTAGCTTAATCTCATTGAGTTACCCAATTTTCGTTCACAAGCCTATTATTGCACCACAAAAAAGCTAATGTATGCTTTTTATCGGAACGTTGCATATAACACTAAATCTATAGATTCCTCAAATATTACACGAGAGACCTTCCAAATTATGATAGAGCTTGTGGATAACATTCATAGTGATTGCTTTTACCATCTTTAGGGCAAACATGTGATCATCTTTCAATATGAAATTGCAATATCCATAAATTTTCATGTTTGAAATTTAAAACAGTGTCTCTATTAAGTTCAAATCTTTTGGTTGGGAGAACAGCCAATTGAAAACAGCAACCCCCAATGAAATCACTCTATGCAACTCCATCATGACAGGTCCATCAAAATCACAAATGACTTAGCTCGCCAACTAGCACAATAATTTACATTGTCATAGAGTAAGCAAGCAAGCTTGTACTCCTAGTTTCTCTACTTCCAAGATCTATAGATATCAACTATATATCCCAATCTTAACCACCGAAGCAACTAAATGACCGTTCTAGCTTATTAACATGACCACAGAACAAGCCCACTTGAAGAAAATAATGCTGCATAGCAATATAAGAAACTAAAAGGAACAATGAACCATCCCTTCGTTCGCAAAGTAGGGACAATCACCTCAATTTGATAGTCTAAGTAGGAATGATTGTATCACTTGTTTGACATGCAGATTTTGGAAAAATAAAAGTTGTGACATGAAATTCTTTTTTAATGTTTCAAGATAAGTAATAATAACTGAAAATATATGAAAATTTCATAAAGTCAACAAAGCAAATATTACTACCAAAAAGAAGAGACAAACATCTAAAATTCTAGTTATCTTGGTGAATGCTTTGTCATATGCAATAAAATCTCCCAAAGTTCAGAAGCCATTTGGATCACAACATCCAAAATGCAATTTCAAAATAGCAGCAGACAACCCAAGATTAAAAGTGATTTTGCATCAAACAAAACACAGAAGAAAGGAAGAAAAAGAAAATAAACCAGGGAGACATCATATTTGGGTAAAGTGAGCAATTGCCACAACAATGTAAACAAGGAGATATCATTAAAAAAAATAGCACAAGCTGCTTTTACTAGAAAAAGTTTATTTCATTAATGATTACTAGAACACTTGGGAGCTTAGTGCCATGGTTTTTAGCTATGGCTTCCAGTCGATTTTGACCAAAGAAAACCAGGAGAGTTAAACTACATAACAGAAAACCCGATTCGAAGAAGAAACAAAAAGAATCAATCAGGCAACAGAGTCAGAGTTGCAGAGAAAGAACCTGAGAAATGACGGTCTTGCTTCTGCCCAAAAATGGAAAAAGCTTTGAAGCCTTTTGGGAGCTTCCGCCGAAGAGGCTGAAAGTGGGGAAGGCCGGCCGGTAATGGAAATAAATCTATTTCCCTCGCAGCCATTCACCTAGTTTGCACTGGATAGAGTATTGTTGCAGTTGGCTGGGAAACGGCATTGCCGTTGCGATTGCGATTGACATTGCCAATTTGCCATTGCCATGCTCATATTCATCCTTATTATTAATTATGGGCATTGGGCGTTGTCAAGTGTGAGGTGGGCCGGGATGGATCTGCATGCGACAGTCGTTTAAGTATTGAAAGTCAACCCAAAGCCTAAGACATAGTTGGCTCGAGCTATGATTCTGCGCTTCCTAATCGCCTGCCCTACTCCCTCTATTCTATCCTTGGAAATACAAACTCTTTTAATCTCAACATTCTTCTTTCTCCTAAAAAAAAAAAAATACAAATTAAGCAGTATAGTATAATTAATTAGTATAATCCAAATTAACTGGCAGATCTGAAGCAGTTAGACTTTTAGAGGGAAACAAGCTTAACTCATTCCTAATAATGCATGCTACGTTAAAGGATTATTTAGCAATTTTTGTTATCACGATCGTGTATGTTTACGTATTATAATCATATCTTAACTATTACGTATTTATATAAATTTTAATATATTAACAATTTATATTATTTTTATTTTTATATATTTATATATTCATGTTGTGTATATACTATTCTATTATATCGTGTTTTAGTTAATTTTTTCTATCGCGTAATTGTATCTTGTCCAAAGTTTCAAGATCTAATATAGAGTAAAACCTTTTTAGATTTTTTTGTATTTTTATATGAATTAGATTAAAAAATAATGCAAAGATAAATATTGAAAAAAAAATTAATATTAGTATACATCGTCAAGAAGAAAGAGTCATTATAAAATAAGAGATTTTTTAAGAATGATATAAGAGGATAATTAAAAAAAACATCCTCTCTATCTTGGTTTTAGTAGTATTATGGACAAATATTGTCTCTAATTTAATAGTATTAGAAATGAATGTTGTCCCAAAAATTTTGTGAAGACATGGTTCTGACAGACGACTATTAGGGATGATTTTCACTCTAAAATTTTTAGAGACAATTTTTTATCTTTTTAAGACAATTATTGATCGTCTCCTATTCTTCTAAATTTTGTAGTTAATCATGATTTTAGATCCTACCTTTGGCACAAAAAAAAAAAGAAAAAAAAATCATATTCATCAAGTTTAGCTAAACTAAAATTTTTTAACCCATTGTTATATTCACAATATAATTAATAAATATGGATAGAAAATGCTAATTGTAAAAACAGAATTTTCAAGTAATAACAAGTCAGTATTTATACTGAATTCCTAAATCAAAGATTACGTTGATGAAGTGGCAGAATAATGAAAATAATAAACATAAAATATAAAGGATTAAATTCAAAAAAAAAAAAAGAAAGAAAGAAGGAAAACTCAACTTTAACAAAAAAAATAAAATAAAAAATAATTCATACAAATAATAGAAAAGACAAAATAAAAAAAATTTCGTGAATCACTTGGTTTTTATTATGAATAAAATCATGATCTACTAATTTAATTAATTGAATTATTTATATTGATGGCTTAATTAGCATAAAAATCAAATTACTCGTGACTATTTGCTCTCAACCGTTAGCTTCTTTCTATATGTTATATGTACAAGTAAAATTCAATTTTTCTTAAAAAATAATACAATATCCATTTAATAATGAATTACAATGTAAAAAAATAAAATTAATAAAGTTCTCGAACTTAGATAAAATTCTCTTTATTTGTTTTTTTTTTTTAAATTGTTTTAAATACTTGTAGATATCATTTAGTTGCCATGCATACGTGGAAAGAAGCAGTTAAATAAAGATGGCAGCGAGTAATGGAATCTATGAAACGTTGTGCAACAAAGACGTTGACATATATATGGATGTCAGCATGATTCACCATAAAAAATTGCTTGTGGGTTTTTTTGGTGAAATATGCTAATGAGTAGCTAGGTTGTTTTTGGAACAAATTAAGAAAAGAATCAGATGTTCTTTCCTGGGCTGTAAAGCGGAGTTGACGTTTTTCAATTAAAAATACTATATATACTAACATTTGGTGGGGTACTTTGTTGACCAATGGCCTACGAAGACAGATCCTAGTCCTATGAAATCTGTCCTAATTTAGGAGCAACTGGTCCTATACAGTAAAGAGAGAATTATATTGGAAAAAGAAAGGAGTTGTTAAAATATATATATATATATATATATTGTATTAGTAGTAGTAAATGACAAATCTTCTGCATTTTGACTTGCTATATACGCACTCATCATTTGGTTTGGTTTTTAAGGTTAGGATTTCCTTAAACAAAAAAGAAAGAAAGGGACTGATGGTGATTGATGTGTTAGGTAAAGCATTAGTTTTTAATTATGACTAGTAGTATAATTATATAATTATAAATATATATATATATATGTTTATATACTCATCAGCTTTGAGAAAGGTGGCTGCAAAGTGCAAACCCTTAGCATATTAATTGGACACAAAATTAAACTTCTATAGAATACATTAAAGAAAGGGATCGAGAGTAGAGCATTTAGGCCTTGGCAACAAGGAATATCTCTGTGTGGGGGAGGGAGCATTTGGCTAATTCAATGATTCATACCTTTTTTTTTTCTTTTTTTCTTAAGTTTGAATATAAAAAAGTTAAAAGAAAAAAGATGCCATGCCATGTAATTAGAGGCCGACAACATAACAGTTGAATGGCTTCATGCTGTTGATTCAAGTGTTGAGAGCACATGGGAATGGGATATATGATTTTTTTTTTCAATTAATTTAAGCAATGTGTAGTATACATGAATATTTCATTTCACATGAGAGCCAGTGCCCGGCCCTGCTTGAAGCCTTTGAAATATTTATCAGGACTTAGGTAGAAGTGTATAGAGCTAGTAAGCCAGGTAGACATCGGTTTGTGCATGCCATGTAAAATGCATAATCAAAAGATGCATTGATGAAAATATCTGGTAATTTTATTAATACTAGCCCATGATCAATACATGCATTTTAATTTGCAAAGGCGGTTAGGGTTGTTTAAACAGATTTTTTTTTTTTTTTAAAAAAAAAAGATGTCTTTCAGAATGGGACAATAAACTCCAACGTATTACCACCATTTTTTTTCCTTTTCTGCTATGCAAAAATTAAAAAAAAATATTGCTTCATTGCTCAAAATCTTAGGACTTTTGATCAGCTAAATGCTAACCATCCTAAGTGACACTTTTTTTCAACCCAATCATCGATTGTCAAAGCTTGACAGGTATTAAATCTGGCCTGACCGTTCTCTGCTAAAGTAGCCGGAGCGTGATGACTGATGAACTAATAACTAATACGATTAGTGGAAGAAGCATTTGCTTTTAAAACAGTACCTTACCTGGATAAATACTTTTTCAAAATATTAATAACAAATAAATGTTGATCAAAGTGTTTATGGTGTTGTCTAATCATAGTCCATGCCCTACTAAAAAATCCCTATTAGCTAATCAACGAGTGGCTGAGAAAAACGTAAGTAAAATGGAATGTGAGAAGAAATGCTAAAGTTGCCATTTATGGAAATTATTCCCATGCTTGCTTCGCTTTCTTCTATATTTCATCAGTCTCTAACAGACACTGGCATGTGCATCAAACTCTTATTTATGCGTCCAATTCGAACTTGAAGAGTAAAATAAAACTGCTAGTGGGACCGTACCATCGTCTTAAATAGCTGTCTTAGGGATAGTGTGCACCAAACTGGTAACTGATCGAAGCTAGCTTTGAATAGAAGCTCTCATCTCTTGATTTCTTCCTATATTTCTTCATAGCTAAGCTAGCCCTCTTTCTCATCAATATCCTTGATGGCATGCAGAACTCATATTTTTGTGTTTTCTTTCATCATGTTTCTACTTTTACAGCAGCATTTTGACCTGGTATCAGCATCACGATCACTGGCACTTGATGCATCGCCTATCTCTAAAGATTATTTGGGAAGGACAAGTCCTCCTTCCGTTAATCTTGATAGGTTTACTATAAATCGTTATAAGATGATTGAAACCGAAGCTTTTCGGCCAACAAGTCCTGGTCATAGCCCTGGTGTTGGTCACTACAACCCCCCATCTGGTCCTTAATTGAGAAACGAATGACCTCAATCTGTTGGTAGGTTTAATATTTTCTAGTTGCTAAGTGTGACAGTGAGATATATATATATATATATATATATATAATGTTGAAGAAAAGGAAAACCCCTCCCAAAAGACACATGCTTCACAAGTGCTTTCTGGGGTCCTGTAGCTAGTATGAGTTAGGAGGATTTTCCCTTTAGAACCGTTTTGTATTTGGCCCATTGAGGAATCTCTACTTTGAAGTCATCAGCGGCACTCGCATAATACATATGAAGAAGAATTAAGTCCTCTTTCATTTACAAACTATTGTACGAGCTAGTTACCTAGTATCAATTTGTTTTTATCTTAGTTTCTGATTACTACGAGTTTGTGAGTACTTACGGGTGTAGTTTTTCCTTTTCCGATGATATATAAAATTACTAGCTAGTTGTAATATTTTATTTCATCTTGGATATTGGCTGAGAAATAAAGGTTAAGGGCAATACTGTGAGTGGAAACAATCTTTATATCCTTGTATATAGCAGCTATTCATTTTTTTTTCCCCTTTTTGAGATCATTATTAAGTCATGAGTCGTTGATATCTTCGACGGTTGGATGTGTTGCAATAATAAATTGAAGTTGTCGTCTGTGTTTATATCAGCTTCAATACAATACATTGCATACGTAGAAGTATTAACTTAAATATAATTATCGGCCAGGAACTGGATTGCTAAGCTAATTATTTTGAAGTCGTCGTGGCCGTGGCTGCGGCTGGGATGACTTTTGATCCTTTGATTTGGATGCACATATTCGGTTGCCCTCCCTCTCTAAAAAGACAAAAAGTGAAATCGCATCACAGATTTGATTTTCCCACTTGTTTATGATTTCCTAGAAAAAGTCCGAGTAGTGCACCACTCTCGTTTCCTTTGACGATCGAGCTTTATTCGGAGTTTAAAATAATTATGCAG
This sequence comes from Adansonia rubrostipa, assembly GCA_038381775.1. Taxonomy (NCBI): domain Eukaryota; kingdom Viridiplantae; phylum Streptophyta; class Magnoliopsida; order Malvales; family Malvaceae; genus Adansonia; species Adansonia rubrostipa. Next base: position 11,048,924 of record JBBYHM010000026.1, read on the forward strand.
ATAAGCTTTTTTCAAAGGCGTGGCCCCCAAAATCGGATCTTGATAATAACTTCCCCAGCCAGCTAGCTAGCTAGCTAGCTGGGCCTGAATTTGCTTTATTCGTTAGAATTTAGAAGTGATATTAATTATTCAGATGATTTTCCATAAATGCCCCACCACAAGTTCGATTCTGATCAGTTACCCAGCCACGTGATACTTGACGGCCCTTCGTAATTTGCAGGTTTAAAGTTTTATTTATTTATTTATTTATTTTGGTCCAGGCAGGTTTAAAGTAATACAGTAGCACTTGTTAATAATTTAAGCTGGACTTAAGTTGAACAATTTGCAGTTTTATACCAGAAATCCTAAATCGGAGTTTTGGTATATATGGGCTGGTTGTTTGTACCAGAAAGAAAGAAAATTAGCGCCTGGTAACCCAACCTGAAATAATCCCGCAGTAACTTGACGACCATCTTAATTAATATCACATTGGCATTTGGCGCAGTCAGAACCACTTATTTAATTTTATATATTCATATATATTGCCAATTCCTCAGCCTCATCAGTTACAGCAATCGTACATATTAGTGTAATTTAATTAATCAATTGGATTAGTTACTGAATAATTTAAAATTATCTTTGGGATGCATTCTGGCTAATTAATCATCATTAAGGGTATTGCTACTATTGTTGATTATTGAAACTACAATCTACAATTCTACATTGAGAGTGCACAACATGTTAATTTTACATGCATTAATTAATGTTAACCACAACCCCTACTTGTTAATCTGATTATTTTTTTCCTACAAGTTTAAGAGCTAGTGCGTCTATGTACCACCAGGCCGGTATTTGATTCCATAGTTGTTCTATTGAAAAAACTAGGTTCGAATCCCTTAATCTCAAAATATATATATATATATAATTTATAAATATAAATGGTAATACATATAATACATATATACGCGTGTTGCATATGTGGTTTTGGAATGATTCCTATATATATATACACTTGAGAATTTGGAGTCTTTGATCCGTATATCTTATATATGTAGGGGAACAATACTTACGTATGCATAAATTCATTAAAGATGATGTATATCTATAAATATATACGTAGATATGAATGACAAAAATATTTTAAATCGATGAAATTATATATATATATTTTTTAATTCCCGTAGAGAAGCCAATGAAAGTATTGTTGGACTTTATGTGACCCACATGATAATAAATGGACCAAGATAATTAAATTAAATTATTAAGGTAAAATTATAAAGTAAATCCTATTCAATT
>JBBYHM010000026.1:11050298-11079208 GCA_038381775.1 Adansonia rubrostipa
AGTCTAGTCTATAAAAATTGCCTGTGCACCATCATAAGGTAATTATCAAGAAAAGGATATAGACTAGAAGGCTTATAGGTGTTCGTCTTTGTGTATTTGGAGCGAGTCTGGGTTCTTGATCAACAATGGCTAGAGGTACGTTTCTTTATTTAAATTATTACAAATATATCTTAAAATAAACCCCTAATTACCATAGTTGAAAATGGCGTGCATCTACATGCTTGCATAAAAATTATATCTGTTCAATGGTTATTCAACTTATATATACTATGCAATAGTTATATATCTTAAATCGTTTTATACAGGTTTAGGACAGCTCAAGGGGGCGAGTTCGAGGTCATTAAGAAACTTAATTAAGTATACAAATATGCTGAGCTCATGAGATGGGGGGAAAGGGAAACATGGGAGGTAGGAGTGAAGGACTTTTTGTTGCAGCTCTTAGGTGTTTTTCCAACAGCTTTATGTGTCAATATATATATATATATATATATATATATCATATCGTTATGGTTCAGGCTATTGCCTATTGCTTACATTTGAACTGCTGTACCGTCAGTTCTTGAGTCTTGAAGCAAAAGAAACTGAATCGACTGCCTCAATCCCCGCCAATCCTTTTATCTATACTCCCTGCAGTGAAATCCAGGGGAGGAGAAGTACTTAATTAATTAACCAGCATCCAACCATTTTCTTGCAAAGTAAATGTTGGCCATATGCATGTGTCGTGGCCCGCGTACGAGGTTATACTTAGACATATGTAGACTTAAGATTTAAGGCTGCATGTAACTTGGTTAAAGTCTTATAGACGCAACACATGTATTGTAAGCTGCATGTAACTTGGTTAAAGTTTTATGCATGCAACACATGTATTGTGCATTGCGCGTGGCCTGACTTAACTGTTATACAACTGCATACATGCTAACGTGGTTTCCTTTCAATTTTTGCGTGTAATTATTTGATTCAAGTTTAATTTTACTAGCTTGTCGCATAATTAAGGGTCATATACATATAATTCATACATGAATCCAACCATGCATGTTGAATATATTGTTGCGATCAAGTTGAGGTTCTAACGAAGAATACTAACCAGTACTTAGTTTCGACTTATCCCTTAGCTAGCTAGCTAGCATAAGATCACAATTTGGACTGAGTTTCCGTAACATAAGGGTTTATAAAATTATTCGAATTCTCAGAATTTTATAGTGATGTAGTGCTCTGTTTTCAATTGGAATATTATTTCCAATAAAAAATTGTGACAACTTAATTGTTTCCAGCACCATGCACCATATAATGAATTATCAAGGAGGTTTAAGGAATCCATCCAAACACTGAACAATTAATATATATGTATATAGCCATAGGAAGAATTCAGCACTAGAATCAGATGCCATTATATTATATTGTATTATTCTTATATTCCATTCTATAATTCTACTATTTACCACTTGGCATGGCAATGGCAATGGCCAATGTCATGCCCTTTAAAATTAATTAAGACAGCCAAGAAAGGAATAATCTCCCTTTTACCTTGACTGACTCTTGAGGTGGGTCAAATTAAGAAAAATTAAGAAAGGAGGAAAGCTTCCCGTATAATCTAAAACTACCGATAGAGTTATATAGAGTTAGGACTTGACGGAGGGACATGGTTTCTGTCCTTCCAAGCAATGAAAGAATTGTTTGGAATTGGAAGAAAAGTTCACCCCACCGCACGGCACAGAAAGAAAGAAAGAGGACCCCCAACAACTCCTATTGTCTTTCTGTATATCCCCTTGGCAGACCAAGCCTCCTTCTTCCTTTTGTCCTTCCAAGCAACTTCCAACAAAAAGCGCCTACAGCTGCATGCCATGGGAAAACATCCACTTGGTTGCGTCTTAATATTCTCTGTCATTGCCTCCCTCGGCCTCGTCTCCTTCGCCTCATGTCTTGTTGCAGAGGCTAAGAGACCCAAGGTACATGCCGTAGCTTGTGTTGCTACGTGCTATATGTCGACAATATTGTATCTTTTTAGTTTTATTTCTTAATTTCATTTCAATTAATTAATTAGTTCATGAGGGGTTATTGTAATTCCTTCTAATTAATTGTTTGTTTTCTTTCTTTCTGAACCTGATTTTTTTTTCGTCAGAAGGCCAAGGTTGATTTCAAGTTGGATGGAAAGCTGTGTTTCTTACCTACAAGTCATGCCTTTGAATTCGGTGTTGCTGCTTCAATCTGTCTCTCTATCGCTCAAATCTTAGGGAACCTAGTACTCTGTGCAAATTACCGGTCAGCAGGAAAGACAAGAAAGGCTAAGAAACCAATTCTTAGTGCAATTCTCCTCGCATTTTCCTGGTAGGTGAACTGACTCTCTTGCATTGCATGTCTCTGTTGATGCATCAGTTATGTGGATTGCCGTGTTAACAGATACATTCTGATTTTTTGAGAGACAAAATAAGGCCTCTGGGTCTGGCAGGCAGGCACTGCTGGTAGAATTGTATTACAGTGGACCCCCTTTTTTTTTTTCCAAAAGAAAAAAGGTCGTAGTGTACATACTACAAAGCATCATTCGCCTAAAAACCAAAAACCTTGATGCTTTATCATAGAACATATTCTTTCTCCATGTCATTTCTAGAAGTTCTAGTATCCACTAGCCAGAAACGGTCCAATTTCCTATCAGATGCACACATTTTTCAGCTTTTAGTTTTACCAAGGGAGCTAACGAGATTGATGTGGGTTAATCTGATTGGGCGGGTAGCCTACAGGTCAGAATCTATCTAGAAAAGTTTTTAAGAGACAGATATATGCAGGGACAGGGGAGACTGGAGGCCAGACTAACTAGTTGGGAAAAGCGCGTAAATGAACATGGACAGCTGGAAATGTATCGGTTTCATTATCTAATATCCCCTGAGATTCAACGGCGCCCAGCAAAATATATAATTTAAAAAGACAGCAGAGACATGGTCTTGGACGTTGCTAATACTAAAAATTAAAAAAAAAAAAATCATAGCAGAAACATTGTCTTGATTTATATATATATATATATATATATATATATATATTTAAAAAAAGTTAAAAAGCCTTCGGATCTATCAAATTTGCAGGATCAGCTTTGGAGTTGCAGTTGTCCTAATAAGTGCGGCCACGAGTATGAGCGGAAGACAACCCTATGGAGAAGGATGGTTGGACGGTGAATGCTACATTGTTAGAGACGGAGTGTACATAAGCTCCGGAGTGTTAAGCCTGCTTGCCGTCTTGGCCTTGCTTGGAGCAGCCGCCGTCATGATAACAACCAATCAAGTTGATCAAGGTCAGAAAATATATGCACCGAATGCGTGAAACAAAAACCAAATAAGCAGTGATAGATAGAATTGCAATTTTAGGAGCCCCAATTTGAAAAAGCAATCTCAAAAGTATGTATAAGATTTTAAGTATTAGTCCAATCCACCACCAACCAAGTCAACAACTAAAGAGTGCACAGTGCAGAAGGCGGAAGGCCCAACCCAACGGAAAGCTTCTTCAAAAAATCAAAAGCAGTAATCGCCGCCTTGTCTTTATCTTTGATATTAATTTATCAGAAACAAACGGAGCCAGTGACGATGAGTAAGCGGTCGAAGCGATGTCCCACTACCCACTCCACTTTCTCGGTTCCTTCCCAAAGCAAGGAAAGATAAATTAGGTGCAACAAAAAATTGAAAGAGATGGTTCTTTTTCTTTTGTATAAATTCCCATAAAGTCAGAGTTGATGATTTAGATCATAGACCCACCACCCAACCGATAGTGAATTCAATTTAATCCATACCTTACAAATATGTTCCTTATTCATAGCTTTTTTTTTTTTTTCCTCTTCTTCTTTTCCCAATTGTTTTCGTAAATATATATATATATATATATAGATATTATATGCATTATAAAATCGAGTAAATTAAAGGCTTCATATAAATTTGAAAGCAGCACCGATTGAGTCCAAACTGCCTCAGAAATTGTGTTTGAAAATCATTTATTTTTCAGGTGAAGGTCTACTTAATTGCAGCACACCCAAACCTCCAGTTATTCAATGGATTAGAAAGCCCACCGCAACTATTTTTTCAAATACGCCCACGTCTTTTTTTTTTTTTTTTCTTTCTTGAAATGTTGAAGATCGAATAAAAATATCTATGTTACTTAATCTTTTTTTTTTTAATTTTCCACTTTGATTTTTTATTACTATATAATAAACTAATAAATAACGATCATGTATTAATATTTTACTGAATAAAAATTTTGAAAATTTATTAGTATAATTTTAAAATAATTTTATTAGTATAATTTTTTATTTTCACATTACCAACGCCTTCATTATTTTTCTTGTTATTCAAATACATACTAATTTTAATCTTATTACTATAATACTCAAAATCTCTTCATTATAATAATCAATTTCACCATTATTGCTGATTTAATTCTATCGATAATAATCCCACCACCAATCAGAGCTAGTCCCGCTATTCCATCCTGACTAAACTCAAGGGATGGGAATAGCGTAAGGGACTAGGCATGAAAATAGGCAGGCACTTGCGGGGAGCCGACAGAAACATTGATTGCGGTTCCACCATACCGTGGCAATACGACGGATTGGAAAATGATAAAGAGTACCGGCATTTTTAGCAGCCTGGGAATGATTTGTTGAATTCGATGGATCCTCCTAGGATACAAACTGATATGATGGCAAAACACTTGGATAAACTCTACTGGCTAATGCAGGGTATCCTGCCACTGAGTTGATTCTGTTAAAGTTCTACCATAAATTGAACCTGATGGAGAAGGGCTAAGCGGCACACCTGCAAACTCTGACTGCAAAGAGAAGTGAAGAAGAAAATCAATTACTCTTAAATTTGACCCTAGGGAAATTTTAAAATGTAGATATTTTTAAATGTCAATACCTGAATAATTGCAGGGCCACTGTGAAGCTGCTCGCCTACTTGCACAGCACAGAAGGACTTAACTTGCAAATCCTGGAATTTAATGCCTTAATAGATATGAGCATATACCACAAATCAATATCTTATAACATTCCAAAAATTTGCTATGAGCATCCACAGGCATATGCATGTGTATATGTGTATCCTAGCATGCATGTGCATACCCATATAAACAAAAGGACTTAAGCAGAAGGTTCTCATTACGAGAGGCAAAAGGAAAGCCAAGGCAAAACTACCTGTCAACTAAATCAGTAGTCTTTCGTATACATGATTGGATAACATACAACCAGAATTAATGAGCAAAACATTCAAGAGCTCCCGATGGCCGGCCATAAGATTTAGCATTACATTGAGCGGACAAGCTTCAACCCAAACCCCATTGTGCTGCCTAAGTGGTTGTCCTCTGACAGAACTACTTCTACACATGCAAAGCTCTAATATCATGGATGTTCTTAACAGGATTAAATGGTTTACCAGAGATGCTTTCATTACAAACAACAGTGTTTTCTATTACTTTCTCTGAATATGCGACAGTGTTTCTTATTTCGAGAGAAATAGTAAAGGCTATACGTCTTATCCTATGCCTTTAATAATTAATATTTTGATTATGCAAGCCAAATCCTTTAAACTTCAAAAAATTGTCCTAGTTTTCTGTTCTTTGACTCAAAAGTCATAATGACTGCAACAAGTATAACAAATGTATTACACAAAAAGTTTAAAAAATAACACAAGTTGGTCGATACAGACAACCAACTCCTGGCAAGAGCAAACAGAAGGCACAAAGTACATAGTAAAACTTCAGATGCATGAGACTAAAAAGGCAGGGCCTAAGATAACGAATAGATTAGCTTTCTGGAAATTTGATGACTTAATTGATTAACTTTCTGGAAGCAGACAAAACTCGCATTAATCATTTGCTTTACATAGTCCAATGCCCATCTCACTTTGCACAATTATAGCCACATCCAGCTTGATAACTTACTGACACTTGAGGCTCGTACTCTCAAACCAGATATATTTCTTTTTTTCTCCCTGATATATATGCAAATGCGTGAGACACAAAAGGTCACTTCATCTGCTGGAGCACTCCCAAACATATAAAGATCTCCCCAACGTTTACCAAGATTTTTAATAGATGAAGGGAAGCTGCAGCAAAAGTAGCCGGACAAACTGGCACCAAAAACACACTACGATACATCTACTACGGAAAATTAAAGAAAACAGGAATTTTGTTCATCGGAGCAATTGAAAACATATCTTTGAAAATTATACAATCTACAAGGATGCACAATCGTTTGGCCAAAGAGTTGAATAGCAAAAACAATTATCATATGCAATAGTCCTACATAAGCCAGTGAGCAGAGGAATAAACTAATAAAAGCCTTAAACAACATAAACACAAAAATGAACAAGCCACTTCGCACTTATAACATGAGTAACAAAATGCAAGCGTTCTGCTCAAAGCAGATCATAGATTGGTCGCTTATTGGAAACAAAAGAACCCGGAGGGCAGATCTATGACATGCTCTCACTTACCTTAATGTCACTTCCACCAAAGAGAACGTATTCATACACTTTATCACTTGGTGGCACTTGTGGACCATCCTTCTTCCTACCCTCTGTTCCATAAGATCTTACTAGAATATCAAAAAGGAAGACAACAAATCAGGAAACTCGGAAAACAGGATCAAGAACACCAAATTCATCATCAATTCCATCTTAATGCCATACACATATCCAAATAGATTAGTAAACACTTTTTCATTAAAAATTTTACAAACTTATTTTTTGCCACCCACATCTAAACAACCAAATAAATTCGTGGAAAAGTAAATCAAAGCCCAGTGTTTGAGCACTCTTCCAAAAACAAAACAAAAAGGAAAAAAAAGGGAGAAAAAGTGAAGTTAATAAGGCATCAAATATAAACTAACAAGAAAGAAGAATAAAGAAGTACTACATTTGGTAAGGCTTCAGAGATGCATGAAGTGATAATTCACCATGCATCCCCTAAAAACCTATAGTGATGGGAACCAAGGCACATTAAGAAAAATGTGGGACAAGGAACACTATCTATGCCACTAAAATAATCCAGATATTGGTTATTTTAAAAATCTATAAAAGCCAACCAAAGATTATGCTTCGAAATCACCAAAAAAGTCACAGTCCAAACTGAAAAAACCAGCAACTATGCGCTGAAGAAATTAAGAATTATCATCTGTTAATCTGATAGTTTCCACACTATGAATACCTCTAATATTTACCTCCACAAGTATAAAAATAGTGAAGACATTCTCCAAAATCCTCATAGAATTCCAATGCCTTCAAGTAAAGAAAATAACAAAAAATAAACTTCACGATCCATATGATTCTATTTAAAGCAAATTATTACATAATCATCAGAAACGAATGCTCTATCAAATATTGGCCAAAAATTCACTCAAAATGTAGAGAAATTATCAACAAATTTCCCAACCTATAAATACTAATTGCATAATACACATTAAACTCGCCTGACGCACAAATTCATCGCAGAAGTATCATCTGAAGGACTGAGCATCACCCATTCACCAAATTAAATGTAAATAAAAACGAAAAGAGAAAACAAACTCTAGGCTGACAGGCAGTATGCGAAATGCAGATGCATAACATGCAAGAGAAATGCATGTGTATGAAATACGCGTACGTAGATACGTGTATATATGAGTATATTGATTGAGAAAGATACGGATACCCTTTTTTTGACCAACGGCGGAATCTCGGACGTTGAGATGATAGAGAACACCTTCGTAACGTGTCTCTGACTTTAACATGAGACTAATGAAGTTTCCCATATAGGAGTCCCCTGCATTTTACGAATTTGACGAAGATTCACTGGCCATCTCTACTTAATCAACCGAACAAAAAAAAAAAAGGTGGGGGGGGGGGGGGAACTATCATGATAAAGTTTCGAGAGGAAATTAACTAGAATGAAGGGTCGGAAACAAAAGATTTTTTAAATAGGTTTCTTTGATTGATTAGGATCTAGCTATAATCCAAAAGCTTGCTTTTGCGTGAATGGGATGCATTTGCATATGCCGATTGCTTTAAACGACACCGTTCTAATGCTGAATTCTAAAATCACCTATTTTGATTGCCAGATCATGGCACAACCATTTGTGGGCAACAAGAAACTAGAAAAATAGGTGGAAAAAAAATACTTCACTGCATATATTGATTTTTTTAAGTGAAGAAAAGTAACTAGATTATGTATCTTATTTTCTTAAATAAATCAAAGTAATGATGTAGCTTATTAATACATATATTATTTTATTTTATAATTTAATTTTTTATAATTTTTCAATTAAATTAATGTCACTTAATTCATAAAAAGGTTTCGATGAAAGATAAATGAAACCTCCTGCTAATTGCTAGGCAAACATAACAATATATATATATATAATCTAATCCAAATTAATTAAGATATTAGTACATGGTGCCACCATACGCGCAAAAAATTGAAAATAGAATTTAAGAACCTAATATAAATTTGGGTGCTTTGTTGAATTTTCATATAAGTTTGAGATGATAGAATAAAAAGTAGTGTACCAGCGTATAAAATAAAATGCTTAATTGCATTTGCATATATATCCTTGCAAAATATTTTCTATTTGATGTAATTTAATCTGAATATTCAAGCTTATAAAAGTGATAAAAATGATCTCATTTTAATTATATTTCAAATATAATAGTAGGTTTATATTCGATAATTATCAATGTGCAAATCTATATACGTGACTTAAATAATATTATCTCATAAAAAATCTTTAAAAATATATTTACTTTTATCATATGTTTTAATGACTATACATCTAATATAAATCTTAATAATAGTATGATATTGTTGTCAAACTTTTAGAAATAACGAGTTTAAGCACGTAATGCGATCAAGTAACTCAATTTGATAGAGGTGAGAATTATGGACGGATTAGCATTAAAAAACAATCTACTAAATCATGTAGTGCTTTATAAATTTCCACCCAATTTTCTAACTTACAATGCGAACGTAGTTGGGTCTTAATTAATTAACGGCCAACATACATCCCACTGTTTTCAAAATTATACGTTTTAAACTTATTGGGCCTTAGTTAATAGAATATATATCGGGCCGGAGAGCAATAGTAATAGGCCGGTATAACCTGCATGTCAAATTGTGGTAAGTTAAATATGAATTTCACATTTTCACTCATCTAACAAAAATTGTACAATTTTTTATTATCCAATATATAACTACTATACATGAACACGATATTAAAATTTATCGAATTTATCATTAAAAGTTTTATTTACGTCCACGACCGTCGTTTACTAGTAGTGTAAAAATTGCCTCTCACGTTTCGGGTTTGGACCGTGGTCACGCCCAGGTGGACTCGTTTCACCCACTTCCCTGTTTAGACTTTAGGGGAAAAAAAAAAAAGGGCCTAATTGTAAGAGAACATTTTTTTTTTTTTTTTTGGTTTTCTCTAGGTCTCTTGTATTACTCCCTGAAACGCAAGAGAAACATTTCTTGATTTTATCTGATTTCTCATTGTCAGATCTAATCTCAACACCCAAGGGAAAAGTGATCGAGGTACAAGGTAGCCAAACTGGAGCAATTAAAGACGATTGGTAGGGAGCTCGCTATGGGCTCCCAAGGCGGATTCTATCAGTCCAAAGAATTTCTGGATCTGGTGAAATCCATCGGCGAGGCTCGATCCAAGGCCGAAGAAGATCGAATTGTCCTCGGCGAGATCGAGACTCTCAAACGCCGCGTCGCGGAGCCCGACATACCCAAACGCAAGATGAAAGAGTACATCATCAGATTGGTTTACGTGGAGATGCTCGGTCACGATGCTTCCTTTGGTTACATTCACGCCGTTAAGATGACTCACGATGATAGTCTTCTTGTCAAACGAACCGGTTACTTGGCCGTTACGCTCTTCTTAAATGAAGATCACGATTTGATCATTTTGATCGTCAATACCATTCAGAAAGATTTGAAGTCCGACAATTACTTAGTGGTCTGCGCTGCCTTGAATGCCGTTTGTAAGTTGATCAACGAGGAGACAATTCCTGCCGTGTTGCCACAGGTTGTGGAGCTGCTCGCACATCCTAAGGAAGCTGTACGGAAGAAGGCCATCATGGCTCTCCATCGCTTTTACCAGAAATCCCCATCTTCTGTCTCGCATCTTGTCTCCAATTTTCGCAAGGTAGGTCTTTCCTATTTCGTTCATTCTATTTCTAAGTTTTAGTCTAATTTTAATATTTTTAACATTCCAAGTGAATGTGTTGATGCATTTTAATTTAACCAGCACACAGCTATGTCAATGTGCATGTACCTGTAGGAAATCTGGAAAAAGCATCTTGTATCTGTGCATGCATGTGAGTGATGTGCTATATGAATACTACATATGTCCAAATTTGCAACTTTTCTTCCTCATTTTTTGATTAGTTTTTCGAATGAGCATTTTGCAGCTGTTGCATAGAAACTAGCATGAGTAGGTGTGTCTTATGTATTGATTTCAATATCAATAAGAGGAATTTCAAGCTCTTGAACAAGCTGCAAACCTAGTAACCTGCTGTTTGATAGAATTAACTAACACATGTTTCAAAACTGCAACCATAAGTTTCAAATAGCTTCTGTCCTTGAATGACCTCCATTAAAGGAACATTAGCACTAGAATAGAGAGACCATGGTTTTTCCATTTTAATATATATGCCTTGAGAAGTTGAAAATTTGAATTACTCATTCTAAAATGATAAATTTAATCTTGATATATTTGATAGTTGATGTTTCTCCATTTATTTTTTTTGATGACTTTACGCTATCTTATTTATCTACTTATACATTGTGGCTTCCTTTTTTTCAGAGACTTTGTGATAATGATCCTGGAGTTATGGGTGCAACACTTTGTCCGCTTTTTGATCTTATAACAATTGATGTTAATTCTTACAAAGATTTGGTAGTCAGCTTTGTAAACATTCTTAAACAAGTAGCTGAACGCAGATTACCAAAGGCTTATGATTACCATCAGATGCCAGCTCCATTTATTCAGGTAATACTTATTTTTAGGTTTCATTTAAACTTTATTGGCTTAATTTTTCAATTGAAAATATAGGTTATGTGACAATCATAGTTTCATTCTGCAGATCAAATTGCTGAAAATTCTGGCATTGCTTGGAAGTGGTGACAAGCAAGCAAGTGAAAGCATGTATACTGTAGTGGGAGACATATTCAGAAAATGTGATTCATCAACTAATATAGGAAATGCTGTACTTTATGAGTGCATATGCTGTGTTTCCTCTATATATCCCAATCCCAAGTTATTAGAGTCTGCAGCGGATGTTATATCAAGATTTTTAAAGGTATATCTCATTTAGCTAGTGTCTGCTCCGTGGAAGTGCAGCGAGCTATTGTCAAATAGCATTCTGAATTCCCCCCCTACCTTAGGGAATCATGCCAACTCTTGTTTCTTGTTGGCAGAGTGACAGTCATAACCTAAAATACATGGGCATTGATGCTCTTGGTCGATTGATAAAGATAAGTCCGGAGATTGCTGAGCAACATCAACTGGCTGTGATTGATTGCTTAGAGGTAAGAAGTTTCTACTTGGTTATTTATTTGCTAACTAACCTGACGGTAGATTAATATACTTTAACCTGTGGAGGCTGGGAGTTATTCATCTACTTTTGTATAGATTGCCCTATATGGTCTGGTTTAATGCTTACTTGGTTCTTTTAGATGGGGACAAAGGAAGAAGCTGGAGTTTTGAAGATTGACTGCATTAGGTTTTTTGTGAATAGCCTTTTGATGATTTGATAGTGGATTTGCAAGACCTCCAGTGGTCTAGGTTGGATACAATTGTGCCTTAATGTTTGCTTGCGTAACAAATTTGTCAATTTTATTTGGTTTTATCTTAATTGAGGGGATTTTGGTGATTTCTTTTGGCCAAAGAGCAGTTCGTTGTACTTGAGGTGCCTATGAGTGATTAGTTGTAGCATGCAACACTACTGAGCACTGTGTCCTTATTTGTTGTTCAAGTGATCAGTTCAAAATGCCCTTTTATGCATGCTTACATGTGAATTATGCATTTATGTATGTTATAGCAGAATAATTTTGATCTGTTTAAATTCCTTGTGCATCTACTTGTGCTTGTGATTTTGGTTTGGCTACAAAATTCTTAGTGAATGATTATCCCTCTTCATTATGCTATCTGCCATGCAACTGTCATTCTTTCCATTACAGTTATTTAACATGAGGGCATGACACAGGACCCAGATGACACTCTGAAGAGAAAAACATTTGAACTACTGTACAAAATGACCAAGTCAACAAATGTGGAGGTTATTGTTGATCGCATGATTGATTACATGATTAGCATTAATGATAATCATTATAAAACTGAAATAGCATCTCGATGTGTTGAACTTGCTGAGCAATTTGCACCGAGCAATCAATGGTTCATCCAGGTAATATTTAACCTTCCATTGGCAAATTAGTTTCTTTGCTTCAAATGCTAGCTATTCCTGATAATTTTACTTGGCAGACCATGAATAAAGTTTTTGAGCATGCTGGAGATCTGGTGAATATTAAGGTAGCACACAATTTGATGCGGTTGATTGCTGAGGGATTTGGAGAGGATGATGATACTGCAGACGGTCAACTGAGATCATCTGCTGTAAGTTATTTACTTTTTTTGATGATTGCCTTTTGTATGCACACGTGTCGCCCATTGCACATTGCTTTATGTCAAATTCAGGCATCATATGAATTTTCTAAATATTTACATCTTGCATTCTCGTTTGATCCTCTTTATCTATGTTTTAATTGATGACATTTCAATTTGAGTCTGAAAAAGGAAAACTTCTCCTGAAACCCTGAAACCTTGGATTTTGTAATACCTTGTGCTTTGTCTATTTGGTTAATGACAAGAACTGGATTTCTTATTTATACATGCATTCAATTTTTAACAAATGAAAATTTACGCACTTAGTTACTTAAATAAACTTGTTAGTCAAGCTTAGCCAAAAAAAAGATCTGTTAATTTATACTGGCAATTGACAAAATAAGACTACCTTAAAAAGGATTTTAATGCGTTAATGACACCTATGAGATGTAGCGTGGGTGTAACAGGTCTTGTTTTAATGGGATTTGCCATGTCAATAAGTTTTATGAACCTATAAGTATATGGGACATGACATCCATTTCGATGTTATGATGAAAATAATTTTACCTCCTAAGGGGCTGATAATTTAGAAAAGGACTGGAGATTAAAGTCTAGATTTTGACAAATGGATGCATCAAGTGGGTTGAATTTGATCAGAAGGCTTTGATTTGAAAGCTAAGTCTGGAGGTGGAAATCTAATGCTAATATTAAATACATATTTTTTAGATGGTCAGTGCTAATACAAATTGTAATATCTTATGATGCTTTAACACTCTCACTGGTAAATTGTGCTGCTGTAAAGGGCTGAAGACGGAAATATACTATGTATAATATGTATCCATTACTCTTTATCTGATTTAGGAATGAGGATTACCTGTGTTTTAACTTTCGTCAGGGTTTTTTTTGTGTATGTTTTCATATATCATTCAAAAGCAACTTTTTTGGTGCATTTTCACCCTTCCAAATTCATCTGTATTCTAGTTTTAATCCTTTTTTATTTTGTTCCTTTTTATCTTACTTAAGTTGTAATGATTATATTTTGGTGCAGGTGGAGTCATACTTGCACATTCTTGGTGAACCAAAGTTGCCATCTGTTTTTCTTCAAGTATGTACTGTTGTATCGAGTAACCTTTCTATCTCTTGTTCTATGCATGTGAGCAGTACTGAAATTTGATTATTATCAATTGTGAGTTGTGAGTTCTGCTTGCAGGTAATTTGCTGGGTCTTGGGGGAATATGGAACAGCTGATGGAAAGTTCTCTGCTTCATACATTACTGGGAAGTTATGTGATGTGGCAGAGGCTTATTCTAATGATGAGACTGTTAAGGTATCAATTATGTGCATTAATTTTTCTTAAACCAGTTATTGTCACATCTTTATATAGTTAAACAGGATGTTTGTATGTTGACGATTCTTGTAGTTATCTAAAAATGCCATGCATAGTTGTTGTAATATTATATTGTACACTCGGTCTCTGAAAATGTGACTAACTTTTTACGTATTTTTCTAGGCATATGCAGTTACAGCTCTCATGAAAATATATGCATTTGAAATAGCAGCTGGGAGGAAAGTAGATTTGCTGCCTGAGGTTGGTTTCCAAACACTTGAGGACAAATTTGTTATAGATGTCTGAATATCTAATGCTTGCATGTATAAATTTAGCTCTTGTAGTGGTAACAAAATTTGTGGACTGATTGCTCTTTCCTCTGTTTATGCAGTGGAATTCTTTAATGGAAGAATTTTTGGCTTCTCACTCGACAGATTTGCAGCAACGTGCCCATGAACTGCAAGCAGTGATTGGCCTTGATGCTCATGCTATTGAGAGTATTATGCCATCAGATGCAAGTTGTGAAGATGTTGAGGTGCTTTTTAATTACATTTTGTTTGTTTAATTTGGATTTAATGTATAGATTCTTGTTTTATGAGATAGCTCTGATATGTGATATCTCCTGCTTCAAACTTATGATGTCTTATTTTTAACTTCTCTGTTGTTCTAGCTTGAGTTCCAAATTCTCTGAAAGTAATTTGTTTATGAAACTGCTGACCTTAAAAGTTGATTGTATCCTGTTTCTTTACCTACATATTGAAGCTTCCCTGACCTAAACTTCAGTTTGATAAAGCCTCTAGGACTTAAACCTATGATTAATCTGTTGTTTAAATGCTCTGACATCTGCACTTCTTTAGTTCACTCGTTGCTTTCTTAAATATGAGGTTCTATTTCTTTTAATTGTAAAGTTTACCATAAGGAAGAGTAATCAATTGCTTCCTGCATCTGTCTTCTGCTACTGCACTGAGTTGACCTGCATGTATGTTGGATATTTCTTTTCGAACATTCCCAATAGTTTTCTGAAATTGCAATATAATGATGCTGGCTCTTCTACAAGTGAGATAATGTTTTTAGAAGTAGGTTGGCTTAAAAATTACTTCTATTTTCAAAATTGTCCTTTCGTGACAGAACTGTCTACTTCATATCTATTAAATTTCCTTTGTTTTGGGAGTTCATAGAATTATCTCAATTCTTTGTAATACAAACAAATTTATCTGTATATGTTCTGTTGATTTTTTTTTTTGGGGGGGGGGGCGAGGGGGAGCTTCACAAGATTGCGTCATATATCTGTGATTGATGTTTAAATCCCTAGCTGTCTACAAAAGCCATAATCCATTTTGTTACAGGTTAAGATCATTGATTAAACTATTGTTGCATAATTACGTGGGCTCTTTGTTTTTTTATTTCCTTTTTGTTCAGTCAACAGCATCCTACTGGAACGTTGTTTGCTAATTTATATATCTATTCATGCAAGAGTACGTCATTGTTAGTCCTCCTTGCAGGTTGATAAATCCCTTTCATTCCTTAATGGTTATATCCAAGATTCAATAGAAAAAGGCGCTCAGCCCTATATTCCTGAGAGTGAACGCTCTGGAATGTTAAATAGCAGTAATTTTAGGAACCAAGATCACCATGAAGCTTTAACACACGGTCTCAAGTTTGAGGCATATGAGCTTCCAAAGCCGACAGTGCAATCTAGGATTCCTCCGGCATCACTTGCTTCAACTGAACTTGTTCCAGTGCCTGAGGCAATGTATCCGAGGGAGAGCTACCAGACTACTCCTTTGCAATCTTTACCATCAGATGCAGGATCGCCAGAGGTCAAGCTTCGACTAGATGGAGTCCAAAAGAAGTGGGGTAGACAAACATACTCAACTGCAACATCTAGCTCAAATTCCACATCACAGAAAACAAATGGAATCTCACAAGTTGATGGAGCAAGTACTGGAAATTCAAGAACACGTGAAACCTATGATTCTAGGAAGCCACAAGTTGAAATTTCTCCAGAAAAGCAGAAACTTGCTGTTTCACTGTTTGGAGGTTCATCAAAAACAGAAAAGAGGCCAGCAACTGGTCACAAGATTTCGAAGGCTAGCAGCCACATGGTGGATAAGTCTCATGTGCCCAAGTCTAGTATGGAAGTTGCATCGGAAAAGACAGCTCCGGTTCAACAACCTCCGGACTTACTTGATTTGGGAGAAACAACTGTTGAAAGTACTGCTCCTTCGGTAGATCCATTTAAACAATTGGAGGGCCTTCTTGACCCAACTCAAGTTGCTTCACCTGTAAGTCATGGTCATGGTTTGACTGCTGCTACAAAATCACCCGATATAATGGCATTGTATGCAGAGACACCTACTGGCATACACGATAAAGATGACACTGATCTTTTATCTGGCTTGTCAAGTCTGCCAATGACAAATATGCCTGGCGGAACTACAACCACGCAAGTAGTGCAAAGTAGTAAGGGCCCCAACCCTAAAGATTCTTTGGAAAAGGATGCACTGGTTAGGCAGATGGGCGTGACTCCGTCGAGTCAGAATCCAAACTTGTTTAAAGATCTACTTGGGTGAAGTATGTTTGAAGGATTTACATGATTAACCGCAGCGCAGTTTCAATATGGTTTTGCTTCCATTTCCGTACAGCGGATGGGCAGTTGATGGGTGAATCATAGGAGCTATGTGCTATTATGAGCAGATATGCAGAGATAGTGGTATTAAGAGTGGGTAGTTGTTGGAGAGTTAAGAGTTTTTTGTTTTTTAATTTAATTGATTTGGTCATAGGCAAATAGCACAACGCAGGGGTGTTCTCTTGTCTGGAGGGATTTGGTTGCGGAGATTTCGTGGCTGTTCGAACTGTAAGGTTTTAAATTTATGGCTTAATTCGAAAGAGAGACGGGGATTTGCATTGTATGATGTTGAGTTGAGTTACTTGTTGTTATAATAATGTTAGTATATTAACTTGTGTTGGTGTGTTTGTTAAATATGTGCGTTTGCTAACTGCTTTGCTTTGCTTGTTATCTTTAGATTATGACTACTGACAGTGGCAATTATGGAGCTTGAAAAAGAGGGAGTAATGTATGTAATCTGTCTCAGTTGTAGAGTGTTTACGAAGGAGAGAGACGAAATTGAAAACGTAATTGAAGTTTTTATTGGTAGACCTATTACGTATACTACATATATGCAGCTTTTCATCTCTCTGCTTTTTCACAAAGTTCAGACTTGGAGGAATGAATTTCTTGTTTCTACTTTCAGCTACATCATCATCTAAAATAACTTCCGTCTATATGTAAGGATTTATTTATATGAAGTGATATTTTTCCAAATTATAAACGCATTCCTCCTGTACTGTAATACAGGTACGATTAAAAACTTTTCAAATTACATTTTTCTGTTGCTAACTTATGAAACAAACGTGCTTTTTCCTTTTTTTTCCTTTAAGTGCTGGTAAACAGATTAGATAAATATTGTAGAAAAAGAAAAAGAAAAAAACTCCTAAAATTAAGCGTGGGAAGCATACTGATATTAGCGTTTGGTATTGTATTTCAAAAGTTTGATGGTGATTGATATTTAATCTCCGTACATAAATGGAAAGCCCCTTTTTATTTAAATATGAACTGAACCCTCTTAAATTTGAAACTTCAAAAAAAAAGAAAAAACATTTCGCGTTTAGGATCTCTCTCTCTCTCTCTCGCTCGTGGCGAAATTGGTTGGTGAGTAGAAGGCCTACCCAGTACTCTTTAATTTTGGTTTGTCTTTGGTTGCTTCTATTCTATTGCATCGAAGAAGAAGATGGGTAGCAGAAGGGGCGGCGGGGCTCCTCCAGTGATGAGGAGGGAATCCGATTTGAAAAAGTCTTTCAATCTCGCTGTTCGCTCTCTTCTCTCTACATTTTCTAAACAGGTTAGGTTACCTCTTTTTCTTTTTATTTTTTGAGAATTTTTTCCCTTTTAAATTTATCTTAATGCCAATGTAGATATATTTAAATGGTTTTCTCTATTGTAATTATGAAGGAATTTAGTAATGCATTTCCAAATTTTGCAAGTAACGAGCAAGAACGTCTCCACCAGCTTTTTATTCAGGTTCTTTCCTTTTATTTTTCCCCATTTAAATGCTATATCAATGTTTTATATGCAATTTGTACTCCAGTATTATTTATGGTCACTCTATCCTTAATAAAAGTATTCCTACTTCTCAGAAATCTAAAAGAGGAAAACTATTTGAATTATATATATATATTTCAGCACTACCTGGAAAGATATTTTCTTTTACTTGATTTTAGCTGATACTTGATCTTGGCGCTATGGATAATTTTCAGGTCATTACTTCTTTGCATGGGAATATAGAGGTATACCGTATACATGACCCTTTGCTTATCGCGTCTCCGTAACTCTTTTCAATTACATTTATTAATGTTATAATTATCTATTGCATTTATCTCTTTAAATTATTCATAACATTTCACACCTGGCAAGAGTTTCTCAACTTTGTTGCTTTGTTCAAGATAATTATTAATTGTAACAGAAATTGGGTCAGTTTTCTCTGCTATTCTATGGAATTAAATAGACAGTTGAATAGAATGACAATATAAAAGAATGAATCTTGATGGAAACGGAGCTATCTCCATATAAAACTGGATGCAACTTTCAGCTATAATTTAAGTAGAACCTGTCTTACTACCTGTAGGTGCCTAGCCGAGTTACTATGCAGCCAAGAGGATTGTGTTATCTTTATCTGCTGTTTCACATTTCTTTTCAAAATTATATAGTATAAGCCTTAACTCTAATTTTACTTCTTCAATGCTACAGAACGAATTTGAGTCCTTATGCCTTGAAACGGAGGTATTCCTTTTTATAACTATTACTGCTCTGGTTGCTTCATTGATACCAGTTTATTAAACGACTGATGTATGTTTTGTTTTGTTATCTGCATACATAAACAGTCACATATCAAGGTAAAATATGGGAGAGGAATAATATGAGCATTTGGATTCTGCAGGTTATTTCATTCTTTAGGGTCTAATTATCTAGAAGTTTTCCAAAGATTTTGGTTTAATAATGTTTACTGGAAGATATGGATAGAAATTCTTCGGAAAAAATGAGTCTTTGAAAGCTCTTATGTGAAGTCTATAATAGCAAATAAGCCAAATTAGTTAAAGTGAGTCATGGTATGTTTTAGCATCACTTGAGATGGGCTATCTATTGAAAGTCAATAAAATGTGTTGAAGAAGGTTAGGAATCCCCTCTCCTCTCCCCCTCTTTCTTTTCCCAACTAATTAGCTTAGATGTTTGATTTGTAATCATTGAGTTTCATTTAGGAAACTTTGGGAGGTTTAATCGAGACTTGAGTTTCTTTGAGAGGGTTGAATGAGATTCACTGGTTCAAAGCTTATATCAATCTCGGCATCTAGCTATTTATAAAAGAAGCAAGCCTATCTCGTGTACTAGAAAACAGACAAGAAAAGAATCAGGGTCTGGTTTAAAATATTCGATATAAAAGTCCGGGGCAATAGCAAATCCCAAAAATAACCATTGTGGGATAACCCCATCTTAGTAAACATGATTGTCTATACCACATTCAATTTGCTGACCATTTTATTGCATTGCACTGGTGCGCAACTGTGCATCTATCGTATCACTTCTATGCAGGTGGCTTTGAATTTTTAAGTTTCTTTGTTTTGTAGATAGGAACTGCCGTTGATACTGTGGAGCAACTTGTGGAAGAACAATTTCTTGACCCTTTGTTTTCTGATAAGTAGGTATCCATCTGGTTTCTAACATTGTTTGAATGTTAGGTGCTTAACTGATAAAAGTGGATTGTGGTTCAACCCTATATCAACATATGCAGTTTCATATTCAATTGTCACAGATTTGTTATAGTAGCTTCTTATTCTGGAAGTTAAAACTGAAATCCTAGTTTCGAGCCAATCTTCCATTTTCAAGTTGTATCTGCACTCCTTGAATCAAGTATCCCAATAGTGTTGAAAACTTTTAATTTAAGTCTTATAAACCAGGACATTCTATACGCTGAAAATATCTTGCAGACTAGGCTAATCAGTATAGGCTTAAGTAAATGAGCTGGCAGAACATAAACAATTTTACGTGTGGTTGCTTGCAACCTTCAAAGGCCACAGATTTCTATCAGTTGTTGCCTGTCGAAACAAGCCCTGTCTTGCTGCTGCCACGTAATGCATTTAACTCCTTTTGAGGTTTGGATCCACCGTTGTATGAGAAGACTAGGGAAGCAAGTTGGTGCTGACAGATTTCACATAAGTTGGAAAATTGCCATTGATACTGTTGTCGTTTTACTGGAATGAACCTTGAGATGCAAAAGTGGTCCTAAACATGTGTTTTAACATTTTTCATGGAAAGAAAAATGTTAAATGAAAACAAATTAGATTATTATTTGTTTTTGGTCTGTAGCTATAGTTAAAATTATCCCAAAAGCTGCAGAGAACCTCAGATCGCTGAGACTAGGCTTTATACCAGAACAAAAATGCTCTTTCAGTGAATACCATTGAGTTTTGTTGTCTATAGTGATTATTGTTTCTTCATCTAGTATTTGCACTCCAATGCCATCTTTCATATTCATATGAAGCCATGCTGGCTGCACTTCTTTCATTTGAACTGCTGAGGAGTTTGATTGTAGGACTAACGTAATGGATGCGGTGCACAATCTGTCAACAGCAAAGAAGGCTGAGATCCAGTACTTAAGGGGCCTGCTGAAAAGGGTAAGAAATGAACTCACAAAGTTTCTCTATTACAGAAGTTGCTTAGTAGTTGATTATAAACCTTATCTCTTTTTCAGTCATATTCATGTTCTTAACTATAATTTTTGAGCTTAAAGTATGAAGAGAACTAATTAAGCCATCATAGTCATAAAAAAAAAAAATTGCGGACTTCTTGAAATGAAGTAGAATTCTGTGTTCTTGGGGTTTATAGACTTGGTTTGCTGTTTGGCTGAAATTATATGTTGATGGTCTACCCTATTGCTTTTGCTTTTGCTTTGTTTCTTATTGATATATGCGAAACAATTGAAAGTTATTGCAGTCTTATTATTTCCAATTTGTATATGGGCTGAAGAACATAATCGCCTCATCCAAACTCGGATGGAGCTACTTAACAATTAAACACGAGAAGTCCAGGGCATTACAGATGTTGAGAAGGTGTGTATTTCTCACTGTGAATATTTCCTCTCTTTTCCAAAGGAATGTACTTCTTGAAGTATGAAGTTTAAGCTGTGTGTTTGATAGTTAATTTAAGTAGGGAAAACGTTAATCTCGTTTGACTAATGCAACTTTGGCAGTTAAGAGGTGACATTTTACAGTACGGGGAACATAAAATGTCTGGATTTTAAAGATCTGCTATTGTTGGTAAATAGCTTATGGATTGGTTAATTTGTACTGAGATGTTGAACCGTCAGTTAGTTAACGTGAATATGTGGTTCTTGTCAGAATGGATTGAAGTGCTGATTTTTGTATACATTTTGAATTTGAAGGATTGTTGTCAATAAGACTGGCCGTTGTCTTATCTTTGTGGTCTAACGCAAAATAAGGAGCGTTGAGATTTGCCTTATTTTTGATAGAGAAGTGCGGAGTAGTTGAATTATGTCAGAAATATTTTAATTTTAATTTCAATATGAAGTTGAATGCTTGATCTGAGCTTAATCACAAGGCTACATAACTGTTTGACCTGCCTTAGATATTCAAGTTAGGACATTGTTTGTCGTTTTGCAAGTGTCAGCATGTAGCCGGGTGGGATTTGCATAATCAAACTTCCTCATCTTCTTCTGCTTTTTACCTGCATAATTACGTAGTTGTGCTATTCCAGTCCGGACCAGATGCTCATCTCATCCAAAGCTTTTAAATATCCTCCTAGGTCCAAATTAAACATAATAATAATAATAATAATAATAATAATAATAATAATAATAATAAGAGATTAGATAGTCAGAGGAAGAATCAACCAAAATGTATTATCGCTAGCATGACAGTGGTGAGTTGTATTGATATGACATCTGCTCGTCTTCTTTTGTCTTGTCTTCTGTTGGTTGGCTGATGTGGACACAATCACAATGACAATGGTGGTGCCTCTGAAGCTGACTCTGGTTACGAATGACGAAACAAATGAATGATTGGGGTTTGGGACCGTTTAGTCTTTGCTTATGCGCCCTTGTCTTCGATTTAATTACAACTTTTTTTTTTTGTATTTGTGGTCTTACTTCCTACGGCCGGCATTGCTTGCTGTCGGGAGAGGGAGCTGAGAACAGAAAGGGAAGTCATATAGGGGAAAGGGAACGGAAAATTCAATCTTGGAAGTGCTGCTGCAGGTTTCCAGTTGGAAAGTACATTAATACAACTTGGGTGTGGTTGTCTCAGTATTTTTCCAAGGACATTACTCCAACCTATGGAGCAACTGATCCCGGTCAGAACCCAACAACGGAATATGATGTCAACCTAAAATCAACATTTTATTTCTTTTTTTTTTGGTCAAAGACTACTTTGTAGTGATTCATCCATGATGATGACTCGTCGTTAATTGTAATCTATATTGAGACGATTTTCCCTCAAAAGGGTAATTAACATGACATTGAGTTTTCGGATGACATTAATGAATGGCCGAGTTCTGCAACATCCGAATTTGTTGGACGATTCAAGTGCAGATTACAAAGTAATTTGGAAAGAATCATTTTGTCGTACAATTTAATTCTAATTTTCCAGGGTGGGGGATGATATGATCTATAATGTGGGGACCATAACATAACATATCATAACAGCAATTCATGAAAGCATGACACGTGCTTCTGTCATGAGCAACGGCGATCCCAAGTCAGAAGTTCTGTCTAGATTTTCATTTTCAAGATATGGTGAGTCAAAAGGAGAGCTGATGCGACTTGCCATTCTTACAAGAATGATAACTGAAGTTGGAATGTTAAATAAAAATATATAAAGCAAGGACCTTAATTTTCTATTGCTTATTTGTGTGCAGCCATTTCCTGAAATTTATTTAGATTAGATTAGGTTAGATGGTGGAAGTTCCCTTTGGTCGTATCGTACACATTATTCAGCAGTTCTCCTCTTAAATGAAAAAAGACACTTTAACAATTTACTTTTTCCTCTCCCAAAAGGAATTAATTGAGAAACTACTACAATTTAAGCATGTACAGTGCCCACTGATTAAGTTATTTAAAAGTTGAGATTATAGGTTTTTTATGATTAGATTGTAGTATTTATTTTTATATATTTTAAGACAGTCGTAAATGCAATTATTTATAAAAGTTGCATTTCGAATATACATTGTTGTGTATGATAATTAAAGGGAGAGTTGAGTTGCAGACATTGGCAGCAGATTAAAAACGAAATAATCTCCCTTGAACTTCAAATTTCTCCTCTAATAACAGAGAAAAGGTTCTTGAATTTTCCAATTCATTAGTTTCAGTAGAGCAAGAAGAATTTATGGGTTTAATTTGCTAGTTTCATCATCATTTATGATGACTCCAGTCCATGCATGCACGTAGAAGCACTTGATTTTTCTTTTTCCCATTCTTTCCAATTTCGCTTCATTTTTTTTTCAGCTGTTCCAATTCCAAATAAACAACTAGTTAAGTTTAAAAGGAAAGAAAGAGCAGGAAAGGATAAATATATTTCATAGTTAGCAGCTAGCATTATTAAGCAAATTAAGAGTTGATATATATATATATATATATGTATGTATATAAATTCTGAACGATAGCTAGCGAGCTGTCTCGTTAAAACCAAACATTAACGGTGATTGAAGGCATAAACCATGACGTTAATCAATTAATGGATTCTTGGAAAGAGATAGAGGAAGGCAGGCAGGCAGATATGAGTTATTTTCCTTTGAAGAGGTTCATTAATTAGTGGGGACTTTATGTGCCCACTGTTAAGTTTGAAGCATTCTTGTCCGCTCAATCAATTACTTGCTGGAAATGTTGTCTGTCACTTACTCTCAATATCGTATGCAATGCATGCAATTAAGGATAACTGAAGGCAGCCAATCAAAGCCGAAGGAACACAATCAACGTATAAACAGAATAACTCGGTTTTATTACTAGTAATAAATAAAATTCATATATAAATATATATATTTTTTGCCTTGCGGACTTCATAAATTAAAGAAATTACAGAAACACTCCCATTCAGGATGAGCACTCCTAAAAGTCATTGATCATTTTAATTTTTTTTTTCTTCTTTACCATGAGTTGGAAAAAGAATAAAGATAATTTGTCTGCAGATTTTCTTTTCCCCTTTTTTGTTTGGTTTTGTTATGAAAATGAGATGAGATGAGACTCTTCTGTACACTTGGAGTTTTCCCTTTTTTTTTTTTATATAATCTCAACTTTCTTCTTTTGGCCGAAAAGAGAAGAGAGAAAGCTCTTTGTTTCTCTTCTAGGAAGTAGGAACTGCCTTTGGCTTGGCTTTGCCTTCTTTGCTTCATTCGATCTAATTTCTTCTAAACCTGCTCTGTTTACTATGTATCTAAAACTGAGAATTCCCTGCGTGGAGTTGTTGGAGTTGACGACTCTTTAATTAGTCTTAGGCTGTGGATTTTCTGATTAATCTGATGGGCAAACCATTCTGGGGAAGGGCAAAAGGACCGTACTGAATCCCACTGTTTGTACCCACCATAGACCACCTGCAAAATTCCACCACCACCAATTCCAAATATTATTCTTCTTATTATTACTATTTTTATTTCTATTTATAGAAAAAAGCAAGTAAGCATAAATCCACGAATGAAAACAAAATTGCAAGACTGTCAACAACAAATTGGTACCTGTACTTTGTGGTCAGATGATGGAGAAGGACCAAAATTTCCAGCTTGGCTAACTCATTCCCTGGACAAGAGTGGGTTCCGTTGCCAAATGGCAAAAATGTATTGGGTTTCGGAACAACCTGTTAAATCATTGAGCAAAAGTATGCATTAGGCCGTGATTGAGATCCGAAAGTTCAGAAGATGTCAGTGCATTGGTACTAGGGTAACTTTTTATATAAATTTTTTAAATAAACGAAAAAAAAATTGCAATAAGATTCTGCAAAATTTACCTCAAATCTTGAGGGATCAAACTTTTCAGGATCAGGAAAGATTTCGGGGCTGTGGTGAATGTTTCTAAAAAGTGGTAAAACTTTCCATCCTTTTGGTATAAGATATCCTGTACAATGTGTTTTTTTTTTTTTTAACAAGAAAAGGCAAGTTAGAAAGACAGACTATTTATTAGCACAAAAGAAAAAAACTACACTGACAACTAGGTAGTGGCACTACTACTACTACTACTACTACTACATGATATTTTGTCAGATTTGTGGTGTAACTGACCTTCATATTCAACATCTGCCACTGCTTCTCTGAAGGTAAAAGATAAAATTGAAGCAACCCTAAGTGTCTCCTGAATCACCCTACAAGTTATTGGCATCTTCTTGGTATCCGCCCAACTGAGACTTTGCTCCTCACTGCACTTCTCTTTACCTCTCATTATGGCCTCCTGTTCCTCCTGTAAACCCACAATATAGCACATTCAATCAACTCATTCGAACAGCGCTAGCTATCATTATCCATACTAAATAAATTCCGTGTGGAAATGGAAGTCACTTGTCTTTGGTGGATAGGATAGGAGCAATATATATCTTACCGTGACAGCTTGAAGAACGCTCGGGTTTTCTCCTAGGTACTTAATTATCCATGTCAGTACGCTAGCGGTGGTGTCACGAGCAGCGAAGATTACACCAATAATGTTGTCAGCAATTTGTTCATCGGTGAGGCCTTCTTTATCACCCATGAAAGAACCTAGCAAGTCATTGCATTCGAACTTCATTTGCCTCCTGGTTGATATGATTTTGGCTAGAATCTGAGCTAGCTCTTTCCTCGCTTTCATTGATTTGTTGAAAAGTGTACCAGGAATGTTAATGGGCATCGAATTATACCCCTTCTCTAGAATGTAGTAGCACCTCTTGAGATCTTCTCTGTAAAGCATTTCATCCTTTCCAAAAATTGATAGTAGTGCAACATTGAATGTGTACTGCAAGATTGATCAAAATATCAATAAAGAGTGCAATTGTCATTTTTTTTAGCATAAAAATTAGACTAATTATTACCTACTTATAGTGCTGTACAGTACAGAATAAGGTAAAACCAGAACAGGGGAACTAGAAACAGAGGACCCTTGCTTTTTCCCTGTTTTTAAGGAGAGCAAATAGAAGATAAGCAAAGATTACCGTTTTCATTTCTTGGAAAGTGGTTATCAACCTCCCTTCCAATGACTGGAGGGAATCTTTGGCAATGGATTCGATGTTGGAGATGATGCTTTTTATGGCTTCAGGCATGAAGGCGCGGAGAACAAGCTTCCTCAATTTGCCATGGTACTGTCCTTGGCTAAAGAAGATGGCTTGTTTGCCTAACATCCTCTCTTTGCTTGCTGGAAATGTTGGCTTGAAGAGATGAGCTTTGGTTACGAGAACGAATTTTGCAGCTTCAGGGCTCGAAATCATGACACAAGGACAGCCTAATATGTGGGTCTTGAATATGGAGCCATACCTGTACAACAAACAGGGAAAAACAGAAACACCGGTCATTGTAAATATGCATTACATGTGAAAGAAAATAGCAGCCGGTAGAGCAAAATAAGGAACAAGAATAGGTACAGACCTCTTCTGCTTTGAAGCAAAGAAGACATTTGGGTTTTGGGAGTAGAGCTGAAAGGTTTCACCGATGTAAGGCCAACCGAGGGTGCCTGGAGGGAGAGGTAGTTGCCGGCTATTGGATTTGAAGAATTTAAGAAGAGAACAGAAGAGAAAAACCAAGAAGATTGAAGCAAATAAACAGAACATAAAATTGAATGCCATGTATTAATGTTTGGATGGATGGATGGATAGTGGTGAAGAGTAGCTAAGTGGTGAAGAAGTTGTGTGAGGAAAACAAGTGAAGCGGGTGTATATATAGGCCATCGGGTCACAAAAGAAAGGAAAAAGAGAAGAAAAGAAATCAAAGAGAGAAAGAGAGAGGAAGGGCTTTCAAATACAGCTTGAATCCCACACGCGGAATCTCCCTCCAGCTCATTCATGGATTTTAGTCATATTTGCTTATAACTCAGGAGTCAGGGGAGAGTGAGAGAAAACAGGCAGCACGTGCCAAGACTCACTGAATAATGCAAACAGAGCGTGTGAGACTTTGGCTTTTGCTTTGGCTTTAAACTAACATTAAAACATGAAAACGTCCCTTAAGCTCTGTCAGTACGCCCTTTTTCTCCCCCCTTCATGCTTTATATCGGCACTTTTAACAGATTCTACCCGACAGTTCAAATATTTACTCTAAACTTCTCTATAATATCTACAATAGAATATATAATATATAGCTCACCTCGCAAAAGTCTATAATATAATATAATACATAGCTCACCTTACAACTTGTATAACTTTATGCCAAACCCACTCTATTAACCTATTTTAGCAAATTTAGACAGCCGATTGCCGACATACTTGTTGCTTCAACTGCCATAAACAATATGTTCCTGTCAAAATCTCAAATTTGTAGTTTTCTTTCTTGGTTTCAGGTTTAAATTCTTAACCTTTAAGTTGCGTTGTTGTTCCGTTTGCTCATAACTGCCTATTCACATTTTTGTGACTGAATTTGTGACCAAAACCTAACGCTTATTATTATTATTATTATTATTATTATTATTATTAAGAGGAATATACTAATTAAATTTCCATATTTGAATTAGAGAGTGTTCAAAGCATGCATTTGTTTTCAAGGAAAGCCCCACTTACATTAAGATGCAATAAAAGCATAATAAGCAACTAAAGGGAGAGAGAGAGAGAGAGGGTTAAATGAAAATGGAATTATTGGGTTTAATTTGGGTTGATTTTTTGGTGAGTCAAAACCATTGTCAAGCATCGGTGGGACTATTGGGTCCATTATGCCAGCGGTTCGCAGATAGACGACGGGACCTTATATTAAATAAGAGAGGAAGTCTTCCCGGAAAAATTGAATAAAAATGTGAAATCACGAAAATCGAATGATGAATTTGGTCCGTTATAGGTTTAGTCCAAAGCGTTGCCTCCGAAATCAAACTCATTTTTCTTCCATGACGGCTGGGGTGGCATCTCACTCATAAATTTGGTCTGTCATAGGTGTGATGTTCATGAATAACATATTAATGATTATTTTTAAAATCTCACCTGTAAAACTAGTCTGGCCGATGAGAGATGTTTTCTTTTTCTTCATCAAATATAATTCAATTCAAAGTAATCAATAAATGTATTATTTTTATTGTATTGTTGATATATTTTGATGTATCATTTTAAATTTATATTATTTAATATATTAAAATAACAAAGACTCCCATCAATTATAAATAAAATTGTAAACAATAAATAAATAAAATAAATATTAAAAATATAATAATATATTATTAAACAAATTTAATAGCCTAATTTAATAAATATACTTTTATACCAAAATATAAAAAAAATAAAATAAAATTGATTACGAGAGAGAATTAGAGAAAGAACTAGGAGTTAATTAAAGGAATGAAATAAGTGCAAAAAAAAAATCAAAACTACTCTTTTTTTTTTAATTAAAAAAATCTTGTACCAGTCCATACAAAAAAATATGATTTGAAACAATTAGGACGAACTTGTATAACTACTGGGGGCCAATATAAAAAGTGAAATAATACAATAATATTCTTACGTACATAGTATAATATTTGTTCGAGCGTTATAAACACTTTGAAAATAAAATTTTAAATGCATTAAATTGATTTTAAAAAATGTATTTCATTTGGGAGGGAATTAGGTCAAGACAAAATTTGGAAATATAAGTTGCTGAATTAAAAATAAAATTAATGTCATATAAAAATGTAAAAGTGGGATAATTAATTAAGGATGCATTGGTGAATATGATTATATTATAAAAAGTGATTAAAATAGAAGTCGTGAGGAATTGAGCATCTG
>JBBYHM010000026.1:11089275-11132861 GCA_038381775.1 Adansonia rubrostipa
AAAATAATTTCGTCTCTAGAGAGATTGTTGTAGAGGCCTGCATCTAACTTACAAGATATTGTCCGTTTGGGCTCACTAAACTTTACGATTTTATCTTCAAAAAGTGCCTCACAAGTAGAAGCTTAAGTATCAATATATATATCAATGGCAGATCCTCAGATATTTCCGATGTGGGATTGGGGTATTATAACGTCAAGCTCAATATGAAACAGATAAAATTAACACTGAGTAGACAGAACCATGATCACACAAGGTGTTAGGATTCTAAAGGTAACTCCCATGGTGTAGCACTTAGCTCTCGCAGGATTCTAGAGGTGGCTCTCATGATGTAGCACTTAGCTCCTACGGGTTGATGTTTGCGCTTTGATACTATTGATGGAGATCCGCACCCAACTTGCAATATATTGTCCGTTTTGGCCATTAGACCTCACGGTTTTATTCTCAAAAAGTGTCTCGCAAGTACAAGCTTAAGTCTCAACATATATATCATGACAAATCTTCAAAAATTTTCGAAATGAGATACCAATAATATGAACAATATTTATGGTTGATGAATCAATGTGTGTTGTAGAAAAAAAATTATAAACAAATTATATATGTTCAACATTATATGTATTAATCAGTTTATATCGGCAGACGGAAGATAGGGCTCCGTAGTCCATAAAACTCGAAATATTATGTACAATCTAGCTTACGTCTGGCCTCCTTTCTGAATTTTCAAGCAGTGCTGCTCTAAACTTGCATCACTATTGAGTTTTGGATCCAAATCCAACAACCTCAACATCCTGATTTTCCGTACATTCTCCCGTCCATTCTGCCAATCTCATATAGCCTTGTGCTGATTTCAAACGTGTTATCAGTTCAAGCAGCAGGGCCCAAAGCTATGGAAACCACGCAAGTTTTGAGGTAATTGAAGTCAACATAACGGAATGAACCTTTGATTGAGAGCGTGGGCTTGTCGTAGCCCAATTTGCACAGCCGAACTGCAAGTTTGGCATGGTTACGGCCCATTATAAAAACCTTAGAGGACTTGGCATCTCTGTGGATCATGGGTGGACTCGCTTTAGAATGGGGGTGGTCTAGGGCTAGAGCAATATCGAGGGCACTACTCGACGGGTCTGACCACGAAACTATCCATGAGGACTGGCCATGTTATGTGTGCATCCTGTCAGAGAGGCTCGTATTTGGCAAGTATTCGAGCAATAGAAGTACACCTGCTTAAACAATTTAATGCCATATGGTTAGTTACGAAAATATCTTTTATGCAGGTGATCAACTGTTTTTGTACATGGGAACGATGTGTAAACACAAGTTTATCATTTTTTTTATTGTTTAATAAGATTGTAAGCTAAGGGATATTTTACAGTTTTGTCTGACCTAAATCCTCCCTGAGTGATCTTGTCCACTTCCCACATCGGTCTGGTCCATTTAATATTTTACTCTTGGAACGCTAATTTTTTTCACAGCACCTTTTCCTAAAGCCAAAATAATAATAAATAAAAGAGTGAGAGAGAAGCGGATGGAAACATTTAATTAAAAGCAAGGCTAGGCCCATAACTCGAGCAAGATACTTTGCTCACAAATAAGATGAGTCCAACATCATTTAAATGGGCTGAACTCGAATTGGG
This sequence comes from Adansonia rubrostipa, assembly GCA_038381775.1. Classification (NCBI taxonomy): domain Eukaryota; kingdom Viridiplantae; phylum Streptophyta; class Magnoliopsida; order Malvales; family Malvaceae; genus Adansonia; species Adansonia rubrostipa. The sequence goes on from JBBYHM010000026.1 coordinate 11,090,904, forward strand.
ACATTGCTTGTTGGATATTTTTATTGTAGGATACTTATTTTGGGAAGGCAAGGCTTGGCCCATAACTACATAAAAATGTTGTTGAATATTGATAAATTCTAGGTTCTAGCTCTAGCCGTAGGTGGTAATTCATGAAATTATAACTTGTAACCATCGTTTGAGCACTTTCTGACGAAAACAAAGAGAAAGAAACACTGATAAATATTCGTTATTTTGAAAGCAAAATGAAATAATTGCATCTATTATTAGCGTTTAAAGGCCTCATTTAGTATTATTATTAGTACAGTTTTTAAGATTAAAAATATTTTTAATGTTAATTATAATATTAGATAATTAAAAAAATTTTTATTTTTATATTTAAAATTATGATTTAATAATTTATATCAAAAAGTTTAAAAAATAGGTTTTTGCTGTTTGAAAATTTATTTTTAGATGAAATAATTTTATTATCTTTGTATTTTTAAATTTTTATTATTTTAAATATATTTTTTTAACATTTCAACTTTTCCAAATAATTTTCATAACAATATTAAACATTTAAAAGTTCTTCAATCTCGTAATTCACTACACTTTTTAAAAATATTTTTTTTAGCCTAAACTTTTTTTAACTTGAGCTTTTTTCAACAGCAACACTAAATTAAATCTAAATAAAAGTTCATAATATTTTTAAAAGGTATTGCATGAATTAAAAAAATTGATCAAAGGATAATAAAATGGGTTACCTCTTTTTTAAAAAAAAAACAAAAATTCCAAGCAGAAACCAAGCAATATATCGCTCCAAACTTGGATGAGAAAATCTAAGCAAAACAGAAACTTAAGCCAAGTAGATCTTCTTCCTCCGAATTTTCCATAACCAAGCCCTGTAAGATACAGAAAAGAAGTTGCTTCAACACCTATTCCGAACCTAAAAGCACTTGTTGGTTGCTATTTTGGTGTAAAAGTTGGTAATATTAATGTGAAAATGATTATGTGTAATTATAGTACTGCCTTCCTTCCTGCCTGCCTGCCTGCTTGCCAGAACATAACATAGAATTGGTAAGCAAGTCCAAGGGGCTTGCGAGATTCCTTCCGTCAAGTGGCTATCGACTTCCTCAAAAAATAATTCATTGTTTTATTAATTGTTTGCGAACAATTAAGCATGCACGTAATTATTATTATTCTATTGAATCCCCAGCCTAGTGCCAGAGGGAGACGAGGGTTTAAGAACTAACCCATAAACAAGTAATTTCATTCATCTTGTATTTCTTATTTTTGCATCATCCTATATATAATATAGGATAAAAAATTATGCATTGCTAATACATAACAATCTTGGTTTCTAATGTATTATATACATAATATCTATCTTTTCCTCTGGGAATATTTTTCTTCATTTTGCCTTCACAGCAAAACAAGGGAGAGAGATGTGCTGTGAAAGGATTAACCTACCACTATAACTTTAATCAATAAAAAAAAAATTATAATTTTAAAGACAAAATTACCATCTATTTATTTTATTATTATTACCAACTAGCCACGTGAGAAGGAGACAAGTGTTTTTAAAATGAAGTAGTGACTGATTTGTGATAGAATAAAGACAAAAGAGTTGGGGAAGTTGACCCGGCTTCCGGGCTATCGGGCCAACTGAGCTCTTTCTTACATTTGATCTCAAAACTCCTTGAGCACACATGGAGACCGGACTACTATAATATAAACAAAACACAACACAACACAACATAGATCAAATCCCCTTTTCTTTTTATTTTCCTTGCTTCACATTACATGTTGAAAAATTCAACGGCAAAAGAGATCGAATTGAACCCAGCTAAGATGGGGGGATGGAGAAACGCATTTCAAGAATCTGCTGCTTCAAAGCCGCTGTTTCTGACGATATACGCCACCGTTATAGTGGGGATAGTGGTGTCTTCATTTTATGTATTATCCGCCATTTACTCTCCATCCGCTTCCACCACTCAGTCTATATCTACTTCTTGGCTTTCCTCCCCTCCTCTGTCCCCGAGTAGGCTGCTTTCTCCTTTATTTAAGTTTCTGGGTTTTCTTCTGTTTTTGTGCAAATGTTGAGCATATGTTATTAGAAGAAGCAAATAACATTATATTCGTTATTGGGTCCTAGTCAAAATGAAACATTTCTTATGGGTTCGAAAAACAGAGCTTAATTTTGCATTTCTTTTATTTTCGTTAGTTTGACTTTTTGTTTGTATGTTAAACCTTTTTTTTTTCCTAGCTTTTGTGGAATTATGTTGCAAGGTTTGCGCAATTGCCGATTTGGTTGTACGTTTCAAGACATTCTTTGATGCCTTTTATTATGATGTTGTGCTTACTACATCAACGTCACTTTTTTTAGCTTTCCCTTTACCGGTATATGGTTCTCTTAACTGATGTCCTCGGCTTAATATGGTAGATGGGGTTTCTTATTCCAGTAACAACATTTCTCAACCAACCGAAAAAGCATCACAACCTGGTGGCAACCAGTTGAGACCTATTTGGGGGGCTCCACCTTCTACTTCGAAAATGCCACCTTCGAAGTCCTTTAGACTAACAAAAGAACTGGTCGGAGAAAGGGCGAAAGATAATGTCATTATAGTCACCTTTGGTAACTTTGCGTTTATGGATTTCATCCTGACTTGGGTTAAACACTTGACCAATCTTGGTGTATCTAATCTTCTTGTCGGTAAGTTGTTAAATCTTCTTTCAGTTCTATAAGAAGAAATTGTGTTTAAAAGTGGAAAATAATTTGGAATTGTTGTGATTTAGGTGCTATGGACACCAAATTGTTGGAGGCTTTATATTGGAAAGGTGTTCCAGTCTTTGATATGGGCAGCCATATGAGCACGATAGATGTCGGTTGGGGCTCTCCTACATTTCATAAAATGGGGAGAGAGAAAGTATTACTTATAAATGCTATACTTCCTTTGGGTTATGAGCTATTGATGTGCGATACAGACATGGTGTGGCTTAAGGTAACATCGTGTTGGTTGTCCTTTTCCTCTCTAAATCAAGCTTTTCTTTGATGTTTACATGATACTAAGCAATATTTTGATTGTTTCACTTTTTTTTTCTCCCTAAAGCAGATAAGTTTTATTTTATTAAAATGCTATCATACCGTGGAAGAATATTGATTTCTCTGATTCTATAAGAACTAAAATTTCAGTGATAAAGAATATTGATTTCCCTGATAAATGCTAGCTTTTCCTGGGTGTTTGCGCTTCTTAAAATTTTATACCTTAGTTTTGTGTGTATTTTTATTGGCTTGTGTAATGCCTGCTGCCATCATTTCATTGTATTTTACCTTGTGATCCTTTATGGTCACTTCAGAAGATATACATTGAAGTCATACTTCATATGCCATGTGCCTTTTCCAGAATCCGCTTCCATATCTTGCTCGGTACCCTGATGCAGATGTCTTAACTTCTAGTGACCAAGTTGTACCAACGGTTGTTGATGACAGATTGGCTGATTGGAAACAAGGTAAAAAAATGTTTCTAAAAGTACTGCCTTTTCATCTGGTTATCCTTTTTTCAAGTTGTGGTCGTCAATAGTATTTATTGAAGACCTGCCCTCTTCTTTTCTAGGTTAAGAGAGGGTGGGGGAGCATGGGTTGTGTTCTCATGTGGGGTTTTAAAGTTAGCATATAATGTGCTGCCTTTTGATTGTTTTTGCCTTCCATGTTATAAGTGTTAAATTCTTCATTTACAGAGAGGGACTGTTCAGTTTGCACTGCAGCCTTAAGCCAGTTATTCCCTTTGTTGTTAACATGCATGCATTCTATAAGAACTCAATTCACATGACTATTTTACACATTTGTCATTTTCTTCTTTTAACTCATATTATCATTCTTTTAACTTCTTTGGTCAACTGATTCTATATGTTTCTTGAACAGTTGGTGCTGCCTACAATATAGGAATTTTCCATTGGCGGCCGACAGAGCCTGCCATAAAACTGGCAAAAGAATGGAAAGATATGCTTTTATCTGATGATAAGATATGGGATCAGAATGGATTTAATGAACTTGTACGCAAGCAGTCGGGACCAGCCGCTGATGGTGATAGTGGACTTTTTTATGCTTTTGACGGAAATCTCAAGCTGGGAATTCTGCCAGAAAGTATATTTTGTAGTGGACACACTTATTTTGTTCAGGTAGGATCCATATGCTAGTTCTTGGTGATTTTGGCATAGTCTCATCCTTTTTTTTTTTTAATTTACTGATGGTTGTTGAAACTCAATTTCTTCACTTATATGCCTTTACATGTTTATACCATTGAGCTTTAATTATCTTGCTTGTAACTGTTAGCAAATAGCAGCATATGTTGTATACCAAGCCTGTCCTAAGCCCTAATGCTATTTGCAGGCAATGTATGAGCAACTTAGGCTAGAGCCATATGCATTGCACACCACATTCCAATATGCCGGCACCGAGGGGAAGCGTCATCGACTGCGGGAGGCCATGGTTTTCTATGATCCACCGGGGTACTATGATGCACCAGGTAATTTTGTTCAGTTATTTTCCGGATGTGATATTAGGAGTTACATTAGAAATGTTCTGTACCAACTATAAAGCATCTGGTGTTTCTGTGCCAACTGTTCTGTAGATTTGATGTTAGGATCCATATTATCTCACTGATGCAGTTTAGAACGGTTTCTTGCATCCTGCAGAGCTACAGTTCTATTTATCGATCTGACATGGACATGATAAAGTTTTTGTAAGTTTTTTAACTCATGTAGAGGAGAAGGGGTCATATCTTAAATGGATTATAACATATGCAGCGAGGCTATTTTGGCACTAAGTAAATAGTTCATGTAACATACAGTCTTGTTACACTATTGTCCTCGATAATATATTTGCTTTCCCCAGGGATATATCATGGTCAGAACTTTGTGGAATTGGCTATGATGATTTTTCCTCTATGCATGAAGTTTATAATTCCATAAGTGTTCTTGTAATGAAACGTAGGCTGTTTTTCTCATATTTGATATCCCTCGTGTTGTGTTTTCTCCCTGTGTTTGTTAGGATGGATGCAGGACAGTCTGATATCTACTATGTAGCAAGTTTGTCAGGGAAACTTCGAGTTTTGTAGTGAAATGAACACCTTTTTTAACCTTTTCTGCCATTTAAAAAAATGGGGCTATATAGTCCATTCTGATTTCAACTTATCTATCAATGAAGATCAAAGTCAATTGGATTTTAGATCTTGATACTTGCTTTAATGATCATTTACAGCATGTTTTATGCTGCCATTTAACTTATTGAAGGAACTTTGCAGGAGGGTTCTTGTCATTTAAACCTTCTATTCCGAAGAGCTTGTTACTGGATGGGGAGCATAATCTCGAGTCACACTTCTCTCTTATTAATTACCAAGTAAGAATGTATCAATTTAGAAGTATAAGCTTCTGCGACTTGAGTCCTCCATGTTTATTCTCATAATTTCTATTTCTGGTGACTTTATTCAGATAAAACAAATAAGGTCAGCACTTGCTATTGCTTCATTGTTGAACCGTACACTGGTGAGAACTCTATGATCACTTAGCATTATTGTCTTAAGAGTCTGAGTTTACTGTTCTAATGAGTTTTATGGACGTGCTTTTGCTGTGGTGGAAATTGAACCAAAATATTTAAAGTAGTTCTTATAAGATTCTTTGCTTACACCCTTAAGGTATGAGTTTTAACATGAATTACTTGTGCCTAGTGGTAACAAAAGTAATCAAGGTAAAACATCTGTAATTTAAAATTCATCTTAATAAAGAGCCAGTGAAATATGTCGTGCAATGGTATCACATTGCACGGGGAAGCTATCTAATTCATTCCAGATGTAGACTTGGGAATTGCATTCGGATAAAGTTATCTAATAATCTTTTTTGCTTCTCACTATGTGAATTTCAGGTTATGCCTCCACTATGGTGCAGGTTGGATAGGCTGTGGTTTCCACATCCTGGAGTTCTGGTGGGATCAATGACTAGACAACCTTTTCTCTGCCCTTTGGACCATGTTTTTGAGGTATATTTTAGTTGATTGTAAGAACCACTAGATGTTTTTCTTGTTTCTGCTTGTAAAAATTTGCATGTTGTAGCAGTTTTTTTTTCCCTTGCTGGTATGTGTGCAACCATGAAACTAAATAAGCACATGTCAGAGCATTCCTTTTAGCTTCTTTTAAAGTGCAACGTAATGCAAGGATTTTGTGGAAAGTGCTTGCATTAGACATTCTTGTTGACTTTCAAATTTATTCTTAGATAGCTTATTCTATAAGTTTCACATTCTTTGGACAACTTACCTTTTTAATCATCTTTCTAAGAAATGACAGGATGATAAAGAGTTGTCAGATGGACGTTCTGGTTAGAAGCTGTTCTAAAGTTTTTTGGTCTGTTTTTGTGTTGTTGCAACCTAATCAACAATGGAATCTATGTTCAGAACTGTTCTGCTTTTTTAATGAGTTGGCAGGAGTAAGGTGGACGTAATTATGATTCTAATGTACATCACCAAATTGTTATGAACATCCTTTTCCAACTTATTTAGATTCATTTAAGTTTACAGAGTTATCTTCTGCTGGTTCATACTTTTTCCAATGAATAATAAAAATTTGAAACCCTTAAAGATCAGTCTGATCTTATTCTCTGTCAAATTCTGGATATTTTTAATTGGCTCAAGAATCGGTTAGGCCAATAACTAAAAGCTGTGGTTCGTTTAGTCCATGTCTGATTGAGCTCAACTTTGCTTTCAGAGTTATATTATGAGAAAATGCTTTTATTTTGAGCATGAGAACCTCTAATTTTAAGGAATATACTATGCACTGCTGTAGGTAAATGTCATGTTGAAGGATCTAACAGAAGAAGAGTTTGGTTCTGCAATCAACTTTAGAGAGTACTCTTTTCTCAACAATCCGTTATTACCCCAACGAGTAAATGAATATTAGTGATATACATTAAATTGTTTCTTTTCTATGATCTCCTTTAGGAAACTTTAATTTGGAATGCTGTTTCAGGTAAAAGAGTCGTGGCTTGATGTTCAGCTTTGTCAAGAAGGAACTGAAGATTGCCATGCATCAAGAAACACAAGTCGACCGGGTCTTTTAAGATTCCCAAAACACAGCACTGAAGAAACGGTATGGCGGATTCTTCAATTGCTTATGTAAAATATCTTGTTCAAAGTAGTGCAATCACTATTCACTTCCAATGTTCTTGATAAAATGAAAGCTGATGAAAAAGATCCAATGTAGTGAATTGTTCCACGTAAAGGTGTGTGCTAGTTACACTGCATCATACAAAGGTTTCATTGATTAAACTTTTGGTTTGCCCAATATGAGATATACTTTTCATTCAGTTAGGCACTAGTCTGAGTTTAGGCTGGTCAATAATTATCAAAGGTTGCTATTGCTCTCCTGCTGGTAAATTGCTAGAAGTTTGCTAGATTGTAGGTTATCTTAAGTTCATAACTGAGTTATTATGATTCTGCTTGTAATTTCATGAAACTGGTATTAGTACTCTTATCATGCTATTGCCAATGGCTTGGTGTTGACCTTGTTTAATTCAATTCTAAATTTCAGTTCAAAACAGTGTTCTCTTCATTCAAGGATGTCAAAGTCATCCAATTCTCTTCGATGCAAGATGCTTTTCTTGGTTTCACTGACAAGGCAAGTCTTTTCATTGACCTGCAACTTCTCTCCTTCTGTTATTTTACTTTATTGTTTCTACACATCTCAGTATTTCATGCTTATTTGTCTTTTTACTAATGTGCTAATTGATTTATTTACACTCAGACAAGAGAGGAGAAATTCAGGAACCGTGTTAAGCGGTATGTAGGTATATGGTGCTGTGTCGACAACCAAACTCCCGGACACATATATTATGACATGTATTGGGATGAGAAACCAGGTTGGAAACCTGCCCCGCCTAAAACCCCAGAGGAGGATCATCCGCCTTTCTGAGGCCCTGTCCCATGTCCCAACCAAGCATATGGAGTATTATCAATTTTTTTTAATCAAAATATTTGCCAAGTTTTGGGGATACAGAAAAAAAGAGAAGCAGAAACAGAAATGTGTTCAAAGCTGTTGTGGTCTAATTCCTAACACAGTCAAAAACCAAGAATGGTGTATTAGCATTAAGATATGGAATGAGGTTGCATCAGTATTCACTATTTGGAGCAAAAATGTCCAGAATCTGACATTTGATATTGTGAAGGGCTAATGCGTTTTCACCCTTTACATTTGTACCCATAGGTAAAACAAAAATTTTGACTGTATTTTATTTTTCTGCAGTGCAAATAAAAGAAAGAAAAAAAAAAAAAGGAAAGAAACGAAGCTAATGACTTGGAGAAAGTTAGGGTGCATACTGAAGGGGCTTATGGCTGGCTTATTACTGCGTTTTGTAAGGTGGATTTATGATTTCCGTTTCTTGTAAAACCCTTGGCTTTGTTAATTTATTATTTATTTAACTAAAGTTGATTCAATGTTCAATAATATCTTTGGAATGCTAATGAATGAATGCATGGATGTACATGGATGGTTAAAGCAGGGTGTGGAAAGATGAGTTAAATTCCAGCAAGGTTTTGGTTTTTTAAGGTAGTTCCATACGGCGTTTTGCGTATGCGTTTGGAGAGCCTCGTTAAGAACTGCTTGTAGCCACTTGGTGATATCATGGAGATGGGCAGAAAACCAAAGTTGCACAACATAGTTCTGGATTGGAACATGGACATTTTGTTATATTCCAGTGGCCTGTATGTAACTTAAGTTAGTGCAAAACAGAACCGAAGGTTTTTGAGGCAAATAGTTGAGGAAGCAGGCTGCTTACATTACAATCTCATTGATGTTGCTTCTGGATGAAACTGAAAACATGAATTGTTCACGGTCAACCCATTATTGCTTCAAATAATCCATTTTTTAATACTAAGAAACAAATTATAAATGAGTGCATGTTATAAGATATATTATTAATTAAAATACATACAAAACTGAGTTGATCAATCGATTGATTGTTTTAGAATATTTTAAATTCGGATTCTCTCTCAATTTTGATTATGAAATCAATAACTTATTATGATTATGAAAAATCATGTCATATGGTCTTTCTCAAAATGAATGAAGTAAAACAAAAAAATTACTTTATTATATTTATTTTATAAATGATTTGAAGAATATTTTATTAGTCACATTTCAAAAAAAAAATGAGAATTCTTAAATCCAAAGTTATTAAAATGAAAATTACTAAATTAAAATTATAAAAAAATAAATTTAAAACAGGCTAATTGTGGGCCTATATAATCGGACAATGGACTTTGGAGCGTTAAGACCCAAAAAGGAAACCGACGTAATCAAGAAGAATGTACGTACGTACGTATATATATATTAAATATTAAATAATACGCACACACACATACACGCCATTGAGAGAGAGAGAGAGAGAGAGAGTTTTGACGCAAGCAATTACAAAGCGAAGACGGACGAACAGCAGCGAAAACCCTAAAAAGTTCGTCCACGTGCGTTGCGTGTGCTGTACGCACATCTCTGTCCCAATCCCTTCCAAGCACACGCCCCCTGCTTTTCTCTTCAATTTCCATCGGCAAGCTTATATAAACGCCCTTCAAATCCCTTGACCTCCTAAAACCCTTTTTTTCTCTTTTCTTTAATTAGAGGAAGAGATGGCGGATCGCTTGACGCGTATCGCGATTGTCAGCTCCGATCGCTGCAAGCCCAAGAAGTGCCGCCAAGAGTGCAAAAAGAGCTGCCCTGTTGTTAAAACTGGTAATCTAACTTTACTTCCTCCGTTACTGATTTTTTAATTTTTATGTGGACAAAATAAAAACAGCTGTGGTTTTTTAGGTTTTCGGAGGTTGAAAATTACGGGGGCAATGTAATCTAATTTAATCTTAATTTAATTCACTTGAATTTCTTTCATTATCATAGCTTGTGCTAGTATATGTTTAATTCCCCGATCACACACATGAAATTAACCTCCATAAATCAATTTTTTTTTTTTTACGTGATGTTGATTGTTGGAGAATCCGAGAATGTAACAAGGACACTTACAGTGCGTGTAATTTGGAAGCATTTTGGATCTTGTTAATACTTGTAAGTGTCCAGTTGGACACTTACTATTCAATTCAGTTGTTACTTAGTTTATCTCTTCTCTCGTGCTCCAAATTATCTGCTTCGCTTTTGTTTCCCCTTCTGCAGGGAAGCTTTGTATTGAGGTTACTCCTGCCTCAAAGATTGCTTTCATCTCTGAGGAGTTGTGCATTGGTTGTGGTATATGTGTCAAGGTATGTAATTTTATTTTAATATCATATTCGTTTTGGTTTCTCTTTGTTTGCGGATAAAAAAGGGCATATGTCTCAAGCTGAACGCCTGACCTTCTAACGCAGAAATGCCCATTTGAAGCAATACAAATCATCAACTTACCAAGAGATTTGGATAAAGATACAACCCATCGATATGGTCCCAATACTTTCAAATTACACAGGTTGGTTCATTCATGCTTTTCTTGAAAAAGTTAATAATTTTTCTTTTCTTTCTTTGTCCCTCCCCACCCCCCCAAACTTCCATTTTGAGATGGTTTTGAATTGCAATTTTAGGTTACCAGTTCCAAGGCCTGGGCAAGTTCTTGGTCTGGTTGGAACCAACGGCATTGGAAAATCAACTGCTCTTAAAGTTCTCGCCGGGAAACTAAAGCCAAACCTGGGTCGTTTCAATGTAATTCTCTGAGGCTTTGTTTCTTTATTGCTTCATTATCTGTGTTACTTCTTTACCTATTTGGATAATCTATTTGCAGAACCCTCCAGATTGGCAGGAAATCTTGACTTATTTTCGAGGATCTGAGTTGCAGAATTATTTTACTCGCATCTTGGAAGATAATCTGAAGGTGCTTCTTTACATTACATTTGGATTTCTGCATCTTCAACTTGCACGTTTCTTTTATATTGGTTTATAGGTTTTTGTGGGGGAGATCATGAAAGTTTAATAAATAGTAGAGCTCTGGATAATCTAGTCACATACCATGTCAAGGCATTCACTGTTGATCTTGCTAGTTTGTTCCAAAGTTTTCCTGACACTTAGGTTGTGAGATTCAATGAGTGGGATTGCTTCTGCTTCAACTTCTGAATTTCCTAGATGTTGATATTTCATCCATGAAATAGATATTGTGTGATACACTATATGCAAAGTTTCAGGGATAGTTTAATTATGGCCTTTTTTGTTTCTTCTGCTTTTATCATATTTCCAGAATTGATGTTGAATTTCTTTGTAAGTCTCAATCTTGGCCCCTTGAGCATCCTCGGGGGAAAACTTATGCGAAGTTGAACCAGTTTGATTTTGTGGTTAAGATAGTATGGTCGAATGATCATCTGGAATCTTCCTTTTTTATTTGTTATGTGAAGCTACATAACTATGGAGCTAGCAGAAGAAAATTCAATGATTGATACTCTTGTCAACTTCAATAAATTTTGTATCACTCCAGCTATGGATATAGCGACTTTGAGAAGTGTCCTGCAGTTCCCTGTTTGCCTTGATATTTGCTTATAATATTTATATTAAACAGGCCATAATCAAGCCACAGTATGTTGATCATATTCCAAAGGCAGTTCAGGGCAATGTCGGACAGGTGCTTGACCAAAGAGATGAGAGAGATATGAAGGCAGAACTCTGTGTTGATCTTGAACTGAACCAGGTCATAGACCGTAATGTTGGGGATTTATCTGGTGGTGAGCTCCAGAGATTTGCTATTGCTGTTGTTGCCATACAGAATGCAGAGATATATATGTTTGATGAGCCTTCAAGTTATCTTGATGTGAAGCAGAGGCTGAAAGCAGCACAAGTGGTTCGATCTCTGCTCAGGCCTAATAGGTAAAATCTCAATTGTCCTTAGCTGCAAATGCTTCCTATGTTTTGAATGGATCTAATTGGTAATTATGCTTTTACAATATGTATTTCAGCTATGTGATTGTGGTCGAGCATGATCTTAGCGTCCTGGATTACTTATCGGATTTCATTTGCTGCTTGTACGGAAAACCTGGTGCATATGGAGTTGTAACCCTCCCCTTTTCTGTAAGAGAGGGAATCAATATCTTCTTGGCTGGATTTGTTCCTACTGAAAATCTAAGGTTTCGAGATGAATCTTTGACCTTCAAGGTAAACCTGTTTTTGCTGTCATTCGCGCATGCATTAGTCATCTTTAAATTCCTGTCTTAACCTCTCTGTTTCCCTTTTGTTTTAGGTCGCAGAGACCCCACAAGAAAGTGCTGAGGAAATTGAAACCTATGCACGATACAAATACCCCACCATGACAAAAACTCAGGGCAATTTTAAACTTAAAGTTATTGAGGGTGAATTTACTGATTCTCAGATTATTGTAATGCTGGGTGAGAATGGTACAGGGAAGACCACATTTATTCGTATGCTGGTATTTTTCTCTTTCATCATTTGTGCATTCATTATAGTACCTGTTTTAAGTCATGGTAAATCTTGTCTCTTGAATAAGTTGATTGATATTATTGGATAAACCTGTAGGCTGGTTTGTTGAAACCTGATAGCGTAGAAGGTTCGGATGTGGAGATACCTGAGTTTAATGTTTCATACAAGCCCCAAAAGATTAGTCCCAAATTTCAATCTACAGTCAGGCACTTGCTGCATCAAAAGATACGCGATTCATACATGCATCCACAGTTTGTTTCAGATGTGATGAAGCCTCTTCTCATTGAACAATTGATGGATCAGGAAGTAGTGAATCTCTCTGGGGGAGAGTTGCAAAGGGTTGCATTATGTCTATGCCTTGGAAAGGTAAATGCTTCTAATTACCTGAAAAATAAGGATATGGATTTGTAGATAAATATTCCAAGTTTTGTCTACCTTCTTTCAAATTTGAAATGTGATTGGTTTTGAGCTTAAATTTTTTGGAGATGGTAATAGTAGGTTACTGTTCTTTCCTCATTGTAGCCCAAAGTGTTATGGGATAATGCCACTTAACCCTAAGCATTATCTTTTATGCTCATATATCTAGTTACGGGCTTACATGTGCACTTGCCTTGTGTACGGACTGGTGTTCCTTTATATTTCTTTTATGGCATATGGTTTGGACTATTGTTAACCTGCCAAAGGGCTAATAGAGGATTTTCAACTCTTTGTTTTTGGTAATAACTTAACATGTAAGTTGTATGTCTTCCTAAGCCAAAGGCATGGAATATGTACTGGACTGAGTACTCAAACACATTATTCTCTTCATTTGGAATTTGCTGAACTTGTTTCTTTAACATAAAATGAAATATGCGTTGGTTCTCCAGTGAATGCTAGGAACTTCGAGAGCTGTTGTATCGTAGTTTCTCTGGATCAAAGTTGTAGCTATACAAAAGTCAAGTGATGAGATAGATTAAGTTTTATTTGGTTTTAGGCGTTCCTAATTTGGAGTCACATTGTTCTGTTTCTATTTTTAGTCAGTTTCTCCTTCTTTTATTGTTTTTGGGATGTGTTGGTATTAAATTTTTTGCCATGTCTTCGCTTGTTAAATTCCAAGTCTAAAGTATTGTGGCCATTTTAGTCTGCCTTATGTATTTGTTTGTTTTATTTCATGCAGCCGGCTGATATTTATCTGATAGATGAACCAAGTGCTTATCTTGACTCTGAGCAGCGTATTGTTGCTTCTAAAGTGATAAAGAGGTTTATCCTCCATGCAAAGAAAACTGCATTTGTGGTTGAGCATGATTTCATAATGGCGACTTACCTTGCAGATCGAGTTATTGTGTATGAAGGGAAGCCATCGGTGGATTGTACTGCAAATTCTCCTCAGTCCTTGTTGACTGGCATGAATCTCTTCTTATCTGTGAGTCTTTGTAATTCTTGTCTCTTAGGTTCCATAATTCCCTTCTAGATTGATTGTCCTATTCATTTGACATTTCTCGTTATACCTTGCTTGTGTGTGCATGGTGTTTGGTGCACACTGGTCTTACATTGTTGGACTCTACAGCATCTGGACATCACTTTTAGGCGGGACCCAACCAATTACCGACCAAGAATCAACAAATTGGACTCAACCAAAGATCGAGAGCAAAAGTCTGCTGGGTCATATTATTATCTAGATGATTGACACATTTACTGACAGGTGTGAAATAATTGCTTTCTGGTAAATTGTTTACGGATTTTATCTTATCTGGGTTGGAGCTGATCTGGTATTTGTCCATTGCAGTTGGTAATTGTGATGAGATGAAAAGAAGGCATCAATATTAGGGTGTAATTATTTCATGGGATCTCTACTCTCTCATTGGAGTTGTTCTGATATGTTGATAAGCGGGAAAGAGGTCCACAATGTTCGTGAGGTGAGGAGCTCAGTTATATCCTATCCGTATTGTTGGTGCTAAGTGAGGTGGCATACCATGCCATTTGTTTTAGAAAAATTAAATTTATGCTATAGTTTGCTGTTCTTTATGTTCACCAATTTTGGTTGATACTTGGTGATTGAGCGAGAATAGTGGTACTTCTGTGTCTTGCTACATACATCTCCATTGTATTTTCATTTAAGAGAAGGAATAGGTTGAATTATGATATTCGAATTATATCTACCATTCTATAATTAACAGAAATGACTCCGAACTTCATTTTGGACGGGCTTTGTTTTGGCTTATACTTAAGTAAAATATTTGCTTTTCATTGGTTGATAATTGAAACGGGGAGGATAATACATTAGCGGAGCCGTCTTCTCTTTCCTGCTCAAGGGATGATTATAATTGGCATGATTAATAGGTTTAGGGCATATAGATGAATGAAGGTTTGAAGTTGGGTTTCCATATATATATATATATATATCGATCGAAGTTGGGCATAAATTTGGATGATCATATGGAGCTGAATCAGAAGTCTCATTTTAAATGCTGGACAAGCTCGGGCGATCCAGTAGTTTCACTTACAAACGCATATAATAAAAGCCAACAAATTGACAAATACTATATTATGCCAAAATGAAATCCAACAGGGAGATTCATATGGATTATTCATGGGAGCCGAAAGTAAAGATCTTGAACTTGGGAGTCAATTATTTCATTCAGCTGACGGTAAGTAAATCACTTCCACTTCTTGAATTTGCCTCCAAATCCATGCTTTCCATGCTTTCCGTGCTTAAATTTCCCATGCTTCCCGTGCTTGAATTTCCCACCATGATGTTTAAACTTTCCATGATGTGCAAAATGACCACCACCATGCGCACTATGCGCACCATGAGCCAAGTGGTGAGCCCCCATAGCAGCTGCGGCAGCTGCAGCACCACCTGCAATCATCGCCCCTAGGCCACCGTGCCCTGAAAGTCGTATTACAAATATTACCAATTTTTACAACCCCCCCCCCCCCACCCAAAAAAAAAAGGGCTAATTATTAGCAAGGAAGTTTCTCACATGCAAAAAGAACACAAACATAACATTACGACAAACTCGAACAACATTTAGCCCCTGAAGCATAAGATAATCTAGGGAACTTTACCTGAATGAGACGCACCAGGATAACCAGATGGTGGGTATGCACCAGGAGGATACCCAGCTGGAGGGTAGCCTTGAGGGGGGTATCCTCCGTGAGGGGGATATCCTCCAGCAGGGGGATATCCCCCAGGAGGTGGAGGGTATGCACCAGGAGGGTATGCTCCATGACCATGGTGTGAAAAAAGACCCTTTTCATCAGGCTTATGCTTGTCCTTTCCCATGTTTTCTCAACCGATAATCACTTCCGTGGCACATTCAGCAAAAACAAGAATGAGACGAGACATAACACATTTCATTTCTTTGAAAGATAAAACATAAGCATTGATCAAAATAATAATTAAGGAAGGATAAAACAAGATGATAAGCATTTGTAAACGAGTCCTGGATTATCCATCTAGTAAACAAGTCGCAAACACTGACATGGAATTTGAGTTAGAATATAACACGTAATGTCAAGATGAGATTTTTTTTTTCAAGCAAGCAAGAAAATTACGAAATTTACAAATGGAAAAAAGGGGTTCATGATTAACAATTGTCCAAATTTCCCAAGAAAAAAATGGGTTGCCATTTTGATACAATCGACAAATAGATAGACAAACAAGGGTGCCAACCGGAAGCGATGATACGAAGATTCGCCCAAAGAGTAGATGGAAAAACTTGAGAACTCAAAAGTACTTTTGAGATCTTAAGAAAACAGAGCCAATTTTTTTTTTCTTAAGCGAAGTTTTCGAATTTCGATAAGATCAAGGAGCAAGGGCGTGAGCACCTATGTAGTACTGACACAAACGATCACAAAAACAAGTTGTGTTGACCAAGTGAAAATTATTAAAATAAAATATTGAAGAAGTGAATAATATAACCGAATCTGAGAGTGATAAAAATAGAGGAGATGAGAGGTATTTACTTACAGATACAGAGCAGAGCGAGAGAGAGATCGATCGATCGTTGAAGCAACAAAATCGTAAAATTAAAATTTGGGTATTGACTTTTAAATTTGATGGATTTATTTATAGTCAGAATTTATGGAGATTCCATGCGTTGCCCCAACGCGTAATTGACGCGGCTAACGTGCAGCGGACAACGACACATGGACTACAACCTGCGCTTTAACCTTAAGTCGCAAGTCATGGAACCTTTTTTTTTTTGGTTTACATTTGTTGTTTGGGGATCCATTTATTTTGGGAATTTGGATCCAATTCTTCTGCTACTTATTTATTTATTTTCTACGTATTCAATTCATCATGCAAATTCAACCAGTGAGAACTTTCAGATGTTTTTCTTTCATTCTGGAGAAGGTACATAGCACTTGAATTTGAACCTTTATTATTATTATTATTGGTTTTAAAAACTTCATATATCATTTTTCATTATAACAATCTACCTGAAATTGCAATTGTTTTTCCCTATAAACGAGGTCAAGTTGAATTCCATCTGCTGAGCAAAGTTGAGGACAAGCACAAACATTAACACAAAGATAAAACTAAAATTAATAGTAACTACTAACCTCGTGAAGTACAACTATATAATATAATCAAAGGCAAAACTTGTGCATTCACATGTCAAACATGTTACATTTGCGTGTGGCCCTCTACTAATTCCCAAATAGATATTTAACCACCTTAAACTAACAAAGATTTGGTTCTAACATAACCTCAAAGCAAAGCAGCTTCCAGCTCTTTTTCATCGTTGCAGTTGTAACCTAGTAAGTAAGCTCCTGCTGCCACGCATTCATAAATGAGAGATTCGTACACGAAAATCAGGAAACACATGAAACATTTAGATTCAAATAAATCTTCCTTATTATTTGCTTTTAATGTTCAAATAGATCAAGGATTACAGCTAGAAAAACATGAAAAATGATACAAATGCAAGTACCGATCCCCTTGGTGATAAAATAATATTAGCCAGCCCATATAGCATCATCATTCACTCATAGGTGGTCATACTAAACAAAGAATTGATGCCCCATCAGCCAGAGTACAATACAATAAAATGTAACCATTTAAAACTCTTTGCTTCTTTCCTTATCATCACTTAAGGAGAGATCTTGTTAAATGTTCCCGTGCAGTGGCCAATGCTTGACTCATTGTCTGCAACACATAAAACATGCAAATATGGTTCAGTGTTTGCCTGCTGATGGAGATATGTTGGAAGAAATTTTTTTTTTTTTAAAAAAGCGGTTTTTAAAATCTAGCCGTTTCTTTAAGGAACCAGAGTAACAAATACCTGCTCAGATAAAGGAGCAGCTGCATCTATACTATGACTAGCAACCTTCCCCGCAATAACATTTGCATCAGTTTCTAGAATGATACTGCAAAGGAGAAAAATAAAGAGTTAACCAGGATAGAAAATCACTCTAATAGCCATGGCTTGAAGTGGGTTAAAATAGCTCAGAGCCTCTGAAGATGACCATTTCAGCTCCTGCTAACAACTCACAAAACTCTAAGAGAGGTAAGAGCAAGTCAGTCAACAAATCCTAATTGTATCTTGATTACATATTAAATTTTAGACTAAACACCTGATGTTTTGTGCAAACTATTCAGGTTCATCTATCTGTGGGTAAAAGGTTTCTCCCAACATTGCTAAAAGGGCAAGCACACCAATAATAATAATAATACATTCATTACTAATGATTGTTAGAAGGGTAAAATGTACAAGACACTGTCTCCTCTTTACTTGTATAATTGCTTTTAACCCAATTTACCATCAACGTATTTGATTTTGATGGCATTTTAGACAAAAATGAGATAATGAATAGACACTTTTGCAGACACAATAAATATCTATTTATCCAAGTATTAGCAAAATATCAATAACAACAATTTCCAATAGCAATTACAGGCTAATGTTCATTGAATAGCAACCCCCTTTTTCTAATTTCATTTATACTTCAGTATTTGGCAGCAGGTTAAAGTTTTAAATTCAAGAATCTTGAATATTACCAAGCAAATAAAGACAAATATTGTAGCATTTATGCAAAAGTAAACTTCAACTACAATGAATCATGCTGCATAAACTTCAACTACAATGAATCATGCTGCATACCCGCCATCAACAATCTCATCAAGGCATAAAAAAATGAGATCTAAGCTCTCCAGTGCCTCTTTCTTGTCCACAGTCCCTCTGAAAGAAGAGGTAGTTAACAAAAGAGGTCATAATAAGTTCTTGGCAATATGAACTAATTATGTACAAAGACAGTAAAAATTGTCATAAGAGATTCTGAAAACCTTAGAAGAAGGCCAACTGCATCAAAAAATCCTTGAAGAACAGTGGCCAAAATGAGCTCATTTTCATCTTCCGCCCCAGTAACAAAAAAGTGAAGGTCTTGAGCAAACTTGTACACAACAATGTGATTCTCAAACATTGCTATTTCCGCTGTAAACAGGGAAACAACACCATAATCAAGAAGCAAAGGGTGCGAATGCATTAAGCAAGGTCAAATGATAGTTCTTGTCCTCAGAAGCAAAAGCAATAAAACAAAGTGCAAAACGATATCTTCAATGTCTTTTAGAGCAAGAAAAGATTTTACTTTCTGAAAACTTATTAAACTATTAACTCAACCTGCTAATGTCAGTTCTTCAAATTTATCTGTTGCCCTTCCATAGATTAAGAACATATGTTTATAAATAACGGTAAAAGGGAAAGAACAACATATACATGAGCATTATAGTTGTTAGACTTGAACAACATGATTTTTTCGCATACATATAATCACAAGAAACACGGCACAGAGAGAGGTCTTAATCAAGAAAATTACTACAAATTTTTCATACCTTCATTGCGAGCATTAGTCTTTAGAGTCTTTGTAAATAAAGCTTTCTCAAAGGCCTCCTTAGCACTGTTAGTCAGCCAATCATCTGAATAATATTTAACAGCAACACGGTTCCCCTCAGAATCCAGAAGAAGGATATTTTTAACAGAAGGACATGAATCCTACAAACACCATCATAAACACAATTAAGGACTGTAAATGACCCAAAATCATGATCTCCTACCAATTATATTGATCTTGTAGATAAAACCACAAGATCTTCTAGCTAGTCCATTTTGTTGTATTTGAAGCTTAAGACTGCTAATAAGAAACAACGGCAATGGGATCTAAGGCTGGAAATTCGAGGGCTTACATTCAGTGTAGTGTAATGTCATATCCTGGATTTAGTTTTAATTAATATTGTTGTCTACTCTCCAATTGAGTTTCAATTCAAATTTAAAGAAGTTTCTAGTTTCTACAATGGATCCAAAAGGGGAAAAAAAAAAAAACAAGAAAAACAAAAGAAATCTACAGTCTATCAATGAAGTGAAACAACATGGGATGGGATCCGAATACATTGTTCGAGAAGTGTAAATCAAAAACTAAATGGAACTCGATGTTCAGTCAAACAAGTTTAGATCTGCAGTGAATATAACGGAAACCAAACACTGGCAAATAATAAGTGGAAAAAGTTAGCTCCAAGCATAGCAGAATGGAAAACGGTGATAATAGAGAAAAGGCGGAGAAAGGGAGCTGACCATATTTTTTAAGATGTTGGGCAATAAAATGTATTGTGGGCAAAGAGCTGATCCGAGCTTGCCTCTGAGACAGAGATTCAGATTTAGATTTAGATTTAGATATACAGCGAGCAACGAGGCCGGAGAGGAAGCAAGTAATAGTATTAGAAAACAGAAAACGAAATGCCACCACTGACCACACCAAATTAAAATTTCATTAGAAGAGTTAGACCTATTAAAAGACCAAAGGAACACAAAATATATATATTTACAAAATTCAAAAATAAAAATTTCGATTTTCTCATTTTAAAAAATATTTTATTATTAAAATAATATACGAAACTCTTTTCGTACGTTAAAAAAAATTTTACATATTTCTTTAACTCAGAGATATTACCTTGATTTTAAAACTTTTGATTTTATCATAAATAATAAAAAAACTTATCCTAAGACTCAAACTTAGTTAATAAGACTAAAATATTTTTTAAAGTACATCTTCGACGTAAAATCATTTTGGTGACCTTAATGGAATAAAATAAAGTAAAAATTGAATAAAATAATTGTATGCAATAATTTGGTTCAATGAAATAAAATAGTACGAGATTCGAACTTCTTAAAATAATTTTTTCACTTAAAATCAAAATAACTATTTAATAATTTTTTAAAATAAAATCATAATAAATTATTCTATGTACTAAATAATATTATTATTATAATACATTAAAATATAATTATAATAATATTTTTATTACAGTAAATAAAAAAACTGTAAGTCTTTTGCCTAAAAGCTGCCCTGTTCCTATCCTGCGTCACTATTTATTTCGTATATATTTCTATTTACTCCGTGGGTAGCCTCTTGGGCTTGCCACTTGGGTTTAGGCCTGGTCCTGATGTACTACAACTCTTTTGAATTTTAAGGCCCAACTTATTCGCCCAAGCACATGAAGCACATGATGCCTTTATTAATTAATAGTATTGAATTTTAAAATTACTACTGACAGTGACAAATAAGCCAGCCAGCCAGCCCTATAGAATTAAATCGGAGGAGGCTGCCTGCCGGCCCGAGAGTAAAGTTTCAGAACCTCTTCTTGGACTATAAATCAAACTAATTTACAGAAACTTCCTGCCATCAAATCAAATTAAGAAACTTATGTTACGTCACATAGTTGCCTAATTAAGTAACTGCCAATTAAGTTGCCCCAATTAAAACCATTATTCCACAGGTTTGAAAACATCCTCTTTTAACTGAGCCAAGTCAGGATTTCGTTGTCTAAAACCTTGCTATTTAATAAAAACTTCCACCCAACAAATTAAGAAGCTTATGTGTAAGATATGATTTCACAAGTGATAAAACTAAAAAGAGCTGGTCTGAGTGGTACAAGCAAGGCAAACCCAGTTCCGGTTTCACAGCTGTCATTGTTGAATTATTACACTTTTATGTTCATTACCTCACTTGATGTTCATGTTTTGTAACTGAATCTTTGACCCAAATTCAAAAAATCCGAATTGATGAGAATTAATAAATCAAAAATCAGGAAAAAAAAAAAAAAGAAAGAGAGAGAGATTGGTCACCCCTTATTAACAATAATATTTCCAATGACAAGTTTTTTTTGCTCAGAGTCTCAATGTGGACACTTACATCAAATGGTTCCAGCTGTGAGCAGTAATCCACAAGGCATTTCAATTATCTAACAAAAACCAAGATATCATCAGGATAAGGGGGAAAAAAAGTGACCAGCATCATGATAAGCATGTTCCCGATCATTTATCCAATAGATGGATCAATACATGGTTTTTCTAAACAAGCATAAATATTCATTGGGTTTAAGCATATGT
This sequence comes from Adansonia rubrostipa, assembly GCA_038381775.1. Taxonomy (NCBI): domain Eukaryota; kingdom Viridiplantae; phylum Streptophyta; class Magnoliopsida; order Malvales; family Malvaceae; genus Adansonia; species Adansonia rubrostipa. The sequence continues at coordinate 11,112,664 of JBBYHM010000026.1, forward strand.
AACTATCCAGGAGAAAAAAAAAAAGGTTCAACCATATGCACCAAAAAGATTGATGAAAAAAGCATTTTTCAGATTCGTCATCTTGCATCTTAGGTCATAAAGTTCCAACAAGGCTAAGCCAAATATTAGTTAGATTTCACGAAATGTTGGGAGAGCAATTTGGTGATCTCAAACATGCCAACAGTGTCCTTCCCGGCAAATATTGTCTTCAAGTTCTCATCACAAAGAATCTCCTTCTTGTTTGCAGGATTCTAAACAAAATCACAACAAAGTCATGCTCAAAAAAATAAAAATTATACGGTCTAACTAGGAAAAAAAAAATGTAAGAAACAATTTATAGAACAAAGAAAGACACCATTGATAGGCATATCCAAGCTTTCTTAAATACAACAATCTTAGAAACATAAATATTAATGGGACACAAATGCAATTCCTCTCAGTAGTGTTGGCGGTAAAAGTTCTAGTGATATCAAAATTAGTTCCATGGCACTAAAAAAAAAGAAGCAGAAATTAATACTTGTATTCAGTGGAAATATAGAAGAAAACATAGAAAAGTTGAAAATTAAATATGTGTGAATTCTACTAGACTTAAACATCTAAGGAGCTTTCCTATTTATATTGATTTGATTACCAATCCTACCTGATAACCGTTTTGCTGTAAAGCTCCAGAACAAATTCCTCAAGCTCCTTTTATAATGCTTCGATAAAGCACACATAAAACTTAAAACTTTATTTCGCCCTCCACACCCAATACATAACAAGTAGTATCAAGCATATTATCCATTTGAGTAACATGTGTGTCTTAGAATTCATTTATTCTGGTTTTTAATACATAAAAAAAGAGCCATCCTGTACTTCTTTTTTTATTAGGGCAAAGTGAATGAGAATATGGATTGAAACTTCTATGGAAATAAACATGATTAACATATTCTCTATAATTCTTCCACCAATAACATGAGAACAGGCTTCAATGGTAATAATAATGTTGAAAGAAAATACGGAAGGATAAATGAAAGGGTGAAAGACCTGGAGATTGTGGAGCTTGATGTAGTCCCAAATCTTCTTAAGGGCGTCGGTGCGAGAAGCTTTGGGGGCCCCAATGAACTTGCCCAGCTGTGGAGAGACAGGTATCACCCGCATAAGCCCCTTTCCATTTCCATTGGAAGAAGAAGCAAAGGAAACAGAGGAAGCCTTCGCCAATGCTACTAATCCCCTGCACCTTACAGACAGTCTTGATGTGGCCATCATCGCTCTCTCTTTTTTGTTTTCTCGCTGCTGTAAGAAAAGGAAAAGCTCCCCCCTAAAACCCTAAGTCAGACGCGGGGAAATTTTGAAAAAAATAAAAATAAATAAAGTGGTTTTTCTTTCTGGGGCCATTTGATTTGAACTCTGTTAAGATTTATGGACTCGTAATTGGGCTGAAACCTTGAAGGAGGCCTTTTAATGTTTGAACCGTAAATATTTGCTTTTATACCATTTTGCCACACTAAAATAGTTTACCGTTCATTTTCTTCTTCATAGCTTAAGCACGACGGTAGATTCATTCATGAATTGATAGGTCATCCAATCAATTTTCGATAACTATTCTATTCTTCTTTTTAACTTCATCCAGTTCAAGGCTGACTCGAAACTGTTTAAACCTTAAAACCAGCTACACTTAAAAAGCTTACCGGACATAAAATCCAACCAGAATTTAGGATGACCGGGCAGAGCGGATAAAATTGTTCGGACAACGGTTGAGCAATCTGCGGGCTTCCAACCCTGTCTTTGCCCTCTAATAAGGCTTTCAACTTCCCCATCCAACGACCACCCTTCTTCGGACCAGCAGGGTTCTGCGAATTTTCCGTGGGGGGGAGGGGGAAGTACTAGGAATTTACTAAGATCATTCTCACAGTATGGCAAATGAACAAATATAGATTAAATGTAGAGAAAATAGGAAGCCTAAAGGATTGAAGAAATATAGTGATTCAACATCTAGGCTTTATTAATCTTATACTTTTTTCCTCTTTTAAAACTATTTAGCGGACCAAAGGATTGAAAAAAAAAAAAAAGGAATCAAATGCCACGGATTCGGCAAGGATTACAAATGCAATCGCAGAACTTCGAAAGAATTAAGGTCGCAAGGGCTACAACAACTCCAATTATAAACAAGTGAACATATGTTTTTCATAAGGATACATCATTTCTTATGCTTCCAAGTCATAGCTAGCAACAACAGTATAATTTTCCCACTCTTCTTCATCATGGTCATTTTCCAGAATATGCCAAAAAAAATAAAAAACTAACGACCAGAGTCTCATTCTGATGCAAATTGTGGGAACTTATGGCTGTTTCAGTGATGACGACGATGCCTACTTCTGCGGCCTGAATTAGAATTAGAATCTTCATGTTTGTGTGAAGAGGAATGCTTACACCGACTCTTTCCACCTTTAAGATGTTTATGAGCATCATCTTCAGATGAATAATAATGCTCAAGTCTGCTCTTTTCCCTCCTTCTGTTACGCCCTACAGTGTCCAAATCTTCTGAGATACAAGGCTTTTGCATAGTCTTTTTCCTACGCTCATGCCTACCACAGTCTGTATCTTCAGATGAATAGGAATGCTTGCCTTTGCTCTTCCTATCATGCCTATCATTATCATCAGAGGAATAAAAATGCCTTTGTCTGTTTTTTTTACTCCTCCTGTGTCTATCAGCATCCATGTCATCCAAGGTACAACGCTTTTGGGTACTCTTTTTCTTCCTATCATGCTTGCCAGAGTCAGAATCTTCAGATGAATAATAGTGCTTGCGTTTGCTCTTCCTATAATGCCTATCAAAGTCCTCCGCAGATGAAGAAGAATGCTTTGATCTGCTCTTTTTACCACAGTATTCTTGATTGGAGTCAGAATCTTCAGATGTATATGAATGCTTTTCTCTGCTTTCTTTAGTCCTGTATGGCTTGTCAGACTCATTGTCAGAGTCTTCTGAGGAATAAGGATGCTTGTGTATTCTCTTTCTGTGATGCCTATCAAACTCTGAGCCATCAGAAGAATTTGACCCAGAAAAATTCCGCTTCTTCTTCTTCTTCTTCTTGGTTTTCTTCTCCTCCTTTAACTTTCTCTCATCATCATCAGAAGTTGGGGATAAGCGATCTTGGTTGTGAACTTCTAGGTCCCTACCACTCGGAGATGACTGCCTCTTGTGTTTACTCTTTTTCGAGGACTTCCTTTTCTTGGGTTTGCAAGATATGTTAGTCAGCAGATCAGGGATACTACCCCCACTAAGGAATCCTGTAATTTAAAAAGGAAAAAAAAAAAAAAAAGAAGGTAAGGAATAACAATTAACATGTACTGACTTAGATCATATGAACTCAAAGTGTGTCAGCCAAAAGTCTGCAATAGGAAAAGGTATTTACCTCCATACTCATCGAATATATCCTCAGCAACTATTTGCTGATTGGGATCATCCGGTTGAAATCCACCACGTGGAGGACTCATGCCTGGTTTTTGCTTTAGCTCCCACTTCAGAGGCTGGAAAAAATGGGAAGCATATCAAGGGAAGAACCAAAGAAACAACTGAGACAACAAATAACGTTGCTTGCTTAGGTTTTATTTGATAAACTGAAAAAAGTAAGTGCCGGAAAATTAAGTATCGAATTTTTAGTACTAAATTTATAGGCACTGAATTTGTATATTAAAAACTGTTTGACACATTATTAAAAATTAAGTAATGAATACAATTATATTGTTTGATAACCGTAAATGTTGAATCTTGAAAATTATTAATTTTAATAAAATTTTATACAATTCTAGATAGTTTTGGAAAAAAATTAAATGTTTAATTTAAATATTTCATCTTTTGTGTTTAAAAAATAGATAATTTAACTTAAATATATTTTTTTAAAAAATTAAAATTGACTTAATCCATTCTTCATTAAGTGATAAGAAGCTATCTACCTACTTATCATATTTACCACTTTTTTTGTTGAAAATTTTAAGTGAAGTAACATTTAATATAAGTAACCAAACACACTGAAAAAATTAAATTAAAAATTTTCAATGCGTTATCAAAGACACCCTTAGCATGCATAAACTTCTTTCTGAAAATATTCTAACAACGTCAAAGTAGTCTTTTAGTTCTTAATCTTGTTTAAGTTACAACTTTTCAAGAAAATAGAGGTTTCAAAGTTTTATGCCGAGCTACTTGAGGTTTTAGCCTTGACTTAAAGGCAACAACTACTCTATCCCATAAAAATAATAACAAGAAAGACTGAGAAAGCACCCATATTTTCAAAAAATGTATAAATAGAGCTTATTACATGAAGCCATATAGTGATAGGAAGATTAAACCTCAATACCTTTCAATAATTTCAACAGAACCAATAGGAAGAAATACCAACCTCAGTTGGATCCATTTGAGCTATGATAGCAGTCAAGGGGTCATCCCTTTTCAAGCGACTCTCTTCATTTGGCATTATAGCATCCTTCAATGGACACTCACGGTCACCACTCTGGTGCCCATAATTTCCGCATCTAAGACATTTCACATTACGCACTTCAACAGCAAATGGTTTAACCCTACCAGGAACACCTGTCTCCAGCCTGAAAGTGTTACATCAAGTACACCCAATTAAATAGAACGTTCACTCACAATATAAAATGTAACTATGAAATCAATATATGTTGGCCTTGCTATAAGATGATTAATTCTACATCCCTTAAAAAGATGTAGATTGAACATCCTAATGTGAATAAGCCAGTTTCATTGCTTTTGCGTTATATACTCTGTATGATAATTATATTCATCTGCAGTACGTGAATATGGAAACAGACAATCAAATGGCTTGTAGCGGCAATAAAAATGAGATCAAATTGTCGATTGTTTCATAATTGATCAAATTTTCTTTGGTTTAACAGCCAAGATTGGGCTGCCCTGGCATGCATGTATTATTTCAAACTACCACTGACTAATATTGCAGAAGCTACCATTGACACATACCGTGGAGCATTTTTAAGAACTTCAAACTCTTCCTCTGTCGGTAAAGGACGTCCAAAAACATCTTTGGGTCTTTGTTTCGGTTTATCTTTAGTCATATTACCTCCACCAGGCAAAGCCTCTGGCGGCCTGCAAAATGAAGCTAATACATTCAAAAAACGATTTCTGAAGATGAAAACCAGCCTAAATTAAAGCAAGAAACACATGAAAAGTTTTAAATTCAAATCAAAATTACATTGCTGTCGAGGGCACATCAGTAGACTGATCATCCGCTATGTTATTGTGATCAATTCTTTTCCTCTCATCAGCAATCTCTGCCGCTTTGGCACTTTCAGCATTATAACCAGGTGGACGAACATACATAAAGCTAACAGCTTTTATCATCTCCACCTAGGAATTTAATAAGGGTTGTTGGGTAAGTCCCCCAAAGAATAAGGATCAAAATCAGCGGAAAACACTTAGATTGGTTCGAATCTAAAGGAGGAAAAAAAAAAGAAGGGGAAAAAAACCTTTTCCTTCTCTTTTTTGGAAATTAGAGCAGTCTGGCGAAAGAATTCCTGCTCTTGGGCATACTGTAACAAAACATAAAATACATTACTTACTACAAGGGCAATTGAAAGATAAGAGTAGTGGAATAATAGATAGATGAAAGATTAGGTAGCGAAGGAGAGAGACCGACCTCGCGGGCAACTTCTTCGGCACGGCGCATGCGCTGGGCATGGGTCTGCTCGGCGATCCACTTGCGGCGTTGGTTGGGATAGGAGAGGGGATGCCATGGCTTTTGGTTGAGATAAGAATGGCTCCAAGCGGTGCCTGCTTTTGTCTTGTAATCAACTTCCCCAGAAGAGCCAGGCTTGTCATCCGAGAACCTCTTACTCAGCCTTATTCCTCCCTCATCCTCTACAATTCCATCCATCCTATCACTCGCTATCTTATTCTCCTCTTAAAAAATTTCTTCTATCACCAAGATAGTATCAGATCCTGTCCTCTCCTACCTCCATTCCCAAATTTTCTAGACCAGACTCGACAGTAGGGGAAATTGGGAGTTCCTTTCTCGGGCTGGGCCAGCCACTGATCTTGGGCCTAATAAAGGTACGATGTTGCACTTGTAAGTAAATAAAGCCTGGCCTCCCGTTTTATTTTAAGTATTTTGCAATAGTTTATCAACGGCAAAAAGATTATTAAAAAAAATTAAAATTTATAAGCTAAGCGTAAATTTTTTAAGTTCTTTTAAATGCCTTTTTCAGGAAAATTCTGAAATGTTTTCAAAATTATTATGTAAAAGAGGCATAATTATTTGGTAGCTATCAGCCAATATAAATTAATGCACGATTCAATAAATTACATGATATTATCTAATAATCAATAAAATTATTTATATTATATATAAATTTTCATTTCATTTTGAGGTAAATCAAAGTACAAAACTTTAAGGAGCCAAAATCAGAGACGGCGGCAGTAAGCATTGCCGCCATAGCAAGTACTTAAAAAAATTGCTGCATGATTAGACGGATGGATGATATGCACTTTGAGCATCGGACTGTAAACAATTTTATGGTCATAAACTCCTACGATTTTACTTGGGTTGCATGCCATGATCAGTGCGTAAACAATCTTATTGCATGAGTTGAGTTTCCCTTTGTCAAAAACCATAATCAGGCAATGAATTCCGCCTAAAAATTTGACTGCTTGTTAACTTTGAATCGTCCGAAGCAAGCTGGTGTTAAAAGATTTTTTAATTTTAGTCCTCATCTCATCCCATCTGCCTGCTTTGTCCTTGTTTGGGTTAGGTCAACGGAAGACATAGCCTGCTGAGGCACACAAGCTGAAAATGAAAGCCACGTCATCCAATATATAAATTAAAATTATTACTACAAGGAATAGAAGGACAGGACAATATGCAGATTTATTATTGTGTTGTCCTTTCCTATTTGTTACAGGATGACGAATTGGTGCGTGCCGTGGATACACGATCTTCAAGTAGGAAGTGACATGGATTTTGGCACGGGATGGCGTCTCCACTCACTCGAGCTCAGCTCAGCTCATCTTTTCTTTTCTGCATCCACTCTATCCCCACCATGTGGCCCTCTTATCACACTCCATCTAACTAATTTAATTTCAGAAACTATTGCCCAACTTCTCTCGGTCTCAGGCAGCCTTTTTTTTTTTTTTTTTGTTTTCCATTGGAACTATATATGCTACTCACTCCTCATTATCCCCAGCTTTAATTTGCTTCACAATCAGTTGTCAAGTCTGCTCTACTTATCCATTCTCCTATCATCATTCAATCATTCATTCTTCCTTTCTTTTACATTCCCATTGAAGATATCTGATTGACCACTAATTACGATGACAATTATATATATATATATATATGTATATGGGATTTCATCAAATCATAGTAACGGAAAACCAAGATTTTTCCCCCGGTAATTTCTTAGACAACTGGCCAATAAGCATTTGATGCTTTCTTTGAATTATATATATATATATATAGTAAAGATGTGTCCTTGATTTACTTTATATATATTTATGTAAAAAAAAAAAAAAAAAAGAGATAATGCTAAGGATTCTATTCAGTATGGTGGACGTGATATTGATGGCTATTCTCATTTTTTGTCTCTCTTGATTTTGACGAGAAGACCGAAGTTCAACTGAATCTAGATCTCTCTCTCTCTCCACTTTTTATTAATTAATTTATTAATAATTAAATTTAATATTAATATAGAAGTGAAAAAAGAACGCTTTGGTATACTCTGATTCACTTGTGTCATTTTCCATCAGTCATCACCAATATCAGGTGCTCCCTAAATTATTCATTTTTCTCGAAGTGTGCCTTCTGTTTCTTTCTGTTAAGTGCACTAGGAGTAGGGGAAAGCTGGTAAACTGAAGTGCGTTTAGATTCAGAACCCCACCAAAATCTGGACCTCAGCTCTGTAGGAAATTAGTGGGACTTGAGTCCGTTTTATATTTATTTATTTATTTCTCTCTCTCTCTCTCTCTCTTTTTACTTCATTTTGAGGAGTGCATGTGTTTTCCTTTCCTCCGGTCGCATAGCACATTCAATTCATTTAAAAATGCTTTGAATTCAATTCAAATTATACGTTGTGAGTTAGTAGTATATTACCTAGCTAAAACTATGACAAAAAGGTCCATAGTTGATGCATATCAACTCAAAGTGATGTTTATCTAAAGTTCACAGCATGCATGGTCCTCTTCAAAATTCTAAAAATTATTCTTTGATCAGTTGAAGAAGAAGAAACTCTTCCAGCTGTCCGGTCTGATGAAACCTTAAACTTTGCTTAACTTAATTTACCTCAACCTCACTCGATGGAGAGCCATATAAGCGACGAGTCGATAGCCCACCAGCATCAGTGCCATAATGCACACATCTACCCACAAATGGTTCAGACCCATTGATTTGATTGCAGGAAGATCCCCAACCCTACACAATACTCCCTTTGAGCACTCGTAAAAGTCATCCTCGTTGTATTGAACTCCTAGAAGAAGCTTGTAACAGTAGTAGCTATAACTCAGGTATTTTAGCCACACTATGAAGGCGGGTATTTGTTGAACATAGTATCCCCCAGCTATCAGGAAAACAAGAGTGGTAACAGAAGCTAATGTCGTGGCTTGTTTAATATCCATGAGAATAGCCCCAATGGCTAGGCCTAGACTTTGAGAGACAAGGACACTGTAAAGCACGACTAGCAGAGACAGGATGAAGGTAACAGGGTCTGGTTTGAGCCCACCCATCCAATAGATTATGAAGACGAAAGCTGTTGGAAGTGCAAGCTCCAGTGGCAGGTCACTGAATGTTCTGGCAAGGAAGTATGAAGAAAGTCGATACATTCCTGAAGATCGCTCCTTGATTAGCATTGCTCTTTCTTGAGGAAATGTGAATACCGCATTGTAGAGCGGATAGAAGCCCCAGAAGACGGAGAAGAAAAAGAGCAGTGCAATCTGTTTTATGATGGAAAAGCTTGTTTAGCATCTAGCTACTTATTGGATATTCTTATCCTGATCAATAAATTTAAAACCTCAGTACTGTTATTCAACCTGGAGATGTACCTCCAAATTCTTAGTTTTACCCAGATTCTTTGTGGATATTATAGAAACAATGCAGATTGGATTAGCTATTGTGAATGCCAGGTTTAGTTAGAAGATGGTGAAATAGCATGGAATTGGCTAAAATTTTGAAACCTTAGCATGAAAATCACCACGGTTTTTATTTAGTAGTTATATTTTGATATATTAATTAGTTAACAAAGAAGAGCTCGCAGTCTTACGCGGTCTGAGATGTGAGAAGCTGGGGTATGCCACCATAAGAGTCCACCTAGTACTGCCACACTGATGACTTGGAAAATTCTTAGCCTGTTGAAGGCTTCATACCTCCTTTCTCTAACCCCCCTTTGGAGCAGCACCTTGAACTGATGCCACCAACTGGTGCACCACTGTTCTGACTTGTCATTTCCTGCATTATTGTATCAAAATTAGTACTTGGGTTCAGCTCAAAACCATAGTAAGGCAAATTTATGGATTTCAGACTTCAGGAAGAAAAAATTACTTGCAGATGCTTCTTTTGTATTGACGTAGTTGTTGACATCCGAACTGCAAAGCTCAGCTTTCAGTCTTGTAGAAATGTTTTTCTCATAAGCAGAAATAAGAGCATCCTTCACCGCTTTCTGTTCTTGTTCTGTACTCTCAACTTGCTCCGATGAGTGTTTGAAATCAGGACCGATTCCTGCATTGATATTCAATCCTTGTTAATTGGACAGTAATAATATTATTTTTTTACAAAGTAAGAATTCATTACTGACAAAAAATTCAACCTATTTTTAAGGTCGACATGGTTAGAATAATTTTTATTTGAAATATAAATAGATACATAGATATTAATTATGAACTGAAAGTAATTTTGACTTTTAATATGTGCATGTGTTTATAAAATATAAACACGAATAGATCTTCTATGTATGCATTGAAACCTGATTTGTATTAGTATATACATATGTTTCAAAAATAATTAAGCTTAGTATTGAGGCAAATGACCGTAGACAATCTAATTGTAAGGTAAACCAAAGTTACTACAGGGAAGTCTCAAGGGTGGGGTCTGACGATACTCCATAGGCAAATAAAAGAGGAAGCATCAATTTTTGGTAGGCCAACTGGTCAGACCCCATCTGATGTTGAAAGAGCATAGAAAAGAAACGTTGAACGGAAGAAAGCTTCTCATTCCTCATCAGTCTCTATCTATCACAAAGGGAAGTAACCATCAAAAATGAAGAAGCAGATGAGCTGAAAAATTACCGTTAGCAAGATCAAGTAAGAGATCAGCTGGATTGACAGTCATGGATGTTGAAAAACCAATGGAGGAAAAATAATCCAAGGCTGCAGATGCTGAACCATAGTAGATGGGGCAGCCCTCAGAGAGCAAAACCACCTTGTCAAACATGTGATACAGTCGACTAGAGGGCTGATGAATGGTGGTTACAACAGTTCGGCCCCCGCTAGCAAGGCGTTTGATTGTGGTCAGGATCCGTTGTGCTGTGGTTGAGTCCAAACCTGAGGTGGGCTCATCTAGCAAAAGTAAGCTTGGATTGATTAGCATTTCCTGACCAATGCTAACCCTCTTCTTCTCCCCTCCTGATATTCCTCTGAAGAGTGGCCCCCCAATCATGCTGTTTTGACACCTTGTCAATCCCAGCTCAGCGATAACTCTCTCCACATGTTGGACTTTCTCATCTCGGCTCAAGCTGCTGGGTAGCCTCAGCAGCGCTGTGAATAAAAGCGTCTCGGTCACCGTGAGATGAGGGTATAAAACATCATCCTGAGCCACGAACCCCGTTCTTCGTTTTAGGGTACCGGAAAAAGGCTGACCATTGTATGTGATATTTCCGGATAGTTTTCCAGTGAGGCGGCCTCCCAGAGCGGTAAGAAGGGTGGTTTTACCACTTCCGGATGGACCTAACATTGCTAGTATTTCTCCAGGACAAACTACTCCTGTTATAGCATTGAGTATGGTCTTTTCCCGGGTGATCCACGCACCCCAGCATGATCCTTTCTGCTTCAACTTCACTTTGTAGACGACCTCCTCAAACTGTGTAAACAGTCGCAGAAATGTAAATAACTAATATGAACAAAAGAAGACACTAATTAGTTTAGTAAAAGCAGAAAAAACATAATTATTTTCCGTGCCATAGCTGGCATAAAGAATGGTGGCAAATACGTGATATATTATTACGATCCTTGGGTGGAAAGAGACCTTCAAAGTTATAGGATACAAGGTGAGTCTGACTGGAGGTTGTGAATTGTGCTGTTTTGGGAACGCAAGGGCAGTCCTCTTGTGGGAGTCAGACGTCTCTGACAGAGCTTCCACTCGGCCACTGCTGCCATGTTCTGGTTTCGGTGCTATGCAGTTGTGAGGCATGGCTAAAACTGAAGTGATACAGTTGTTGGTTTTGGTGGATGGTGCTGGTGCTGGTGCTGCTGTGGTAGGGGCCTTGGGGGAAGCGAGAGAAGCTAACAAGTTCCTCTTAACTGGTTTTCACAAAGTAAACCGGAGAGTATATAAATATAGTAGGAGAGAGATAGAAACGAGAATTTCTACTGTGTGCTAAAGCTCTTTTGTTAAATAAAGTGCTGGTTATCCTAGATAGTTAACTTTTAAATTGTCTTTTGTCTTACTATCAAGGTGGGCCACTCGGCATATAATCAATTGATTTTAGGATTATGCTTATATAGTATTAGAGTCCAAGTTTGATTCTATTACTTTTATATGTAATTCTGTTTGTTTTTTTTCTTTTAAGTTTATTATATGATAGGTTCTTTTATATTTAAGTACAAATGATTTTACCTGTTAATATGATTATGTTCTGATTAGATCTTATACTGAAGTTGATCTCTTCAAGTATAGTGAACTCATTTTAGGTTATAGATACAGGAATGGTCTTCTCTGTGGTTGGATTCATTCTAATAACAACTCGAAACCATTAAATATATAATAATCTCTTTCTAAGTTCCCCTTTATCATCATCGTCGCATCTATTTAGTAAGGTAATCTTGGATGCGAGCATTCTTCACGCAGCTGAGATCAAATTATGACAGGTGGTACATGAGTTGGCTACAGCTAGAAAACACCATAATGTACTTCAAGGGAGCTGGATCATGAACCAGAGAGCTGCAAATAGTTGCATATCTGCCACTCCTGGCCAGTGAGGGATAACATCTGGGTTTTTGTTCTTGTTTTACATGCACGTCTTCGTGTAGAACCTGGGGAAATTGACCATAGTTTTTGCCAAATGCCTGGTAGAAAATTATGGTACTTCCAAGGTAGTGACGCAAGCGGAAGATCCAAAGAAACCAAATATAGCAAATGACTATGGTCTAAGGGGTACTTCAAAGATAGAAGCGCCATTTTTACTGGGTTCTGAATTTCTTCAAAAAACATCTACTATGTAGCATAAACATTATACACATACATATATATGTGTGTGTGTGCGTATGCTGTGTGCATGTGGAGAATTACTGCCTAGAAGACAGTGATAGCACTTCCCCCGCCATTTCTCGCCGTCATACATTTAACTATTTCAAGTTTACTTTCTTGTATTGTCCTGAATGTCACCTATGTCTTGCTTTGTATTAAGTTTTTCAATGCATTGAGAATTTTGGCTTTTCACTTTATCATTTTTAATTTGGTATTTTTTAGATGGATTAATGCATCTCATAGTCGACTCGAAATCTTCATTGGAATTTGGTTTTGAACATATTCAGCTATCATGAGTGCGACCAATTGATTCTTGAAAATCTCCCGTGAATGGTGTCAAAACACTGAGAAATAAAGAGCTACAGTTTGTATGTGAAAATTAAATGGTCATCTGCAAATTGTTGAGCCATCCTACGACTTTTGAATGAATCTAAACATACAAATTCTTTTGGGATCATTAAGTCTGCAAAAATATAAGAGGTTATATTCCATGATATTTCAGTGAGTACATTGTGTCAGCAGTGCAGCCTAAGAAATCGAACCAAAACAAACCGATTAAAGGCATCTCTCACTCTTAGATTCTCATCCCTGCTAAAAGAAACGAGGAGTTGATCTCAAGATTAGAATTTTCCAAGTTAACAGCGTACCCATCTCGATTGTTTGAATGTATGTTGTTTCGTTTTCCTCTTTCGGCAAACACTAAAGCATTTTTGTCCAGTGAGTCAAACTTAAAGCTGTTAATGCAGATGCTGCGTTGCATTCACGGTGCACGGGATATCCATTCATCTCTTGGGGGAATTTTTTACTTTTCTTTGTATATAGCTATAGTTATAGCTATAGCTATGGTGAGAGAATTATGCTACTACTGCTATTATATTATATACTAACAAAAGTGGAAGTTCGGCTTTGCAACTGAAAGCTAAGGTGAATTGAATTTGTTTAAAGATTTTGAATGGGAAATCAAATCAAATCAAAGTGAAAGCAATGGTGCCTTTGTTTATAAAGCCATTGGGTTGGTTCTTTTATTCCCTCTACCCTGCTATATATTAATTTTTTTTTTCCTGTAATTTTCAACATTCATGTCGCCGAAATTCGACCATTGCATTTGAATTGCGTGTGTTAATTATATATAAATAGTACATACATATTAGATTTTTACTTGAAAGGTGGGGATCAAGATGCTCATGAATAAAGTCTTTGTCTAATATTCTTTCTTTCATTCACCGGCTCACTTTCTTGCTTTTATTTTTGTAATTAACTAGTCTTATCATTTAAAATGGAGTTGATGATATGAGAGAGAAATGATTAAAGGAGCAACCCCATCAATGGGATTCCAATTACTGTCCCATATTTAATGAAATATATAATAACTTATTTTGTTTAAGTTGTGTTGCAGATAGCACTGAGATTTATAGGGCATGGGACCTGCAGGTGGAGGTGGAGCCAAAAGCTTTTTCACCTTGGGGGAGTTTTTGGCTACTTGGCTTTGTCTTTGTGCGCATCATTTCTGAGAGCACCCCTTTCTGCCTCCCCCAACTTGCATATAAATAAATATATGAGAGATGTTTTCTTTATTTGTTGCTTGCTATTCTTCTCATTTATCTTCTTCTAGTAAGTGCCCCTTTCTTTTTTCTCTTTTTTTTTTTTTAATCACAGGCTCTTAATTCATTCATTCGTTCATTCCTCTCTCTCTCTCTCTCTCTCTCACACACACACACACACACACGCACGCGTTTTCAAAAGCTCCTTCTTGCACATGGATTCTCTCCGCTTTTCCTTGATGCTAAATTTCTGGTTCTTCATTCAGCTTGCTACCGCGGACAAAATTCGTCATCCGTTACTTCTGACCAAAATGACAACATCATTATCATTATCATATCATCATCATCATCATCATTATTATTATTATTATTATTATGCTCTACCCTAATCTAATTCTATGAAATTACTGACTTTTCTAATTTTTGAGGTAAAGGGTGGGAGTTTTCTTCCATTGCCTCTAGGGAAAAAGATAGAGAAACCCTAATTAATTACACACTTTTAATCACTGCCCATCAATTTTATATATATAATTAAATAAATATATATAAAAAATATTAAAAAATATAAAAATATAAAATTAAATTTACATCAATATAAAAGTGATCCTTCTTATATATATTATAATATTAGGTCAGACCCTCAAGTACAACATCAATTAACAGGAATCTTTATTATATTATGTTATACTTTGGTGACAAGACAATCAATCGAAATCCCATTCCATTTGTTTCATAACTTGCACCTCCTACTATTAATTTTGGTTAATTTTTACTCAAAAAAATTAGTGTCACAATTTGATTTCTTCTTAATACATGAATTTTGTAAATATTGGAAATAATTAACTTCTTATACATTATCTCTAATTCTTTACACTAACATTTTAACCTAATAAAGCATCTGCAACTTCTTTGAGGAGAAAAAACTCATGAGTATATGATCCACATGTGTATAATTAGGAAAAAGTCTATTAGAAATTCTTATACTATAGTAAATGAAGTATTTTAGTCTTTATACTATTAAATTTAATATTATAGTTTTCATACTTTTAAAATTATAGTAAATAAAAAAAATAATTAACTATATAAAAAAATTATTTAAATATTAATAAAATATTGACGTGTCATATGACTTAAAATTTTAAATTTTTATACAAAAATAGGTGTCAATTTAGGGTCAAATTTGGTTTCGTTTGTATAAAATTTAAAATTTCACATCACATTATCCGTAAGTATTTTATTTGCATTCAAATAATTTTTTTAATGCCGGTAATTATTTTTCTTTATTTATTATAATTTCAAAAGTATAAAAATTAAAATACTAAATTTAATAGTATAGGAACTAAAAAACTTATTTCACTATAGTATGGAGACTTCTAATGGACTTTTACCTATAAAGTTATTGCCAATTAATATTATTGAAAAATGGATGTCTAGTTAACATTTATTTAATAAGAGTGCGTTAGCTTAAGTTGACAACTAGGCCTTTTGCTTGGTGGGGGAGCTCTTGTTTTCGTGAGAAGGACGTGCACTTAGGACGTGATAATTTTAAAATTAGCCCTTAATTTTAACATTACTTTTACATATAGATAGATAGATAGATAGATAAATATTTTTGTATTAATGAGTAAAAATCAGTAAATACTCCCTCTCAACATCAATTAGTACTATGGTGCTTGCTTACGGAGATCATTAATTAATAAACCAAGTCAAAAATGCAATGAACTTAATAAGTAATTGCCAAAATATCATCAGTTAATTTGGATATATTTCCGTTTCTTTCTCTAGCGATTGTAAACATTTTATTAACAATAGCTTTGATTAATTTCCACATTTTGATTAATTATGTTTTTTATTTGTAATAATGTTTACAATAATGTTTCTCTCTTGCATTAACAAAAAAGAAAGTTAATTTTATATGTATTCACTCTGCCAAACAAAAAAGAAAAAAAACAAAAAACAAAAAGAAAGAAAGAAATTTTATGTTTTGTCATGTTGAGCAAATGGATCATTAATATCATGTTACTCATGTGCGGCATGAACAAATAAATGTTTTATATATTGTTTCAAGCCTTTGTAAGTATTTTGTTTTTTCTTATGTGCACATAATTTGAAGCATTTTTTGTTGGATAAAGAAAATTGAAAATAGCGGAAAAAATTAAGTATTACAATAAAAAATTTTTTATCTACGGATTAAATCAAAGGGATGAAAATAATTTTTTTTTAATAAATAAACATATAAATAAAAGAGAAAAAATTTTAAACCATTGAGAGAGCCTTCAAATTAAAAATTTTCTTTTTTTAAAAAAAATCATAGTTTGCTTGGGAATTTGAAAATGGTAGTAATTAGGATTATTTAAGAAATTAAACCATTTTGCTTGTAAAAGAAAAGAAATTAATTAAGGGGAGAGTGTGAGCGTGAGCGTGCGTTTGATTTGTAATTGGCGCATAGTGAGTTTGTGAAGGGGGTTTGGAAGTTAACACATGGCACGCACTCCCAACTTCTAGTGGCCACCTTGGCGTCGTTTTTCTGATTTCCTTTTACCAAATCAAATGGTGGAGGCCGCCCGGGCCCCACCCACTTTTTATCTCTCTTCTCTTCTCCATTACTTATTGTTATTATTATTTATTATTTATCATTATCGTTTTGCAATAATGGAAATTGGAATTGGATTTCCTCCTCTCCTTTTTATATTTCTATTTTTAATTTAACTATGTTATGGTTATTATTATTATTATTATTATTATTATTATTATTATTTGAACGTCTCTTCTCTTTTTGCTTTTAGGAGAGTGGGTTAGTCTTTGATTTTTACATCTTCGCTTTGCTTTTTTTTTTTTTTAGTAATTATTTTGTTCTTTTAACAACCTTAATTACCTCTGTTTGGAGTTTGACTCTTCCTTTCTTTTTTTTTTTCTTTTTCTTTTACTTTTTTTGGAAAGTCTTTCTATTTTTCAAAGTAATTGATCCTTCTTTTTTTTTTTTTTTAACTTACGATTATAAGATGAGATGAGAGGTTCTGATTTCGCATTTTAATTTTATTTTTAAACTAATTGTTCACTCGTGTAGTTGAATGATGTTGGATTTAATTGAGAAGTTTCTTCTTTTTCATAATTAAGCACTCTTAAGAAATCATTGTCACAATACAAACGATCTAAGGAATTTTAAACATATAATTAATGAAAACAAACAAAATCTTGTAGGTATATTTATACTCGATTCAAGGTTGATATATCAAATACTTAGTTTATGACTTATGTAATGCACGCGATAGTTCTATTTAGTTAAATATTTGTAAACATACATCAATTATTATTTTCTACTAATTTATATTTTAAGTCTTCAGAATTTATAACGTACTTAAATTCAAATATTGAAATGATATATCATAAAAAAATTGAAAACACATATATGATAATTACTATTAAAATTATATTAAATCATGACAAAAATAAATAAAATTTTCATCTATAACTATATGTTTATATCAATTAATAGAAACAAGAAAAATTTTTATCTATAATTAAATACTTTCATTTTTGTAAAATAAAACCCTTACCTCCACATATTTATGGTTCTAAATTTGAACTATAACTTTGATGATAATTAAGATGGTATAGATGATTTTTAATTTGATAAGAAATATTTTAAAACTTATAGTTGTGTAATTTTAAATTGATAATTAGTATTTGAATTTTAAATCATATATATATATATATATATATATAAGAATGGATTGCAATATTCTTTCTGTACTTTGAAGTAATATATATTATATAGCACTTGGGTAAACTTAATTTTTTATTATTAAAAATTTTAAAATTGAATAATTGATTGAATAAAGTTATTTATAAACAATTTTTGAATAGAATTTTTTTGTTTTAATTTAAATATGGTAGTTTTATTTGAATATTAAGTGAATATATTAAATATAAGATGCAAATAAGATTAAGCTTTTTCAAATTTGGATAAATACTTTTTGAAAATTTTAGGATAAATATATACTTTTAAAATTTTTAATTTAAATTTAAATATAATATTTAATTAAGATTAAGTTCGTCTTATATGTCATTAAAAGAAGATGTCTATATAGGCATCCACCTAAGCCCTATGAGTCAAAATAAAGTAGCTATTTATTTTAGGTGATCTGATAAGTTTATATACATGTATGCATGCATGTATGTATGTATGAATGTCTAGATTTATGTTTAATACACGAACCGATACATATATAGATATATATGATGTTATAAGATTTTATTGAATTTGTGACTATAACATATATATATATATACACACCCGCACATATATAAAAATAATTGAATGGCATTAACATGTTTACTTTATTTGATTTGAGAAAATTTTTTTGTTTTTATTTATTATTAGAAAACAGTTTTTGTTTTTAATTGTTATTTTCTTAAAAACGTATTTGGTGAATGAAAACAAAAGTTGCTTTTTAAAATTCAAATGGGTTAATGGGCAAATTTATCACTATAATATAAGTGGATATTAAAATTTATCATTATATTTTTTTTATTAATATTTTCCATTATAATTTTGAGATTAGGGAAAACTTGCTACTATATTATTATTTGATTGAATTTTACTACTAAACTTTAATCTTTGATTAAATTTTGACACTAAAATTTGATTTTGAAAGATATAAAGTAAAATTAATTTATAAAAATTAAAAAATTAACATAGAATTTTTATTTTATAAAAAGCTAAAACTTATTTTTTATCGTCTTTATTAATTAATTTATTAAACCTTAAATATTAAAATAAAATATTTGAAGTTTTTATTAAATGCTGTCTTTAAATCACACAAAACCAAAGTTAAGTGATAAAATTCAATTAAAAATAAAAATTTAATAGTAAAATTCAATCAAACAAAAGTGGAGTGATAAATTTCAATATTTGATTAAACTATAGTAGCAAATTTGGACTTAGTCTAGAATTATAATAACAAATATTTATTAAGATAAAGTATAGTTGTTAATTTCAACACCTACTTATAGTATACTAGCAAATTTGCACATTAACCCAATTAAAATCGTGAAATATATTTGATTTCACTATACATAATTTAAAAAAGAAATTGAAGAAATAAAAAAAAAATCCAATCAATATTACTGGTTTCATAGGATCTCAAATTTCTCAATTTTATTCATTAATTTTATAAATTGCTCAAAAATATTTGAGTGAGAAAAGACAAAAAAAAATTATAAATAATTCAAAAAATATATAAATATAAATATAAATATAAATATAAAGAAAATAGAAACGATTATGGCAATAATTAATATATTAATAAATTTTGATTACATATAAATATTAATGTTTTCGGAATATATTCAAATATGGGACAAATTCTCGATTTACAAAAGACAAGCAAAATAAATAATAAACATTTTCTGTTTTCATTTGTAAACATTTTTTTAATTTTCAATTTTAAGCCATTTTTATTTTCAATTATCAAACACGTTTTCACACATTTTTCATTCAAAAAAGAATTAAAAACGTTAAATAGATTATGTTTTGTAAAACTAAACACTATCTTGCCTTTTAATGTGCTGCATTTCTTCCTGAAATTAAAATATCATAAAATAATAAAATAATTATAATTATTGAGCATCCTTAACGCGTGTAGTAGCTTTGTTATAAAAGTACTCGTTGGACTTGGTTTCAAGATCACGCAATATCGTTTTGGATTCTCTACCCTTTAACTTTAGAACTACTTTATTTTTCCTCGATCCCTTGTGTTCTTTCGTTGTTCATACTTTATTTATTTATACAATAATAACTTTACCTGTTAAAAAGCATGATTTGATTTATGACGAAAAATCATTGAATTATGTATTTTTATATTTAAATACATTGTCAATATATAAAATCTATATATTAACAATAAATAATATATTGACATCTCCTTAAAAAACAAACTTAAAAGCTCCCATATTCTAATAAATAAATATTGTTAAAATACTAATTAACAAATATGGATTAACATTTATAAAAACCATTTTTCTTATTTTCCTCTTAAAAAGTGAAGGAAATAAAAGGAAATATTTTTTTTTAAATGTTATTTTTAGACTAAATGTATTGTTTTTATTTTAAATATATGATCTCTTAAGTTTTATCATTTAATTTTTTAAAAGTACATAAAATATGTTACTATATTATATTTACAATGAGTTG
>JBBYHM010000026.1:11156024-11168128 GCA_038381775.1 Adansonia rubrostipa
TGGGTTTATTTTGGGAAGTGAGAGTTCCCTGCCCGAGTTTGAACAGATGCAAGTTCCAAATCTGCGGTCTGACACATGTGTACTGGTAGCTAGGTCACTGGCTGACACTTATGAGCTTATTGACAATGCAATCATGGATCCTAAAAACAGTTACCCAGATCCCGAATCAATGGCAAGGCATCCTCCAGGTCAAATAAGGACCATTTTAGGGGTATGAGGCTCTAGAGAATATTTACTTCAAAAATTTTGGAAATTTTTGCACAAATATCATTGAAATAATGTGAAGATCCAAAGAGTTACATTGGGCAAGTAATAGAAACTGTTATGTCTGTTTGATATTCTTTAGTATAAGTTAGAGGGTTTATTTTGCAAATAATGAAATAACTGTTGTATCAATTGTTATCTTTGATGATGGATGAATATGCGTTGATGACAGGCTTTCCTCAAAGTGGGAGGGTCTACGTTTCTTGCATTTGTTTGTTTTCATGAAGAGGTATAGAAAGAATCTCCAAATGCGAAGTCAGGAACGTGTCGCAGAAATGGTTAAATTAAGATTATATAGATGTGAAGCGAATTTATTGTAATTTTCCCGAGTTATAATAAGTTGAGGTAAATAATAAATTGGTGGAGTGAGTTATTTATTTTGTCACCTCAAATAAGACCTAATTATTACAAGTAAGAAGTGAAAGAATGTGAAGACATAATAAACCTAATAATATCTTCTCCAACTCAACATGTTTAGAATTCGGTTCAATTCAAATCAACGAATGCAAAGCAAATCTGGGATTTTTCGTATATCATCGTCTATTTTGGCTGGTTGCAGTGGAAAAACAAAACCTTATCCATATGATACGAGGACCTTAAACTTAAGGGGAGAAGAAAAAGGAAAATTTGTCTGGATTTGCAAGTTGCAGAGTCGCATGTACTTAAAAATATCATAATATCGTCATATAATAATGAGAATTGGACGTGGAGGTATGATGACAAAAAAGAAAACTTCATGTGGATGGAAATGGAAGGGAAGAGAATGATGTCATTATACTTGTGAGAGGGAAAGGGAAAGGGAAGCAGAAAGCTATAAATAAACGTTGGATTAGGAATTTAGTTTACAACAGTGGGTTTGGGTTTCATTCAAAGTTTTACAGTGTGAATCAGTTTCATTTTCAGTGAAAATGAAAAACCAAGAAATTAAAAGTAAACAGCCAGAAGAAGAAGAAGTTTTATCTGTCTTCAATTTTTTGGTTAGATTTTCATATATTCTCTTCCTCTCTACATTACCTTTAAATTCGGATTCAGCCCCACAGAAGGAAGGTCAAAGGTCCCTCTTTGCCTTTGGTACTTACCGAGCCAACCCAACGCAGAATCCGAAAGCCCCACAACAAACACCGAGTTTATTGTCATTGGCCCAGAAGTCAGTCGTAGGTTTAACTAGGAACTCTTTTTTGTATGACATAAATGATTTGGTAACTTCCACTGCTGGATCTAAAGCCTGCTGTTGAGGCGTGCTTAGTTTTGAAGGAATGGGTGGACACGACAAAGACCCACTTTTTTTTTTTTTCCCGCTTTAAAAGGAAGGCCAATTTATTGTTGGCACCATTTTTTTTTTCTTCTGAGAGTATTGACATATTTAAATATGCAAAATTGCGGAAACAAGAAAACCAAAGTACCAAACTCAAAGACAGAAAGGCATTAAGGTAAAGAACAAAAACAAAACACAAGAGCAACAGGCGGCGGCAGAGTTATCAAAGCGCCTTTCTTTTGTTTCCTTTCAGGCAGCCTTTTGTTACCCTGTATTAATCAAAACCAGCCAATATATTGAGGTTTTTATTCAATATTCTCACTCTCATAATCCAAATCAGCAACATTTCTCATTTATTGTTTCCTTTGTTGTAAATTCTTTGCTTTCTCTTTGGACCGAGAAGGAAAGAGATGGGAGGTATGAATGGAGGGCCCGATAGAGAATCATGGAAAGCTCATGCCTCCATGGCTTTGGTTCAACTCGTCAGTGGAGGCTATCATGTAATTGCCAAAGTAGCGCTCAATGTTGGTGTCAACCAGCTTGTATTCTGCGTCTTCCGTGATATTCTTGCTCTCTCTCTTCTTGCCCCCATCGCCTATGTTCGTGAAAAGTATGACCTTTTTTTCTGCGTTTGACTCTGCTTCTTCCCTATCCTTATTAATAAATTGTTTTTTTTTTTAATTGGGTCCTTTATTTTCTCTTTTGGCATCTGATGAAGCTAGATATTGATTACATTTCTCTTTATTTTCTCTTTTTGGCGTCTGACGAAGCTAGATATTGTTTACCTTTCTCTTGGTTCTAATGTTTGGTTTTGCATTGTTTGAATCCACAATTTGAGACTTCGATTTGTTGTCTTAAGTTACATTGACTCATCCAAATTGTGATGGACCTTATGCTTAGATGATTGATCGATTTGTTCCCGTTAAGGTGATCTATATTGTATCCACATCTAAATTGATTGCCTTGGTTGGCTTGTATGTTGACTTTTGCAATTAATTCCTGTTACTTTTAGTCAACTTTAATGTCGCATCTCTGCCGGGTATGTTTAGTAGAAACTTAATCATTTATAAACATATTTTTGGTTTCCTGGATGCTTGGATCGAAAATATAACTTCTGGGTGTTTTTTCACTTCCCTGCAGAAGGATTCGACCGCCTATGACTAAACGCCTCCTCCTGTCATTCTTCTTTCTCGGGTTAACCGGGTGAGTATTACTTGTCTAAACTAAACCAATCCTAATTGATCTAGCAATATTTTATCTACATGAATTGTGCCTGATAGGACTACGTGCTGGCCAACTTATCTGGTTTTGGTTAATTGGAATAGGATATTTGGAAACCAGCTTTTATTTCTCATTGGTCTAAGCTACACAAATCCAACTTATGCTGCTGCCGTACAGCCTTCGATTCCAGTCTTTACCTTCCTCTTCGCTGTAATGATGGGGTAACGGCAGAGTTTTATACTTTTTTTTTCCTAAATTTTATTCTGTACCGTTTCATTTCTAAATATCTATAAACATATTCGTATATTTTGATGTCTGTTACTTTTTGCCATATTTTGTATGAAATTCTACATGCAGTACAGAAAGAGTGAATTTGCTCAAAACTGAAGGTCAAGCAAAGGTTGGAGGTACCCTAATATGTGTTTCTGGTGCAATATTAATGGTTCTGTTTCGTGGTCCAGCTTTGCTTGGACAGACGGAAACAGACTTGGGTGTGCAAAATGATATAAGTGCTAGGGGTCAACCAGAACCTGCTGGATGGCTTATGTCCAGTTTTCTTGAGTTTGGACTTGAACATTGGCACATCGGAGTTTTATGCTTGATAGGGAACTGTATGTGCATGGCTGCTTTCCTGGCCATTCAGGTATGACATTCGGTTGATTTTTGGATGATTATGGATTATTTGCATTTTGTAATACTTTTATTTACTAGTATTCTTGTAGGAGGTAGCCCCCCCCCCCCTTTTTTTTCTATATTATCACGCAAAATGAACCACAGCAGGTCTTCTTTTTTTTCCCCCCCTGTAAAAGCTGTTCTTTGGTCGTAGTAGATAAAGTGTCATTTATTATTTTCCAAGAGGAAATGAAAAGACATCTCTCTTTGAGTTAAATAAAGAGAAAACAGCCTATGTGGTTTTGTGTATGATTTGAGGTTTGATATGCCATTCTTGTTCCCTGATCTGTTTGGTTTGTGACTTGTTAGATTTTTAGTGATCAAATCCCTTCTACTAAGAGGCTTTAATATTATATAATTAGACTCATCCTGTCTATAGCCAACATTTTTATGAAGCTATTTTTCCTTTAATCACACACCTGGCATTGGTTTCAATTTCTGCATTTCAAATGCCTTTAGGTCCGTTGCTACGCTTTGTGACGCCTGTTTTAATCATATCTTGGAGTAACCATCTGTGGATTTTTCAGGCTGTCTTTGCTTGGGTAACACTATCTTTTGCTTAGCGGTTTTTACAAGGAGAATGGGAGTGGTTCTTATAGATTTTCATCATTAATGACTATATTAAACTTCATGAAAAAAAGTGCTGATTCATTTCATCTTTTGTAACTTATTATAATTTGAACTCTGCACGTGCATTTTTGTTGTAATTAATACTTGCTTTTATGAATTTTCACTGTTTTTAACAATTCCAGGCTCCAGTTTTAGCCAAGTATCCTGCCAACATTTCTGTCACTGCGCTTTCCTATTTTTTTGGTGCTTTATTGATGCTAGCAACGGCATTTCTTGTGACCAATGAGTCAACAGATTGGAGTCTGACACAGTCTGAGCTTTTTGCTGTCTTGTTTGCTGTAAGTTTCTTGTGGATTTTATATTATCTTGAATCTTAAAAATTTTCAAGTCAATTTAATGCTACCACTATTAAAGTTGTGGCTTTATCTGAGTTTGAAATGTTAATTGATGTGCGTTCATCTTTTTAAATATTTTGGTTCAATACTTGACATGCTAGTTTAGTGGCCAAGGCTGTATAAGGAGGCAAATTATGAAAGTGTAAGAAAAGGTATCATAGAAGGTGGCAAGGCACTTCCCCTGTAGAAGGCGATTAAAGTAAAATGAATTGCATGATTTCTTGGAGAGAGAAGTAGTAAATGTAGACATAATTTCAATAAGGAAAATTTAAGAAAACTGATGGTAGAAAGGGGTGACCTTAGTTTTCTCAAAATGCGAGAATATTAAGGATCTGTTCTGTAGATGTCTTTTCTTTTTGCCATTTGCCTTCGGTTTTCTATTCTTTTTTTATTTTTTTTGTTATTATTATTTTATACTTTTTTCTTTCTTTCATTTTTTGTTAAAAGGAAAACGCACCAATCGAACAAAGCTTAAGTATGGTTAAACTGATTTGTGCTGTCCTTACGTTCCATAATTTGGATTACTATGATGGATGCTGGAAACCCTTCTGGTCACCCACGAAAACAATGAAAGAAATATTTAAAAATATGGTATCTGGGAAGTAACAATAATGTAACGGCCCTGTTAACAGTACTTAGTTTGTATAAAATTTAGCCGCCTACCAAATAGGCAAATCCGAGGCTATGAACAATTGGATTTTGCAGGGAGTTGTTGCATCTGCTTTTAACTATGGACTCCTAACATGGTCGAATAAGATCTTGGGGCCTGCTTTAGTTGCTCTCTATAATCCACTTCAACCTGCAGCATCAGCCTTTCTGTCAAGAATTTTCCTTGGAAGTCCAATTTATTTGGGAAGGTTTTATTTCTGTCTCTTTCACTACAAGATAGAACTTAAATCTCGTCTAATACAAAAAAAATAGCGCTTAAATAGATTTTCTGTTGTTCCAAAGCTGCTTTGAACTTATTTGGTTTTCCTTCATATGTGGTAACAGTGTTATTGGGGGATTTCTAATAATTGCTGGTCTATATATGGTCACTTGGGCATCCTACAGAGAAAGACACGCAGCTATGGGGATTATGCCTCAGGTTGTTCGCTCCTCTGAACCACTCATTCACAAAGATGCATCAATTAACAAGAACCCATACCAGAGAGCACGCATTTTCTTGGAGCCATCCGCTCTATCACCAAAGTCCAGTGATTAACGGTGTAATCAGATGCGATGTAAACTGACCTCTTTTCCAGAGGTAAATTTACTCAGATCAAATGTCATCGCTCAGCATGTCGTCAACTTTGATGGATGGCAAAAGAGATATTCATCAAATACATCTCCAAAATGCAACATAGGACACACTGAGGGTTTGCTCCTTTATGCTGTCTTAGTTTGTCGTAGGAAACTCTTTTTTTTATTTTTTTCACATTTTTGATGATTTATACACTTGAGGGCTCCATTATTGAGCATAAGCCTAATCCCCAGTGGCAAGTATGACTTTACTTGAATTCTTTCCCAAACAATCAACAGCCCCACTATCCGTCATTTGTCTTTCTCTAATCTCCAGTCTACATCACCCATGAGGCCATGAAAATGTGACTTTGAGTGCTGTGCCAATCCCACTGTCTACTCTATGCAATACAGTGATGCAACACTAATTACTTTTAGTGCCCAAGACAAATGAATACAGATGCATCACGTTCACATTTCTTTTCCTTATCGGTTACCAAGCTTTTGCAAATTTGGGTTTTATGGCCACTGGCCGTTGGGGATGTCAATTATCCTAAATTACTCGGCAAGTCCAAATCCTCGAACAAAGGCCTTGCACCAAAACCAAAGACCACTGAATGCCAGTGAACCAATGCTTAATTGGCTGCTCCAACAGCATTTCACAGAGAACCAAATGATAAGCATATTATATAAATAAATCAAACTGAATTATCATAAGCGTAATGGAGGAAAAAAAACAAAACAAAATATCACTTCTTTGCAAAAAAAAAAAACAAAAACAAAAAACATATTATTTATTTGCTATTAACATCTTTCGACTCAAATCAAACGGATTATTTAAACATAGAAATTTAAAAGGGTAAATGTTAGGTAGGTACATGAATGATCAAATAAATCAAAATTATAAAACTGATGTTTAATTTATTTTTACCCTCAATCTTATTAACCAAAATTATTTTATTTTATTTTATTTTATTTTATTTTATTTATAAAAAGTATTCTAGGGGGGAAAATGAAAAATAGTACTTGATAAAGGAGAAAATTATTCTCAATAAATAAAGAACTAAAATAAATACAGGAGAGAAAAATAGATGTGATGGAGAAATTGACTAACAACAACTACTTGAAGGGGTCAATGTAAAAAATATGGAAAAAGACGGGGTAACTGATGGAAAAACATACAAATTAATATTTTATAAACTGGAAAATTACTAAACCAAATATAAAAACGAAAGTGGGAGAGGCAGAAATACAGGATAGAAAAACGTAAACCTTTTCGATCTTTGTTTCCTGAAAAGAAAATTAAAGGGGGGAAAAAAAAAGAAATACAGAAACCAGAACGAAAGAAAGAAGAAAGAGAGACCCAAAGGCCAAAAAGTCTTCTGTTTTCCATTAGATCTGGGATACGGAATCCCCAACTGACAGCAGTTTGGGTTGTAAAACGGCTTTGGTTCGATTTTTGATTGTGAAGATTGGGAAGACAAGGCGGAGATCTGAGGAACTGCGGCAATCTGCTTTCGCCTGCGGGTATTTCTCAATCATGGTTTTAGTCGTTTACTTATGATACACTATAATTAATTAAAGATCAATCTTTCTTTGCCCACCTAAAAATCTTGAATAAATTTAGCAAAATAAACGTGATTTCTGTATACATTTTCTTGTCGATTTTCAATTCTTATGTTTGTTTGTCTGAGTCTCGGCACCATACGCTTTTTGGGTTCTTTCTTTCAAATGTGTTAAAATCATCAATCTTTTGTTTTGGGCAAACATTGCTGCTTAATACTTTTTCGCCTTGGCCCTATTGATCAAAGCTTCAAACTTAGATATCTTCTTTTCCCGACTTATATCATGTGTGCACCACTGATTTGATTTTATCATTGGATTTTCACTGTTAGGATTCATGATCACTGATCGTTGGTGTTACCTGCTTGGATATCACATTGTGATACCTTCGTCCACTGACATTTTTGCCAAAATCATGTAATCATCGAATTGAAATCTGTTGCAACTGCAAGTTTGATGTTGGCTGTCTTAGCTAGTATTGAAGCAGCACGTCGCACGCAAATTAGAAATTTCAGACAACAGCAAAATATTCCCAATGAGAAGTTCTTAGTTTGTATGAAAAATAGAAGAAATGGTATTTAGTAGAATTACAGAAGCATTATCTGGTGCATCAAATCTTTTATCTGCTACACAGTCTTCTGCAGCTTCATACATGTCGCCTACTTTGCCACCGCAGGAAGGTAAAAATGTTGTCCATGGGTTTGGTTTTGCCAACTCTGGACATAAGAATAATTTGCGCCTCTCCTCGTCACTCCAAGATTTCTCATCATATCACCGTCTTGATCCAGAAGCAGCTGATTTTATTTCTGATATTGACAAGAGCATGACCTATTCGAAACCCCCTCTACAGCGAGAGAATGCTGGGGCAAGTTTCTCGAAGGAGAAGGGTTTGCCTGGGGGAACCCCATTGTTAATCAGAAAGTGGATACGATTAATCATGGTTTTCTTGTGCCTACTTTTGTTCATTTTTTTGACATACATGGTTTGCATGTATATTTATTCAAATTGGTCTAGGGAAGCCTCCAAGTTCTATGTCGTTCTTGACTGTGGAAGTACTGGAACTCGCGTTTATGTGTATCAGGCATCAATTGATTACAAGAATGATGGTAGTCTGCCTATTGTCATGAAATCATTGACAGAAGGTCTTTCTAGAAAACCAAGCTCACAAAGTGGACGTGCTTATGATAGGATGGAGACTGAGCCTGGGTTTCATAAGTTGGTGCACAATAAATCTGGCTTGACAGCTGCTATAAACCCCCTAATTTCATGGGCAGAGAAACAAATTCCTCAACATGCACATAAGACTACTTCTCTTTTCCTGTATGCTACTGCTGGAGTTCGCAGGTTGCCAAAAGCTGATTCAAAATGGCTTCTGGAAAATGCCTGGTTAATACTAAAGCATTCACCCTTTTTGTGCCACAGAGAGTGGGTCAAGATTATCAGTGGGACAGAGGAAGCTTACTTTGGGTGGACGGCCCTTAACTATCGCACAGGCATGTTGGGAGCCACACCCAAGAAGGCAACATTTGGTGCACTTGATTTGGGTGGATCATCCTTACAAGTTACATTTGAGAATGAGCACCATCAACATAATGAAACCAATTTGAACCTTAGAATCGGAGTGGTTAATCATCATCTTAGTGCCTACTCTCTCTCTGGTTATGGTTTGAACGATGCATTTGACAAGTCTGTAGTTCATTTATTAAGGAGGCTTCCAGATGGCTCCAATGCCAATCTGGTTAATGGTAAGATAGAAATTAAACATCCTTGCTTGCACTCTGGCTACAAGGAACAATATATCTGTTCTCAATGTGCTTCAAAAGATCAAGAAAGTGGGAGTCCTTTAGTTGGGGGGAAAATTTTGGATAAAGGAGGAAAATCTGGAATTTCTGTGCAGCTTATCGGTGCTCCAAATTGGGAGCTATGCAGTGCCATTGCCAAAGTTGCTGTCAATTTATCTGAATGGTCAAATCTATACCCAGGGTTTGATTGTGATTTGCAACCATGTGCGCTTTCCGATAGCTTGCCTCGCCCTTATGGCCAATTCTATGCTATGTCTGGCTTTTTTGTGGTATACCGGTTCTTCAAACTGTCTCCGGATGCTGCACTTGATGATGTACTGGAGAAAGGTAGGGAATTTTGCGAAAAGACCTGGGAAGTAGCAAAAAACAGCGTTGCACCACAGCCTTTTATTGAACAATACTGCTTTAGAGCACCATATATAGTATCACTGTTGAGAGAGGGCTTGCACATCTCTGATAGTCAACTTGTCATTGGTTCTGGAAGTATTACATGGACAATGGGTGTTGCACTGTTGGAAGCTGGGAAGTCATTTTCGAGCAGACTGGGGCTCCCTGGATATCAAATACTGCAGACTAAGATTGATCCAATGATTCTTATTGCCATTCTTTTAATGTCATTGATTTTGCTTGTTTGTGCATTATCATGTGTTACTAATTGGATGCCAAGATTTTTCTGGAGGTCATATCTCCCTCTTTACCGGAATAACAGTGTGTCCACCACATCTGTTCTTAATATACCATCTCCTTTCCGGTTAAAGCGCTGGAGTCCTATCAACTCAGGTAAGATCTTTTGTATGGCTTGTTCTTTGGGGCATAATTCTGCCGCTTTTCATTGCTCTGTATTCCATGGGAGAGGAATATCGTCTTAAACATGTTATTGATCTTCCTTGTTGGGATTCCTTCCATACAAGGGCACCTGCTATCAAGTTTTTGAGTCACAGTTGTCCATCTGAATAATGCATTGTGCCATATGTTCCAAAAAAGGTTGCAAAAGCAATGATGCTGATTTGTTCTAAGATTTTTGAAACATGATGCATGCCTTCCAGACCTATTGTTCATATGGTTGCCTCAAGAATTTTTTTTTTTTCAGGATATGGATACGACTAATGATGAAGTTCTTTGTTTCCTGTGTCTTATTAATTTGGTACTCGAAATATGCATTTACATTACATATCTTTGAGCACTCAAAAGTCCTTCAATTTGGAGGGTTTTTTTTTTTTTTTTTTTTTTTGCAAACAATAATTTGGATCACATATCATCCTTTGCTAAGCACAGAAGGGATACCATTTTAAATTTGCTTACTACAGGATCCAATAACTTATCTAATGAACTAGAAGTGTCTGTTGAGTATGTAAGCCAAAGT
Source organism: Adansonia rubrostipa (assembly GCA_038381775.1). Taxonomy (NCBI): domain Eukaryota; kingdom Viridiplantae; phylum Streptophyta; class Magnoliopsida; order Malvales; family Malvaceae; genus Adansonia; species Adansonia rubrostipa. Next base: position 11,166,351 of record JBBYHM010000026.1, read on the forward strand.
GAATCATCTTTGTAGTAGAATCTTTTCTATAAATCACTTTGCTTTGTTAGTACGAGTGTTCTTCACCATTCATATTTACGTTCTCCATGGAAGCTTGCAAGTTGCAACTCTAATATTTACCCCCTTCAACGACAGAAATACTCAAAAGAAGCAATTCATATGTCATTACTATTTTATTTACTCTCTAAATTTACCTAGTCCACAACTTCACTGTAATGGTTCTTGAATGTTGTTACTTGTTACTCTAGTGCACTTCTTGTTACTTGGCTAGTCATTACGATTGTTTCTATGACCCTCATTCTACGTTTGAAGGAATATCGTAATACTTTTACAGGGGATGGAAGAGTTAAGATGCCCCTAAGTCCAACAGTTCGTGGTTCGGAGCCAACGCCATTTGGCTTGGGACATAGTCTTGGCAGCAACATCCAGCTCACAGAGTCTTCCTTGTATCCACCAACAAGTAGCGTTTCACATAGCTATTCCTCCAGTAGCTTGGGGCAGATGCAATTTGACAGTAGCAGCATGGGTTCCTTCTGGTCTCCTCACAGAAGTCAGATGCGACTGCAAAGCAGGCGATCACAATCTCGAGAAGACCTTAATTCCTCATTAGCAGAGACACAAATGGCGAAAGTTTAGGAAATGCTTTGCAGGAAGTTTTGGTATGCTTATATCTTCTCCTCTTTGCATCTTACCTTAATAGGAAAAGGACATGAGAAGTTAATAAGAATTTGTTTTCTCTACTTAATTCTAGGCATTCTTTTTGTAACACACACAACTTCATATCAAAAGTGAGTTAAACACATTCATTTATTTTGATCATGACCTTGCCAGAATCAGCTGAACCAAGGGTGGGACTGTGACTTTCCCGACGTTTATTTGTATTAACTCCCATAACCATGCGTGGACCCAAAAGGAATATGATGATGCTGTAGAATAAAAATCTTTGCTCATAAGAATTAATGCTTTGTAATTGATCGATTAATGAATTGCATTGAATTCATTCCAGATGATACCAGCAACACTGAATTTATGTGAAGCGGGATGATTCTAGGCTAATGATGATGAGATGGTCTGATCATTGGTTCGTCCAGATTTTTCTTCAGAGGGAATATTCTGGGTCTTTTTAACTGGCTCCTTAATTTACCTGCGTTTGTCTTAAATGCATATTTTTCCTGGGATTTCCAGCATATTGGTTACCATTCGTTCATATATCAAAGGGCTAGGTGCTGACTTCTTGTTCACCCTCGTTACATCAGACAATAATTTGAGTGGCCTCTACCTCTTCTCTTCACTTCTCTTCGAGTATTATATTGAACAGCCTGTACCTGAAGAGGCTGAAGAAGCATGGGTTCTTATCCGTCATCACGCAGCCATAGCCTTAGATTAATATTTTCTCTACCTGTGTTTCTCTGAAGACCAGAAAAGATTTTGATTTTCCATTTCTTTTATTATCAGCAAATGATAATATGGCAAAGGATTAATGATCCTAATGATAGCATGATATACAAAATCAATCTTATATTTCACGCTATATATACAGCTGTGCCGACTGCAAAGGTTATCTTCCCTTTCTGGCCTTGCGTTGCCTTGCCTTGCCTTGCCTTGCGTTTGAAGAACTGGCAGTTTGATAAAGTTGACAATATTCACAATCAAAATAAGGAAGGCTTTGTTTGTTCATTGTTTAGTCTTACTTTGCAAGTAAAAGACCTTTTGCTATTATTATTATGAAGTAAACGTGGTATTTAGTTGAAAGTTAAGGGAAGGAAAGAACAACTATA
>JBBYHM010000026.1:11168228-11185149 GCA_038381775.1 Adansonia rubrostipa
TTTTTCATTTGTAAAAAGTTACAAAGGACACATGTTGAGTTTCTAAAGATAAGAACTCAATGAAAAGACAAATTATTCGAATTAATCAATACAATTGAAGTGTTACAAATCTTGGTTAAATCCATAGAGATAATATATATATATAATTCCTTGAGACCTTTGAATGGTTACAAATTAATTCTGAATTCTTCCTTCTCATTTCTCATATAGACCAAGTCTCTTAAATATCATTTCCCGCAGAAAATTTTATTTGGAAGTTTTAATGATTTGGATTCATTAGTGCAAAATACATTCAAATAAGAGTTTTATTGCATCCGACTATTCAATTCATCCCATCGTACACCATATGCGATAAGTCAAATAAACTTAAATTAGTTGGCTTTACAAAAAACCATATTCTGTCGTGTAAATAATAACTTTGCACACATAGATAGCAACGTTGTAACTTTAACAATGCTATGAGATTACAGATGTTGGTAATATTTAGCTCCTGATTTTTTTCAAAAAAAAAAAAATTAGAACTCTGTGATTCAGCCAAGTATTTAAAGCTGCCTTGCATAATTTCCGTCACTAAGTTGGTTAAAGCACCGGTTTCATATGATTAGTACTCCCGGCGCATGTTAGCAAGAACTTCAGATTCAGATGTTGGTTGCAATTTGTGGTTTTGGAAATATTGCTATGATTTTGTATATTTCATGCAAGGGGGGAAAATATGAATAAATGAGACATAAGACTAATGCCATGTCCTGTGTTCTGAATTAGGTGCAAGGCTTGTCCAGTAGATTGAACATTGTATTTCTAAACCCCCATCTGCTCCTCTTATCTCCATTAGCTATTTTAGCAAGGGATATTCAATTAGGAAAACCCATTATTATTTGTTTGCTTTTTTCTGTTTCTTCTTCTTGACGCCAGTTTCTTTCTTGGCCAACTTTCGGGTTCAAAAAAGATAGAATTCGGTGTGATGCCTAATCGCTAAGAATGATTGATTGGTACCCAATGATGGTGATGGCCGCCTATTTATTCTTTCTATTTTGAGAATACCCATTAACCACTTTAAATATATATCTAAATCTATATCTATATATATTAAGAAAAAAACAACGTTAAGCTTGTATTTATATTCATGTTACTTTTTTTAAGTATATCGTGTTTAATATAATATAAATTTTGATATATTAATAATATATTTTATATAAATTTTAATAAGTTTATATATTTATGTTATGTTAATATTATTTTTCGTATCATGTTTTAATTATTTTTTCATATTATATTTATATTATGTCTTAATTTATTTTATATTTTACATAATTTATCATATTTAATGTTACATCTAAGTTCATCAAATTATGAATTGAATGATTGTATATGCCATACATTACGATCAACACTTTGATCAATTTTCCTTCAATTTTAATTTTAAAATTTTTACACGTTAATAATTTATTTTACGTAAATTTTAACATATTAATTTATTTGTGTCTTATTAATATGATTTTTATATTATATTTCAATTATTTTTTATATTGTTATATCTCAATATATATCTCTTATATTTTATATATAGGAGATGAGAGAAAAAAGGAATTGGTCCTACTAATAAATTAAACTTTCCGCACTGGCTATGGCAATGGAGTTTAACACCCATGGGATGGGACCACGAAAGATGCAATGACTACTTTTGGCAATTTTAAATTGGAATAATATTTCTGAATGTATATTATCTTTGTAGGGTACAACGGATCAATATCTGCTATATATATATATATATATATATTATTGGTGAAGGATTTGTGTAGCTGGTTCACAACCGACGACCACTATGCGATAATTTGTTAAAATCTAGAGGAGAAAATATATAGTCCATATATCATTTGAGTGAGTCACAATTAACATGTTGTCAATTTATAGGGCAATATCACTTATTCAATAAAAAAAAATATCTCTACGGTTTTTATTTTACTTTTTCTCAACAAAATTAAAAATAGCAAAAATAAATAAAAATCTCGAGTTTCATTTTCTTCAGTTATTTAATTTTGTTTTTATTTTGGCTTGGCAAAGAATTGGGGCAGGGATTGGTGAAAGGCAAATGAGCATATTTTGTAGCCTTCCGTTTTTTTTTTTTTTTGAAGATTTTGCGTGAGTTGCGAGGTTCGAATTTGTAGATAGAATTGGAGGGTTTTGGGGTGGGGCCTAAAATAATCTTACTGCACACTCTATAATTGAAAATTTATTCCGGACTAACTCTGCGAGTATGTCATCTTTTTGCTCCTAACTGTGGCCAATTTCTCATTTTCTTTTATGGTTCACAGATGATTGTTTTTTTTACTAGCATAATATGTTCATGCTATTCACAACAAATTTTAAGCTTTTTCCTCAAATTTGCTACAAATCTCAATTTAGTTTTGAGTTGACTTAACCTAAGTGGTTAAGTTCAGTACCACATTATAAAAAAAAAAAGAAAGCATTCCTTTCATGTTTTCCTTTTTTTTTTCTTTTTATTATGTATAATGTATTGTCAGTTGTCATATGGCATTAATATCGATTAAATAATAAATAATCTTTAAATTTTATCATTTTATTTAAATTACATTTTATAAGTTTATATATTTTATTTAAATAAATTTTTAATTTATATCTAAATAAAATTTATTTAAATAAAAATTAAAAATAATAATTTATTTAAATACAATAAAAATATAATTTTTTTTAAAAAACGTAAAATAATTTAAATTTTTTTTTAAAATAATATATATTAAGCATTAGCATTTTATTTTAAATAAAATCATCAAGCTATATGGTAAGGATAATTTAGAACAGTTGCCCTTGGATGAGGAAAAAGGAAAAAGGAAAATAAGCGGGTGGATGAAATAATTTGTGGCAGCACAAGGTTATGCGCAGGTGATAGGATAGCTTGATGGATTAAACATTAAAGAGCGAACGAGTGTTCCCATCCTGCATTAATGTTAGTGTTCAGAAATAAAATAAAATAAAAATTATCTCCCAAGCCCCAACCACAATATGTTTACACGTCATATGGATAGGTTGCCATTACGTGTTCTGTGATGGGATTACTGCTTGGCATTCACGATTGGATAGATTATTTCGAATAACGCATTGCATGCCCCATTTTATTTCAGGTCTTTTTCTTTCCGTTCTGAGTTGCTCATAGTTGGAAAGAAACAAGCTTGACTCTCGAGGATCAATATTATGAGGCTGGAGCTTAGATAGTAAATTAGTATTTGCTAATACCAACAATTATCATAATTGAATTAACAGACTACAGAAAGATTATCTTATGGCTATACATTCATAATATTAATGATATTTATAAATTTTACAAACAAGATCTTTATGAATTATCATATAAGTATACTTGTTAAAATTCAAATTTTCCCTAGTTACGTGCTAATAATCTACTTACCCCCCACCCCCAAAAAAAAAAATTTACTTGAAACCAATTTGAAATCCATTGCAATCCAATTTATAAATTTGTTTTCTTTTCTCCTCCCATTACCATCCCATGGCTATAGATATTTTGATTTGGACCGGCGTGAGTAAGTGGCTGTCTCACTTGTGATTCACTTACTGCAAAATACCGAATAATAAGATTTCGATTTTTTTTTTTAAAATTTACGAGTAAATTTCTTTCTTTAATCATGCTAAAATATTTTTTATATATTTATAATTGATAGCAGATAAAGTTTTAGCTATCTTAAAAATCATTAAATTCACGATTAATTGATGATATCCATTTTAAAATACATGCGTATTGATTATACTATTTTGCTTAATATATAGATAAATTAAAATTATTTTTTTGACTCTATTAGTTAATTATTATGTTAAAAATATCTTAACTATTTATTATGACTTCAAAAATTATCAATTAATCATGAATTTTATAATCATTAAAATTATCGTATTATGTAATATTTTTTCATCAATATAAAATATTATCAGATTTAAAATCATAAAAAATATTTTAAATATAATAATAAAATATAAATTTTTAAAAAAAATTCAAATTAATAATTCAAACACTTATTTTGTACTTTTTGTCTTTAACCACCATCAATTTATCCTTCTCGGCCTATAAATGGCGCAACGCCCCAAGTCCCATAAGGGAAGGGGTACGTTGAGGGTCACAAAGCAACTGAAAATGGACGCCTTTTCTTCCTCCTTTCTCTCCTCCAACTTAACACCATCGAAACTCCGATCTCCCGCCATGATCACCATACCTAGATCTACTGCCGAACCATCTTCTCAACGCTACATTTCCTCTGTTAGAATTGAAGAAAAACCACCAATTTCCAATATTACTAGCACAGCCACCACCACCAAAACACCCCCCAAATCTCCTAGAACTCAACCTCCACCTCCACCACCAGTATCATATGCTTCTTCATCAGTTGCAGCAAAGAAAAGAGTAGAACCTAAGTTGTCCACATTGATCTTCAATACATTTGACGACATCATAAACAACTTCATAGACCCTCCACTCCGCCCTTCAGTCGACCCCAGGCACGTTCTATCCAACAACTTCGCTCCTGTTGATGAGCTTCCTCCTACAGAGTGTGAAGTTATACAAGGATCCCTCCCACCTTGCCTCGACGGTGCATACATACGTAATGGCCCCAACCCTCAGTACCTCCCTCGTGGACCTTACCACCTCTTTGATGGTGATGGTATGCTTCACTCTATTCGAATCTCCAAGGGCAAGGCCACTTTGTGTAGCAGATATGTAAAGACCTATAAGTATTCCATTGAAAAACAAATAGGTTCTCCAGTTCTTCCCAATGTTTTCTCTGGCTTTAACGGCCTAACTGCTGCTGCAACTCGAGGTGCTCTCTCCGCTGTAAGAATTCTAAGCGGTGAGTTCAATCCTGCAAACGGTATTGGTCTGGCAAACACTAGTTTGGCCTTGTTTGGGAACCGTCTCTACGCACTTGGTGAGTCAGATCTACCTTATTCCATACGCTTAACATCCACTGGGGATATACAAACATTGGGTCGCATTGATTTTGATGGAAAGCTGTTCATGAGCATGACTGCTCACCCCAAGATAGACGCTGACACTGGCGAGGCCTTTGCTTTCCGATGTGGCCCTCTGCCTCCATATCTAACTTATTTTTACTTTGATGCTAATGGAAATAAACAGCCAGATGTGCCGATATTCTCTATGACCCACCCATCTTTTCTCCATGACTTTGCAATTACAAAGAAGTATGCCATATTTGCTGACATACAGATAGGAATGAATCCCTTGGAAATGATCGTTGGAGGAGGATCTCCGATGGGTACGGACCCAGCTAAAGTACCTAGAATCGGAGTCATTCCTCGATATGCAAAAGACGGGTCAGAAATAAGGTGGTTTGATGTGCCAGGTTTCAACCTCATACACGCCACCAATGCATGGGATGAAGATGACGGCAACGCCATAGTCATGCTGGCACCAAACATTCTATCAGTAGAACACACCCTGGAAAGAATGGACCTTGTTCATGCCTTAGTGGAAAAGTTAAGAATCGACTTAAGAACTGGCCTAGTAACAAGGCATCCCATTTCAGCAAGAAATCTAGATTTCGCAGTGTTAAATCCAGCTTATGTTGCAAAGAAGAACAAATATTTGTACGCAGCAGTAGGTGACCCAATGCCAAAAATATCAGGAGTGGTAAAGTTGGATGTGTCCAAGGGGGAGCGCCAGGAGCGCACAGTGGCTAGTAGGATGTATGGGCCAGGGTGCTTTGGTGGGGAACCATTCTTTGTGGCCAAGGAGCCAGAGAATCCTGAGGCAGACGAGGATGATGGCTATGTGGTTTCATATGTCCACAATGAAAACACTGGAGAGTCAAGGTTCTTGGTGATGGATGCAAAGTCACCTAATCTTGACACTGTGGCTGCCGTGAAGCTGCCCCGTAGAGTGCCGTACGGTTTTCATGGACTTTTTGTGAGGGAAAGTGATATAAACAAGCTGCAGAAGTAGATTTCTTCCCCTGGGATTCAGATGGATCATACATTAGACATGTAACAGATATAGTCGTTGCGAGTACGTAGTAATCAATACCATAGCAGATTTAAGTTACAAGGTGTTTACAAAATTGATCTGTACCTAGATATCAAAAAATATTTCTTCCGAAACATATACTTCCGAGCTAGTACCATCGTATGAGTATTTGCTACAGAAGGTTGAAGTCCAAATATTTTGCTCATGTTATGATCATTGCATCTAATACTTAATTTTATTTACGTTTTACCTTAATAAAAGGATTAAATCAAGTGGGTCACACTATTCTTTGATTGTTTAACCCAACTATAGAATCCAGTGAATTATTGATCATCGATATGCTTTCTACGGGTTTATCCGTTAGTCAATGCCTCGGCCCCCCTGGATTAAATTTGCTTTAATACTCTCAGGAAATTAACATCTATGCTGTTTTACAGTTCTACTATAGAAGAGCATATAGCAATTCGCAAAGTATCGAAAAAAAAAAAAAATTGGCATTATAGCCTGGGAAAAAGAAAAACTAAGCTCACGTATATCCTTCTATGAAAGGACTTGGCATCCGCCGAAGTTCTGTTTCGGTGCGATTCGTTCTTGCATTTGATGCAAAAGCGTCGTTCACTAGGCGTTTATTTTTTCATTGGACCTCTTAGGGTCCAGTGGAAATAAAAATGTCGATTACTGTTGTATTTTTTTTTTACTTTTTTTATTTAATATAATTATATAAAATAATTAATTATATATATAAATAAATAGTTGTAAATAAATAAATATGGACATAAAAATATAATATATATAATTATATAAATAAATTAATAAACAGCTAAATGAAGTATAATTAAATATATGATCAATTTTGATATAAAATACTATGTTAATATTTTTTCAACGAAAGAATTTAAAATATTATAAAAAAATCATAAAAATAATAAAAAATTAAATATTATTTTATTAAATTTTAATTTATTTAAATATATCATAATTATATAAATATATTTTAATATAATTTATTTAATAATTTTTTTATTATAATTTACCTAATCATTATTATTATATTTACATTTAAAAACATATACTATCATCGACTTTAATTTTAAAGTCACCGCACTCAATCTCTTAACTATTATTGTCTTTAATCCCATCACTCAAGAAAAAAAACGAAAAGCTAAAGCGATGCTTAAATTTCTGAGGACAGTGCTCATCGTCACATCCCATCGGTCTCGCTTTTAGGTTACCAGCAAAACCGCAACAAGGAAGAGAGATGTAACCTTCGGCTAAAGTGCCGCAGCCCATCTCCCCCTAGGCCTTAGAAGGATGTACAATTTCGAGATAGGGGGTTGTGGGCTTCCAATCACATTTGGTTTGCCAGACCACCATGGGTTACGTGCAATACAGCTAATCTGACCTAAAATTTAGGTTCCATAAAGGCTCTTTATTGATTGACAATGTAAACTCTCGGCTTTGCTTCTCCGCATCAAACCATCATCTACTTCAATCAACGCAATCCGTTTGTCCTGAATACGGTCCCCGCTTACTATGCATACATATTGGAGATTACAAGCAACTGATCCCAAAGTAAAATCTTACCTACAATTTTTGCCACAATGCTATTAATACACGACGGATTTCATGATTCATAGCAATAATTATGGGAAAGAAAAACGTGTTGACAAGGGACATCAGGAAAAAAACAAGCTTACACTGTCATCAGGTTCAAATCTTTACTAAAACAATCCTCAACACAAACCCCCCAAACTTCTTCCACTGAACAACTTTCGACCCTTCATGTTGGCTTGAAAGCCTTTAAATCCACAAACCATCAAGCATAATGCCATAATCATTGCGAGAACATTTTCCACCTTTTGGATTTTACAATTTACGAAGTGTTAATCTCTAATTTCTGTTTTCAATTTTACCAGCATTAAAATACAATGTAATTGAAGTAGTCATTGCCAAGTTTGGAGGGAAAGAGATGAGCTCAACCCTGGAAGAGATAACAGGAGATTACATACGAACATATCAACTAATCAACAAGATTAATGGATGTTCCTTGAGATCCTATTCCCCCCCCCCCCCCCATATTCGGCATGCGGAAAACTTCAACTCTGCCTTCGTGAAGCCCTAGTGAACATTTCTTTGATATTCCTTGACTCCGTCTCTACTTTAGACTTTTTAGCTTGCTTTAGATTTCTTGCAGTCTTTTTCTCACTTGTATTCTTACCCTGGGAAATTAAAATTATAAAAGGAGAAATAAAAACAAAAAGTATCAATCTGCAAGAATTGCAAATGTAAAAAGTTACTCGACCAAAGCATTTATAGTATAAGCAATAGCCCAGTGGTAGCCACAGCCTACATCCTACCTCTAACGAAGAGGGCAAAAATGCAAGTCCCCCTTCCCCGACTAAAAGTAGAAAGCAATACCACAAGTATCCCAGATAAACGAAAATGATTAGCAATTGGAAAGCTTTATTAAACTACTGGACCTTATCTAAGGCCGGTGATACCTGTGAGAAGTTGGAAGAACCAACAGGACTCTCTATAGCTGTTGGACAAACTTCAAAATCTGGTGCTATTCTTTTCAACTCCAGTAAATTCAATCTGCAAAAAGCTCAGAGATATGTAACCCAAATGCATCAAGAGGGGAAACCAACCACTCTATGCATAGATTCATTTGATCTCTGTAGTTCTGAAAACAGAATAAATGGAATTGAACAAAATATTCATTTACATTTGAAAAACTTGAAAGGTTTGAGACGATACTTAAAATGATTACACAAAAGCTTCAACCAAGGCTCATCTTTCAAGTACTCCCCTAATATTGATACTGCATCAGCCACTGCATCAGTAAAAGAGTTAAATCAAATTGTGACATATGTTGCTAAATCAACATTAACTTCATGTCAAATCAGACACTCAACAAGTTTATAAGATATGGATATTAAAACCATTATCTATAGCTTTTACTCAATGCAAATGGCTTCTCAAATGAGTTGTTCAGGAACATGCTCGTGCGACAAACACGCAATAATAAACCATAAAATATATAGAATCCCTTTGGCTGATAACTTTATGAACCAGGCTCATTGTAGAAATCATATAGTTATAGTCCTATGAAAGTGAATCCAGGAGGAATTAATTGGAACCAGTCTTTACAAATTACATTGATTGACCCCTCTAAACTTAAACCTATACCCTCTTACACTTTTTTATCTCATGATATTGCAGCAGAAGACCCTATAAGAATCTTTCTTCTGCAATTTTTATCACCTACATACATCCCTCTTGTGTGGGTGTGTGCATAAGGTGACTAGACGCATTTATGAAAATACATAGCTGAATATCATAACCTATTCTCTCTTAGAGAAATATACATGTATCCTTCTCTTCACGTGCAGCATAGTTTTGGCCTAATGCTGGTAGAGTCTGTTTTAACTGGTACACCTGCGGTTCAAGAGACATCATATATAAGAAGCATGAAAGCTTTCTATAGAACACAAAACAGTTTCGACTTAACGTATGTATTTTTCACTTGAGTTGGCAATTTTATACTAATGGAAGCAACTAGCAGAAACTAACAGATAAATGAGTTTAAGAACAAAGATGTAAAACAATAGTGATAACCATTAAAGGCAGAAGCAGATTGTTCCCCTAGTGGATATTGGACGCACATAATATGATTAATCAACCTAAAAAAGATAGTTTTTCTTTCCAATTGAAGACACCAGAAATAGGTAATACAAGGTCTCCACACGTGGGCACTGTAGTCATCCACAGTAAGATAACCATCTACCAACCAAAAGTTGTTGTAATATGAAACACGAGAAAAAAATTAGTTGGAATAGAAGAAGACTGACCTTGTAATGTAACCAAGCTAAAACCTTCATGTCATCAAGCCTAAAAAATTTTGTTGATCCAATCTCTGCATATATACAGAGCTGGTAAGAATAATTAATATATGTTTATTTGCAGTGGTAAGTTATTGCTGTCATTTTAACATATGGTTAATTGAAAAATTTGTAATGCACTTATTAGCATCTATGCTCCGTGAAAGGCAGGACTAAAGCCTTGCATCCGGAAGTAAAGTTGACGCTCATATTGAACTATTTGAGGCTCTTAAGTCGTTTGTTCTTATTATAAGAAGTTTAGCACTTCTTTAAAAGAATATTAAGCATCAAGTCAAATGCAACTGCAAGAATAATAAGCACCAAGTCAAACGCAACTGCAAGAGCATTCAAGCCCCTTAACTGCATGCCAAAATCAGAATTCACAACAAGATATTTAATGGAAAAATACAGATTTCTTTCCCTATAACAACAAACCACTAAACTGACTTAAAAGATAAAAATTTAGAACTATTCACAAGAATATACAGGTAGCAGGAAACCTTTTATTTCACAAACAACTTGCATACAGTTCTTTGCAACGGAGAATAACTGCCAATATCCTGGACAGTCATTAATGACGAGTATCTCATCTAATTGCCTAAACTTTCCAGGATCATCCCCTTTCTGCATTCACATCAAAATTGCATCATTACTGGTGAAAAATTCAGATAAAAACCTCAAGGATTTAAAAAACAAGATGGCAAAATCGGAAATCAACAACTAGGCAAAATCATGCAAGGTAGAAATAGGTAAGAACCACCATTGAAGTGCCAAGTCTAAGATGGATAATATCAAAGAAAGCAGGAGATTGACTATTATAATAATGAGAGACGATGTCAGAGTTTCACAGCGCTAAAAAAGGAAGATGTACGTTGAAATAAGATATTGTGATACTGCATAGAGACTGAAGAACCTTGCAATCCTCACAAGTTACTCTTGATATTTTTTTTTTTCAGAAGAGATTAAATGTCCCCCATTCATAAAATTTGAACCTGACTAAGCAACAGAAATCTAAATAAATTGAATGTAGGGTTTAATATTTCAATGGCATAGTTTCTCAAGTGTCATTTAGCCTCTCTTGAGAAACTTGACTGGGCCCAAAGGGAGAACGCATTGTTGAAGATGTCTTGCATTGAGGTTCTAAGGTGCTATATGAGCGATTGGTTCTGTCAAAGTGATTAGGGAAGCATCTCCAGTTAAGGGAAAGAGCAATGATCATGCCTTCATTCTTGCATCTTCAAAGATAGGTAACATGATGAAAACAGGATCAATAGGAGTAGCAATATATAGGCTCCCATCTGCACACAGAGTAACAAGGAAAGGGAAGTAAGAACAATATAAAAAGCAAGGTAATCAGGGGAACTGCCTACTACTGGGGATTATAAGAAACATGTAAAACCAGCCATTCAGTTGAACTCGAAATATGATCAACTAAATTGACTAACAATGATCTATGCTTGAAAATTTTAACTTATAAGATTGGGATTCAGGTTTGCAAATCATACTCCTGCTAAGGTCCTCCAATGTTGGATTTATGTATAGATATATTCAGTTTGACTTACAATAGTTTGATATACAATTTGTTGACCTCATTTTCTTTCTTAATTTTTTTTTTTAAAAGAAAAACGTCATTGTTTAAGATTAACAACGATTCTAAAACATTCTGTGTAAACCCTAAAAGACCTGGCTACCACAACTTAATCAAACCAACACTGAAGGAACCCTAAGAAAATGAACCATGAAACACAAACAAAGCGGGTTTTTGCTCACAAATTGAAACAGCAAACTAAGTTTCCTTTTTTCTTTCATAGTTCACAACCATCATACGTATTTATATACATGTATGAGCTGAGAATATGGTAAAATCTTACCTCGTGGCACATCATGAATGTTATTAAAATAGAAGGGTTACCTTCAGAAACATAATCTCCCAAAAACCAAGACCCACAAGGTTGCTTGAAACAGTGAAGTTCTTGAAGTAACCCATTACATAAAAGATAGGATGTCCTGACTCCTGTCAAACAAAACCTTTGTGTAGAAATGAGGAGGCCCAAGTAATAAAACAAAATTGAGTAAGACGTCAAAAAATTAGTATTCCATATTCTGAAACATAGCCATGAAAATTACCTGATTTGGGGTGACGTAGTGATAGCAAAGGTGCAGAACCATCCCCATTAGCGCCAGGATCTGCGAAGAATGGGAAAGAAAAATTTTAAGATAAATTGCAAAAGAAAAGAAGCTGAAAATTCTAAGAGAAGAGAAAGAAATGTAGGCCTCTTTTTTTTTTTTTGGGGAAAGAATGGGGGAATTGAGGAGGTACCGGGAGCAACTAAAAGACGGGATTCATCAATGCCTTCCCACCAAGACCCCATTAGTCAAAGCACAGAGACGACGAGTAAAAGCAAAGCCAAGGAGTTAATCCACACAGCGACTCTGCTCTCGGGATATTTATTCAGAATAGATTTGGGGACTTTGCGAAGGCAAGGCCAAGGAGTTCTCAGTGCTGTGCCGACAAGTGAATAAAAATGCAGGCAGATTGATCGGCGGGATACAATGAGCGATCGAACCGTATTGATGAAGAAGGCCCAACAAATCAGGAATCTGGGTTTTGCTTCCAAGCCCATGTCCGCCTCAACCTAGACAAATATTTTGAAATCAAGCCCAATGCAATCATTATCCCTTTTAAAATCCGCCTTGGCCCTATGGGGGTACATTTCCATAAGAGCTGAACTGACTTCTCCAGCCCAGATGTAGGCTCAAATCCCTGATCCCCATGACCCACGGTTACCCACCTTTACGGAACCATAAGACCGACATTCATGCTTTAAAAAAAGAAAAAAAGGAACTATTTTTTTTCTCCGGCTAGTCACAGATTTTATCATTTACATCTTATCTGGGTTGCTGCCAATAAAATTGATAATCAATGAAGATAAAACACATCATTTTTCACTAAACCAAAAGAAGAAATAAAGATCCGTACAAGAAATGATAATTTAAGTCTTAGCTGTGTTCTTATAATTCAGTCAGAAAGGTAATCTGCTATTTTATTCATTCCGTTTCCATACAGAAATTATTCCTACTTTCTAAAGCAACAAAGCACACGACACGACCAACCTCAAAAAAAAAAAAAAAAAAAGTTTGCACCTCTGTGACAAAGACACTGACAGATTCAATGGGTGAAATACAAATGGCGTGCCAACTTGGCTTCTGTTCTCATACTTCAGCAGCAAAATTCACTTCAGATCCCGTACCTGAGTGCACTAGCTGTATGATTTTGCAGTAGGGAAGAAGTTACCCATTCTACCATGAATATGATCTAAGATCCCATTTAACATTTACTTTGCCAACAGAAAGCCATATAGATTTGATTAAATAGAAACCTCAATCCATTTCATCATATCATCAGGCAGCTGATTCATAACCAGGACGTATTCTATTTGGTAAAGGTCTTGCAATAAGTCCATCGGTTACCCAGCCCACTGAATCACTGTCGATTTTAACATGGTTGAATTCCCTTTGCACATACTCCAGAGATATTTGTAGCCTCCCCCCTATTCTGCAGTCAGTAGAGGCACCACCTGCTTCAATTCCGGCATTCCTCTCCAGCCAGTACAAATAATTTACATGGAACACTGACCTCAGCATATCTTGTGGTGAACAACTTTCTTTCAGCACTACCTGCTCTATATAGAAATTTCAATAAAAACAAATTGGATTAGTATGTATGCCCTTTTTATTATCCTTCCTTTTAGTATAATCATTATTTGCCCTTCTATTACCATTTTCATGCCACTCATCAATGTAAAAGAATCATCATATTTTCACAAACAGAGCTCCATAAGAACCTGATTTATGGCTCTTTTAACTACTAAATAAAAACATTACTTGAGGTCCCCCTATTCTGATGGAAAACATAAAGTATTCAACAAATTTAATACCAAACTGTGATTGCAAAGAGATTGGAAAGGGTGGGACTAAGAAGATAAAACAACAGGGGGGAGTGGAAGAAGATTGGAAAGGGTGGGACTAAGAAGATAAAACAACAGGGGGGGGGGGGAAGATAACCAATGTTAAGTCCTCCCAAGAATAAGTGAATGCCTGTGTGTATGTGAGAGAGAGAAGGAATGGAGGCTAAAAGCCACAACAGTTATTTACTTACACAGAATTTTCCTTCCTGTTCTGTCAGAATGTAGCCTTCATCTTTGTACAGACTGAATAGTGCTAATGCATCCTCCTTGTTTTTGACAATATCACTGAGTTTTGACCCCAATTGCAGTCGACGCTCAATTTCAGCAGCTGCCTGCTTTGCTTCTGAAGATAGTAGAACTGATCGTTCCTGAAAAGGGAAATTCAGTATACAATCCCTTAAATGATATTGCAACAGATTGTTACAAATAAACTTCTAGATGTTGTGATCATACTCTACATAAGTCAAAGATTTTAGAAACTTTTGAACAGTAAATTAGCTATTTTAGTGCAAGGGTAAATTTTACAAATTCAAATTGACAAGAGGGATAGGAAGAGTGTTGGAGAGGTTATCACATCCTATGCTTGACCCTTAGACCAGGCTCCTCTCCACCCCAAACCGAATGCAACAATCAAGAACTAGAACTCTTTCTTGAGCAATGGTAACAGTAGAAGTTCATATTCTTGAGAACCACATTTGCACAATGGAAACTCTTCAAACGAGTTTTCTATTAACTGCACAAGAAAATTAGTTGAAGCATGCCAAAAAATGAAGAGAATTTTGAATGCTTCCTTTTAATGAAGCACGGTGTATGATCTTTTGTGAATTCAGTTCAAATGCATTGCAATATTATATAAGAGGAATTCTCCTTTAGTAAAATACTCGTGATGCGGTTTTTTCCATTACTAACCATAATCTTGGCACATGTGCTTGTTTATTCTCTAGAGTTTTAAGCCTTCCTAAACTTCTAGGTTATCCAACTTTCTACTAATTCAAAAATAACGATATGGATTCAGTAAAACAAGAAGGCAACCTAGAAAAACATCTCTCTCAAAGACCACCTCAGTCATTGACTCTAATCAATCAATTAGAATACCAGATTTTTTATTTAATTTTATTCAGTATAAGACTTCTGAAAGAGTTCAGAGAGAAGAGTAACCCACTCTGTTTGCAGACAGTAAATTAAGAAATGGTACAGCTGGAAAAAGTGGTTCCTCATCATTGACCTCTTTAATTGAAGGTGCTTGGCCACTCAGGAGATATTCGCTGAAAACTAAACCTGTTAAAACATTAAAAGAATAGGCTTGCCATTATATAACAAACTAGAACTCTCATTTATCAACAATGTTAGGACAGATATATTACTTGCACGATAGGGATTTAAAGTCCTCAGGTGAATAGATTGATATGACTTCAGATTGCAGTACATGTGGATCCAAGTAACAACACCAAACGAAGCAAGGGCAAGAGATGTAGACGAGCCAATACGGTTAGCTAATGCTATACCAAGTGCAATTCCAATGAACTTGCTAACCATTCCCTGGGCTTCACCCTTAGCAATTACCTACAATAACAAATTACCTTCGATAAAGACATAATATAGGCCATATCAAAGCCAAAGTCACAATTCATTACTAGGAATGCCACTATCATGCCAAATCCAATTTGATTATAATTAAAGGACGGCATTGTTTTGGGTATTCAAAACTGCAAATCATATCAGATATTACATAAAAAAACAATTAAGAATAAAAAATCCTGTACCTCAGCAAAGTTCCTTTGAGCGGCAAAACCAGCGTAGAAACAACTTCTAGTAGCAGCCTGGAATTGATCGACATGAGAACATTTATTTTTTAGAATAACATGAAAGATAGAACACAGTTTTATTTTTACAATAATAACAGAAAATAACTTCAATACCTGGATGAGAGCAGCTGCTGATCTTCCAGCCCCAGCAGCAGCACCAATAAGAACAAAGAGATGGGGAAAAGCAGGGGTCACCATTTCCAATCCAAAGGCAGCATTTTCAAGCAGATCAGCAAACAACCTCCATCCTTTGGGATTGACATCAAAATGCCTTCCATATTTGGATAACATTATCTTACTCAAATACCCAATTCCATCTTTTAACACCCAGTTGATAGCAGCAGCTGTGGGAATAGCTCCTTTCCCCAATCCGACAGCATAAAGCAATGCCTGAATAACAGGAAACAAAAGTGAGCACCAAGTGTTTTACAAAATTCCTATATCAGAAAATAACAGAGCAAGCAACTAAGACAGAAATTACTTGGGTAGCAAGAACGCCGCTGATTTGGCTAGCGACACCCTGTACGCCTCTCCAAAGAGAGTAATCAAGATAATCACTGGTAACGCTGTCGGGAAAACCTTCGGGCAGCAATAACCTCATCAAAAGGTCTCTGCATTGCCACCAAATAGTTGACAGAGATAACGATTTTGTTAAATTAGCAATCCCATTGGAAACAACAAAGGCATCCTCGGAGAAATCAGGGATGAGCTTAGTCCACTTGCTCCCTCGCACTTCCCAAACGACGTCATCCTCCTCCGCATCCCCATTGGTTCTTGCGAGGGCGGAAGACAATTGGGAAGGGCAAACGCAAGCAACAAGTGATGAAATGAACAAAAGAAAAGGATAAGAACGAGAAGACGAAGAATCGTCATCCCACCGCCAAGAATCAGACCCGAATGGCCCATCGTCATCATTGTTATTGTTGTTGTTGTCGTTATTGTTGCCGTCAAAACCGCCACCAACAGAGAGCAAAGGGAAGGGCAGGGAATTAGCAGTAGCCGTATTAATAATTGGTTTAGAAGACACCCTGATAGTTAAGTGGGAAAAGAGAGATGGGGTGGTGGGTGACGAGCTTGAGAAAGAAGATGATGAAGGGAAAGCGAAGAGAGAAGAAAGGAACAAGGGCCTGCAACTGAAAACGCAGGCCATATCTCTCGCTCCTTCTCTCTTTCTAATAACATATAAACTCAGCGTCCCTTACTTTCTCTAGTTGGGTTTAATTGAATCATCGTTTTCACCTTTTTCAGGTTTCTCTGTGT
>JBBYHM010000026.1:11191506-11207869 GCA_038381775.1 Adansonia rubrostipa
TGCCCCTTTCCCCCCCCCCCCCCCCCCCCAAACCCAAAGAAAAAAAAATTGCAAATGCAAAAGCTGTTTATTTCCTATATCTTATTTTGTGAACTCTTTAATTATTGTTAATTCTTGCAGGTGTGCAACGCAAGCCAGAGATGGTCAATCAGGTAATTGTTGTTTAATGTGTCTTAATGTTTCTGCTTTTCTAATAGTATTTTCTATACGTTGCTTCTAAATATGATGTTTTCTTCTCCCTAACTAAAGGATCTGGGAAAGAATGATAAATCCTTGAAGAACTCTGCAAAAAAACCAAGTTATCGGCCACCGGGAAGAAAGAGTCCATGTAAGCCTTTTTTTTTTCGATTTAAATTTTGTTTCTTTCTTTTTTTTTATTAATTATTCTAGATCCAACAATATCTTGGCTATCTGTATCTCCATACTGTTGGTCATGGAAAATTAAGGAAAATGAAACCATTATAAGGTTAAAATTGATCCGTATTTGTGCTATGAATAGAAATAGTTCTCTTCTGGTATTGCTTTTTACCTGTTTTGGTTTTTGAAGATGATTGTAATTGACATTGAAAATTTTCAGGGAGGCTATTTTAGCATTATTCTTGTTTGATATTTTTATGTGATTGGCTTATTGAAAATATACTGGTGGTCCAGCATCATCCATGAACAAGTATAGAAGCGCTCGTGGAGCTGCTTCTGATATTGCGGAGAAGTTGGGAAATATGACAATTGGAAATCGGAGGCCGTATGTTGGAAAATTACGGCCGCCGCCTATGAAGGCTGGGGTGCAGTGGACTGTGGAATCTAATGACATGTTTCTTGCACCAACTCAACAGATAAGGTCTGGCAGAAGTTTTACCAGAAAAGTAGCGGGATGAGATGGTAGGCCCGCCCGGTGTCATGGTTACTTTATAATAAAAATAATAAATAATGCATGTCATTCAATATATGGAATGGAATCAAGGTGACCAAATGTCAAAATGAGTGCTTCGGTTTATCCTGTTTGAGTGGTTTTCGTGGCAATAAACATACAATATACTTGGTTTCTGTTACCGATTAAGATACTGGTCTGCTTTCTACGTATTGACCGTTGCTTTATAATGAAGTGCGAGTTTGTGGGCAATTGTGTTGTCTTTTGTTCTTTTAATATGCATCTTGATTTTAACATAATAATTTGTGAATTTTGAATCATGTCCCCCCCCCCAATGATAATATGACTAGCATTATCTAGGGGAACGACGGCTATGCACGGTCCAATCAGACTGAACTGAATGCGATGTTGCACCTGAATGCACTGGTGGTTACGGAATCAACATTGTTATAAATTATTACTTATTCATATGTCTTGGGCAGGTCTGACTTGTTGGGCTTGGATTTGTATTTTCATATTTTGAGCTGGTTCAGTTAAAAGCAGTATTTTTTTTATATTAAAATGATTTTTATTTAATTTTAATTATAAAATATATAAATATCACTAAAAATAATTTTTTAATTGAATAAACAATGAAACAAGCTCAAATGGACAAGTTGGGTTGGAACAAAAATAGTTTTGGGCAAAAATTTTAAATTTTTCTCGAGTCACACTTCTATTATAAATCCAAATTGGAATATAGGAAAAACCCTGATCTTCTCAATAAAATATTAACCAAAAGGAAAGGATTCTAATTTCTTGTAAGCCCCAAATTTGTTAAAAAAGGAAAAAAGAGGGTTCTGTTTTGAGGAATTATTTGTTTCAAGTGTCTGAGCAATGGCCACGGCCTGCAGCTCAAGAAAGCTTCCCGCCTTAATGTTCGGAGACAACGGCCGTGACCGGTCACTGATCCTTTTGAAAGCTGTTTCATTTTCGATTTCCACATGGCAAGACATGGGCTGATCAGCTTTTGGTTAAAGAAGTTCTTACAAATTCTTCTTCTTAAGCAAGAAAAGCATAGTCAAGGTCCAAAGCAACTCATTCCCTCCCTTCTTCATTCCCCCATTTTATTTTGTTTGGAAGCAATTTCAAAATACATTACTGATATACTATCCATTACTTTAACAACAAACTTGGTGATTTTTCTTCACGTCTCTTTATTTAATTCTACTCTATGCATGTAAGAAAGATACACGTATTATAAAATTATAAACGTTAGGCTTATGTAGCACCAGACAACGTTATTCACTGATTTCTTACGTTACCCATTTCAGCTGTATGATTGAGGAACTACCATCCCTCCTATATGTATAACTTTTGGTAAACAATCTTTCATTTATTTTTTCCTCCTTTCGATGAATTCATTTCTGCAGGTTGGAAACAGCAATTAGTCTTGACACAATCTAGATATGATTTTAATTAATAAAAAACAGCACCTTGTCTAGATTAATACGAAACGAGCATATACATATATATAGAGGTATTAAATTGTTGTATTCCTTTTAGCAGCCACTTTCCTACTATAAGACCCCAGTGCAAAGTAGAGGTAGCACCATCCCGATAACATATAGATTCTACACACTGAGATGTGAATTAGAGATTCAAATTTCATGAAAAAGTTATTTTATTGTTTGAGGATAAAAACATCAGTGAGCAAAACTGAAAACAAGAAGGAAAAATAGCAGGAAGTAAACGAGACATAATATAATGTAATACGAATTAGTAGTGAATACGAAAATAGGAGTATTTTACATGTCCTACACTCCTACTTCTTGCGTGATCCACCCCAAATGGATTGCCAAAAGACAGGCCAGTTCTTCTGAGCCTCATTCCATCCTAAGAGTGACCCTTCTCTCATTGGATCCCAACTAGAGGACACAATCCCATAACTCACCCCCAACAGGGCTGTCCCGAAGAAGAAGAAGGATACAATAAACGGCACCCACGTTGGGACATCAATTTTTAAAACGACCTTGAGATAATAAAAGAATGGGAAAAATAATAGCCCTATAAAAAGTGGAATTCCAACTGAGAAACCCATTCTGCTAATCATGCGGTTGGTCACTACCTCAGGTATTATGCCTGCTTCTGCTTCAAACTCCTCTCCTTCTTCTTCTTCTTCGTTGTCATCACCACTTTTTGATTTCTTTGTCTTTTTATTTTTCTTCGGTGGGGGTCCAAAGCCTCTTGGGCTATTCAAGGTGGCATTCAGGGGTAACAAGTACGATGATCGAATTTGATTGTGGGGGTGTTTTGTCGAGTTAACAGGGAATTGGTAAATTTTTATGCTTGGAGAAACTAAGGATGAAGGTTTTAAGGCTCGAGTTGCCGTAAATGAAGAGGATTCCATGGTTTTCTCCACTCTTAGGCATTCATTTACCTGCACATTCCTTTCCAACTGGCTGCTAATGGAGAATGTCGAAAGCTTACATACCAAAGTCGATTTTTCATTGCCATGCCCATGGTCAATCTGCAAAATCATATGCAAATTGTATATCAGATTGATTACAATCACACAGAACAGATATTTGGCAGGCAATAACTTCTAAGGACAGGTGAAATTTAATGATCTTGTTCTCCAAAAAAAAACATCAGTGACGGACTGTTTTCAAGAGTACATGTTGATGTTGTTGCCCTCTATGAACATATATTTGGCAGGCAATAACTTTTCAAGGACAGATGAAATTTAATGATCTTGTTCACTAAAAAAAACATCAATGATGAACTGCTTTCAAGTGTACATGTTGTTGCTGGCGACAAAGATACTCATCACAGGGGAAAAATGAGCATAATAGTATTGGAGAAAAGGAAAACGAAAATTGTAAAGAATAACAGAGATAAGTAAGAGGGAAGGCAGGTGCAAGCACAACTTGTAAGCGAACATTTCTTAAGGATTATACTTAAAAAAAATTGGGTTAAGAGCTTTTATGAAGGAATTCAGAAAACATAACAGATTTATCAGAGTGAAAATGCAACCCAACTATAGACTCAAATCGGGACAAATAAAATTAGTTTAAGACAAACTATTGACAGAAAACACACCTTGTAAGGGCAGGATAAAGATGACAGTGCCACAGCTGCCATTCACTTCGGTAACTACTTCACTTTTCTCAAGTGCTTGTTGAGTTCGTCCAGATAATAGGAAACCGGAGAAAAGAATTCAAACTGCTACTCAAATCACATTAAGTTAAAAGTATTGCTGAATTAAGAAACTCAACTAATCGTCGCCCCACAGAAACGGAGAAACCCATTCAGAAACTGTACTTACCAGACACCAGAAGCGATAAGGTTATGGTTAGTCACATATGTCCCCTTTTCTTCTCCTTGCTGGGCCACTACCGATAGGCGTCAAGGTTATTGTCAATGTTTAACTTTGCAGGCAATTGGTCACGAGATGGGCCTTAAAATATCAAAATCACATTGAGCCCAAAAATAAAGTAGATTCATTAGATATAGACACTCACTAACATAGACTATTACGACACGCTCGCGCCCTCTTCGTGAAGAAACGCTGGCAAAGAATGATTGTTTTACATCAGCCCAAAATTAGTAGGCCGGAAAAAAAACAATACCCAAAAGGAAAATTCCCCTAAAACTACCTCCCACACTCCACCTGTTTCTGTCCCCCAATTCCGAGACACCCATCCGCAAGGCATGCTAATCTCTTTTTACTACTAATAATCTCCGTGAAGAATATCTTTAAGCTTACGCAAAGGTATATTTAAATAGTACTAATAAAAGTAAGGCGAAAGGTAAAAAGCTTTCTCAGGTCTCCACCTGAAGAGAGGAAAATCAAAGTCTCTCTCTAGCTAATAACCATGAGTCTCTTCGGTCTGGGCAGGTGACTGGCTCAAAATTATGATTTCCCCTTTTCTTTTTCTTTCTTTTTTTTAAAAAAAGAAATTCTATTAAAATACTCAATTATTTTCTTTCTTTCTTTGCTTATTTGCGAGGTTGCGTTGATAAATTGTGTTAGATCTGTTATAATTGTGCAGCCTTTTGTGATTCAAGATCAGCTATCAACTCTTTTTTTTCTTTTTTTCTTTTGGCCTTCTTTTTAATTAAAATTCGCAAAATAATTCATCCATCTTCTTAACTTTCATTCCTGATTCTTTGATGGCTCTGTTAACTGTATCTGCAATCCAATTGGTTTATTAGACCCATTTGTTCTGGTTAGCTCCTCTTTTGTTAATTAATTTCTCAAAGCTTTTCTTTTTAAAATAGTTCAATCATTTCCATCACTAATTTTTCTTTTTCTGTGAAGGTGTTTGCGTATACGTTAAAAAATTCCAAGGGTATACATAAAGGACAGTGAATGTTAATGCATGTTGACCTTGTCTTCTTGTTCTTATGTTAAGCAATTAATGATTTCTTCTGATTGCTTATAATTAGCTGATTCGGTTTTAGAACTATGATTAACTGCTTTGCATCCATGGTGCTTTTCATAAATGACATTGTTAGAAACGTCGAGAAGGTGAATATATGCTAAATTATTGATTACCTTAAAGATGATATGGGCATCATTGAAAAGGTTGAGCTTTGCATCATGAAGTTGAATTTTATTCAATGAGTAGCAAGTCTGTTGACAAATTGCAGGCACTGTTAGGAGACTTGCATTCGAAAATTGAATTAGCTGGAACAAAATTAATAGGAATGTATAAAATGTAGTCTAAAGAAAGCTAATTAATTTGACAAAAACCAATTTATTAATCAGTTCCGGAAGATGCTGGAGATCTTTCACAATTTTCAGTTAGAGAGGAGCTCTGGCTTTCTATCTTGATCTTGTGTATTTGTTTTTTAATAATTAAAGATCAATTTGTTATTTTTCTTGGATTGAATTCCTCTGAACTTTTTTTTTACTTTGGATCATTATCCTATCATACCTTGCCATATGAAATACCATCAACATACACAATCTTTGTGTGTGATCCTCTAAATATGGAAGAACTTGTGAAAATTTAAACTTACCTATATTGGATGTGTGCATATTTCTGACTCCTACTCCCAGGTCTGAGCAGCATAGCTGGTAAATAATCGTACATCTTTTTAGTTGATAATTTTCCTGATATTAAATTGCTCTGAAAACAGAAATCAGCGAACATTCCGTCCGAAAAAAAGTGCACCTTCAGGAAGCAAGGTTGGTTACTTTTGTTCCTTTTTTATTATTTAATAAAACATAATTAATACTGTCCATCTCCTGCTTGTTAGAAGTTGATGTGATATGTTCTCTTAAGCTGCACTTGAATCTTTTGAATTGTTAATGTGACCACCTTAGATATATTTTTCCCCTCTTTTTTTGATGACTAAGAATTTCTTGGGTGTGAACATGCAACTTTAGCAAACTGGAAATATACTAGAAAGTGGCTAGAAATAGAAACAAAATAAAACTGAGCACAGCTTAACACCTAAGTTATAATGCATCCAAGAAATTCTAGAAAAGACGCTAAAAATTTGTCCTTATTTGCAAGCAATCTAAGAAAGGAAGCTTCTGAATCCTTGATTTAATGCCTTCTTCTGATTCTTCTACTTCTTGAGTTTGTAGCTACTTAAATGGCTGCCACTATTTTTGAACCCCGTTGTTTATCTCTTCGTAATGCAAGAATTTTGCTTCATATTTTATTTTGCTTCATACCTATCTAGATAAGAAAAAAGAAAAACACTCACTAGACATTCATATTTTGTTTAATAAATTTCATTGCTTTTGAAGTCACGTATTCAAAAAATAACTTACACTATGGTATTTTACTTAAAATTTTAATGGCAAAGTTGAAATACTGCAAATTGCTCAACTAACATGCATGACGGTCCTATAGCCGCACCTGTGGGACCCACTCATGGATGTTAGAGGGCATTCTATACACATAATACATGTGGTAAGTTTTTACTAAATGGGTATCTACGTCTAAACATGGTTAGTATTGCTGTAGTGCTCTGTGGTTGAGCTTGGCAATAAGTGAATAGCCTTTTTGAGGTTTCTCTCCAGTTTTTTTGAGCTGGCTTCTTTATAGTGTCTTTATATAAAATGCTTTCTGGGCTTCGTTCTGCTGTATTAGTGGCTTCGCAAAATTTGCAGTTCTCATCATACTATTGTAATCTTGACATAATGCAGGGTGCACAGCTTAAAAAACACATTGATGCCACCCTCGGCAGTGGAAACCTGAGGGAAGCAGTTAGGCTACCTCCTGGGGAGGATTTAAATGAATGGCTCGCAGTCAACAGTATATTTCGCTCCTCTCTTTCTTTCTTACTCACATTCTCCCGGGAAGCACATATGCACACAGTCTGAATAAATCCCTCTGTATATTTGTAAAACTGTGTATATAATTTATCCATGAATATTCTACTTTAGTACGGCCATACTGTTACATACTGTCGTAACTGCTTATTTTATTTTTACTTCATTCATTAGCTAATTTTTGATAGAATGTTTTAGTATGTTTTCTTCCCTATTTCTATGTTACTACCAAATTTTCTTTGAAGCTCATTGCATAAGCATAATTGTTTGATCTTTTTCAGCTGTGGATTTCTTCAATCAGGTGAATCTGCTCTATGGTACCCTCACGGAGTTTTGTACTCCTGAGAACTGTCCTACAATGACTGCAGGCCCTAAGTAAGAGATATCAAACCAGATTCCTTTTGCCCTTTTCAATTAATTAGTTGTACAGATCCTAAATTTTATTTTATTTTTTTTTTTCATCATGCCATGTAACCTCTGTCATGTTTGGATCTGTTGATGGTATCAAAAATGTTTAGCTCAAATGATGGATCTGTTAAGTCTCTAAGGATCAAGATAAATCGGGACTCTCTTGACTCAAATTAAGGCTCTTTATCTCTTTGAAACCTAGATGATACTTGTATTATTTGTTTTTGTTAAAAATTATATGTATCTTCCAAATGTTATTGAATTATGAAGTTAGAATATATAATACAATCTTGTCTGATAAGTGGGACAAGAGTTAGACAATATCAAGTTTTCATTGATTTTGTTAATCCTAGACTGTGGTGAGATTGTTCCTACCCTTTGGCTAAGACTAAAATGATCTTGGACAAAGAGCACAATGAAAAGTAGAATTTTGCCAGGTTTTTTATCCTCGTTCCGCACCTTCCACCTTCCACTTGTGACGGTGGAAGGACGTACCACAGGTGCATCAAAGAAGAGCCTTGGACTTAAGAGTCAAGAAGATTGATGTATATGGAGATTCCTCACTTATCATCTTTCTGGCAAACTGCTGATTTGGAAACCAAGAAGAAGAAGCTCGTTCCTTCCCATTTTATTAATTTGCCTTAGCCTTTTGTAATAATTTGATTTTTGCCTTATTTTTTCCAAGGTCTGTAGAAAGACATCAAATCTTTTGTAGCTAAAAACTGGAGTTGATTATTTGCTGTCTTACAAAACTTACAGGTATGAATATAGATGGGCGGATGGTGTGCAAATCAAGAAACCTATTGAGGTTTCTGCTCCAAAATACGTTGAATATCTAATGGACTGGATCGAAGCGCAGCTTGATGATGAATCCATATTTCCTTCAAAGCTTGGTAAAATCTTCATTAGTCATGTGCTTAATCATTAATTCTTTATGATGAAGTCTGACATACTGTCACCCGGAGAAAGATACTTGTTTGTCTATGTGTGACGACAACACTGATGAATACTTTTTCTAATACTTATACCTTTTCAGAAAGGAAACAAAATTATTTTACCTTGTATCTATGCTGAATTCTTTTCTATATTTAATTGCATATTTCAAATTTGCTAGGCGCACCATTTCCTCCCAACTTCAAGGAGGTGGTGAAGACAATATTCAAAAGACTGTTCCGTGTATATGCCCACATCTATCACTCTCACTTTCAGAAAATTGTGAGCCTCAAGGAGGAAGCTCATCTGAACACATGCTTCAAGCATTTCATATTGTTTACTTGTGTAAGTCTTCTTCTGCTTGATAGTTAAATTTTTTATTCTCTGCCCTCTAGTTTTTGACCTGCCTCTGCCACTATTTTCCTATATTATACGAATCTAAATAAAATCGAGTTGTTTATCTGCTAGTACTACCAAATTACAGTAGCCGCATTGCATAATTCTACTACGAATTTGTTGCAATATAGTTAGTTTTAGTCATTCATTAAACCAGTTTTTCCCTAAGAGAGAGGTGTTCAAAGTTTCTTTTATCTACAATTTGCTTATTTTTAACCTTTGATGGACCCAACTCAAAGGTATAAGGGGAAAAGGGGAAAGAGAAAGTAGAGGGTGGATGTAGTATTCTTGAACTTAAGGAGAATAACTTGAACATGTATCATTACTTTCACTACCAGTCATGGTTTCTTTCTTCTTGTTTATGTATCATGGTTTTCACAAACGAAGCCGAAACATGGTTGTAGTTGTGTCCTTTTGTTCCCTTTTAATTACTAAGAGGGCACACTACTGCTCGAGTCTAAGATATTTACCCCAACCCTTACCTAATAACTACCCGAGTTAAGTGTTAGGTTAATTAGTTTGTTTATATATAAATAAATAAATATATATATATATATGTGAAACGTTCTTTGTTAGGTTAATTAGTTTGTTGTTTCCATACCATGTGCAGGAATTTGGGCTGATTGACAAGAAAGAGTTGGCTCCACTTCAAGAGCTCATAGAATCCATCATAGTCCCTTACTAAATATATGGGGTTGGAGAGCATGACTGAGAAATGCCTTTTATTTTAGGGATCCAAAAGTAATGAGCTTGTTTTAGTATAGACTTATATATTTAAGTCTCTATGTCTCTATGTTATAAATGCAATCCATATGTCATATTCTATGGGTTTCAAAAACTGAAGGAGTGACCTGCTGTGGTGTTTTTCTCTTTTTTTTTTTTTTTTTTGGAAGCCTAAACTACAAAAAAAAAAAAAAAAAGTAGCAATACGAGTAAATTCTGACAAGTGAAACATGATCGTCAGCACTTGGCTCTAGTATAAGACCTAGCACCATTTTTTGAGTCAGACGAGTCCATAATTGCGAGGCGGCCAGGGCCCCGGGCCAGTGGGTAAAATGAAAAGGACTTTAACATAACAGCTGGTTTTGAAATTAATTAATTCACAAAATAAGCATTGCCCCCGAGTATGCAGGGGATCTGAAGTTTAAACTCGAGCCAGCTAGCTTGCCAGCCTATTCTCACATCACCCCTTAGCCCCTCGTGAAGGAAGGGAATCCAGTTGGAATAGGCGGAATGTTTGTGGATGAATGGGTAGATTAATTGAAAATTGCAAAAACAAAATGAAATAGTAGTCAACATGAATAAAGAATATTGGAATTGAGATATTAATTGAATTTTTGTCTTTGTTGTTGGTTGTAGGTCACATCATTATTTCTATTCCCAGTTGTTGATTTTAATGAACTGATAATAATGTAAACAGTATTTCACCAACAATGAACAATCAGATCCTCCCAATCATCTTCCATCGCTACCTCCCACTCCCACTCCCATCATGTATTAGGAAAAGTAAAACAACTCTTAGGGCAACTCCTCCATGCAGCTTCAACCTGTGAAATAGCAGAATAGTTATCCACTCATTATTAACAGCAGAATCATATTTATACCAGAAAAATAAAATCTACCATTGAAAGAGGATTTTACAAAGCTTGGATTATTAAAAAAAATGCATTTACTTTAGGGTGTGACAAGATTGCCTTGTGCCATTAGCATTGTAACTAACTAACCATAAAGAATCATACTTCCATTTGCCTTTTCTACTTAGAAGTGGCTCTTTTCTTGATTTAAATCAACACCAGCTAACAAACAGCCTAAAATTAATTTCTATCCAAGTCAAGAGAATGCATACCCTTCTTCAATCTCATTCTCATTCTCATCCATCCTGAACTGAACGCATGCTTCTAAGATCAGAATTCCCATATCTAGAAGCTGCAAAACCATATGATCCCACGACAGCAACAAGGACACCCAGTACCAGAGAGAAAAGCTGGAAGTTAGCAAGCAACTCGCCTCGAACCTCGGTACCTGTTGGATGGCAATCTATTGCATTTCCGTTGAGCCGACACCCATCAGGCATCATGGGGCCATAGAGGGTGAAGGCAGTCTGATAGAACCAGAGGCCTTGGAGAGTTATAGCAATTCCACTACACAAATCAACTGGAAAGCTGTTTGGCAAGAGAGCTCCAGCAACCGTGGTCAAAATGCAAAGTCCTATTAAAAGGACAAGAACAAGATGGTAGTATCCCTCAAGGCCCCTGTGAGTGGTCGAGTGAAAGTAGAATAGCAGATACTCTGCACAAAATGCTGCAGCCGCAACAAGACAAAGGGCTCCTTGTGGTAAGGAAAGAAAACTGCGCAAGAATAGATTTCAATGAAGATGGTTGCTATATTTTAAATAGAAGGTTAAAATATTCATGTTTGCAATGGCAACGATGAATTTTTCATGGCTTGGTGGAAATTGGAAAGGAACAAACAACCAAGATTTCAGACATAAAGTAATTATACTATAGGCATTTAACATCACGCATAACTTCCAAGTCAGGGATGAACTTTACAGTAATGCACTAGGGCATGCAATCATTCCCCAAAACAAAAAGGAAGACACAGCAGTCCATGCAACATCTGCTGCTTAAAAAACCTTTATAACTTTCAACCTCCAATCCCCTATGACTCTATGCCTCTTATGGAATTATTACCAACATGATTACATTCCTTCCGAGTCAGAAAGTAGCAGTCCCACAATCTACGCTAGAATCCTATCCAAACCTAATTTAAAAAAAAAAAAAACAACTTGCATCTTAAAAACATTTTGTTTCCAGACTTGGAATGACATTGTGCATTACTTCATTAAGAAATATCCAAAGAAAAACTCAATTATTGATATATCATCAAGTAAAGAAAGGCAGAGACCACCTAGTTCACACAAATATCTTCTGTCAAAAGCATGGTATATAAAACTAGTTTTTTTCTTTGACAGGAAATACAGAAATATTTTGATAAATGCATTTTGGAATTCACCGTGTTGCTAATATCAGAAGCCAAACTCAGGAAGAAGTTCAGATTTTGAAGTGAACTATACTCAAGTAAACCACAAAATTCATCTTTGCTTCGCTTAGTGGAGGTTTAGGGTCTTTTAGATCGAGTAGTAAAAAGCGGGACAACGTTTCTTTTCCTTGTGTTTTCCTAGTAAAAACGGGGCAAAACTACAAAGTGTAGGCAAATAAAAGTTAAAAAACAACTGCAAGCAACTATAATGATTACAGCATTGTTAAATTACTCAAAAACAGAAAAGGAGATAAATAGAAAGATTTGCTCCTTAAAGCAATCATGAACATGCCATGGTTTTCTGATTTCATGGAGAATTCTTTAAATGCTGCCTTAATAACTTCCGCAGTTCTTATAGATTCTCTAATAGGAGATTTTCTGTGCTTTCACATAATATTTAGCAAAAAGGAATCTCTATCTCGATTATTCCAAAGCAAACAAAGACAAAGGCAAAAGTCCCTTGATCCCCTTCTTCTCCCCCCTTTCTTTCAAATTTTCGAATAACAAGCATAAGCCATTATCACATGACAAAGAAGGCCAGGAACAAACGAAAAAGACCATGACTAACCTCGTTTTCTCAGAAAGCAGAGCGACAGCACCGAAGAGGAAAAACATGAGAAGCATCCCGGAATGCTCAAAATCGTTCAAGTGTGATGGATTCAAGACTCCATTAACAAAAAACTTGAGGTGGGTCGAATACAAAAGCTCAATACAGAAATCAATAAAAGCACCAGTGGCTACAACATAAAGCTCCAAGTACTTCAACTTCCCATCAAAACCAGGAACTGGGTTCCATACTCTGACCTCAAAAGATTTGGGGTTTGAAACATACCGAACTATAGAACTCCATATGTGCCATACGCCAACCATCAGAAACAGAGTCCCTGGCAAAGCATGACCCTTGAAAGATCCCATCTTTTTGTTGATATATCTATCAGTCTCTTTATCTTAGCTTCACATACAATCAGCCATAAACCCTACAATCTCTTCTTCTTCTTCTTCTTCTTCTTCTATCAGATATGTTCTTTTCTGTTTCAAAGGGTAAACAATTTTGGTGTTCATACGTCGAATTAACTCTAAAACCTTAGAATTTAGATAAATGACAAATCTTTGAACAAACTTCGTTGAACAGGCTTTTTGACAGCATAGAAAGTTTGACTTGTGGGATGGCACTACAGAAATTTGGTGATATTCCGTGTCAACTATGGGTAGCCGACGAGAAAATACAGAAAAACTAATTAAAAATGAAGGAAAAAGAAAACATTTCTTTTAATGCTAAAAGGAATAATTTTTTAAGTTAATAACTACATCCAGTTACACAGATGTTTTCAATTAATCAAATTTGAAAACATCGTATGGTTCTAGAAATTGAGACAACAGCAAGGGAAAAAAAAAAGAAGAAGAAAAGACTTCTGAAATATTGGGTCTGCATCGATGTCCTCGCGTAAAAGAGCTCACTTTTTAAAAGTAAAATTTTCCATCATTTTGACGATTAAGATTAATCGAAGGAAAACCCAGCCACTAACGGCAATATATATATATATATATAACAAAATCCCAATAGAAATCATTACTGAAGGCAAATCATGATAAAAGAGAAAGAGAAACAGATGACAACTTCTGAAAAGTCAAAAGCCATCGAGAACTTGTAAAAGTTTCAAAGAGGGGAAAAAAAGGCAAAGGAAGAAGCTCTTTGTTAAAGTAAGTTTTTATGGGCAATAATTGATTAAAAGGAAAAGAAATACGAGTAACACTAACAGAAGTTACAGATGAAAAATACTTACAAGAGATGATTGAGTCTTTCCAAAGCTTCTTCAAAAGAGAAATCAGCAAAAAAAAATCATTCACTGCACTGAAATTAAAAAAAAAAAAAAAAAAAAGAAGCAAAAAACAAAGGGAGAGAGATAGTGGGGATCTGATCAAAAGATATAGAAAAAGGAGTAGGCATATCATAAAGGAATCATATCGATTACCATGTGACAACGTGGTTTTTTTTCCCATATGTCTTATTGCATGTAAGCAAAACCATCATCATTTGTTTTTGTTGTTGGGATTAAGACGTGGGGTTTTGCTAATAAGTGGCTGACCTTAATTTTGACTAACTGTCCCTGCCCTACCTAGCTACACTCTAGAAGTTTATATCCCTTGGATCGTGGGATGTAACACATGTGGGCCTGTTGTCCTGGGTGAAAACAGTTCAGTAATAGGCCCACCCAGTGCCGGCAGCGCCAGTCTCAGTCTCCAATCAAGGGTGTTCTAAATTTCGGAAAGGCTGACTAACTGGGGATGGGGCTATGGGTTCACTGTGTAAAGGTTCTCTTTTCCGTTTTACCTTTTTTCTAGCATAAGGTTACATTTAAATAGGAAAATGGGTGAAATTTTAGAACTTGTTTTCTGAAAGTATGCCCAATGGTTTTGTCGTTATTTTTATAAGTTGAAGTCATTGGAAATTGAGTTAATGTTTTATTTTTGTATGTATAAGTTTATTCCACCTTTTCTTAAGACATATTTTACGTAAGATAGACCATCAGCATCAGCTACTAGCCTAACCTTTCTAGATTCAACTCAACTATTAGTTGTATTGGCGTAAAAATTATCGGCTTAATAAAAGTAGAGTTGCTTTTATTTTATAGATTATAGTTTATATTTTTTATTATTTGATGTGAGTTTATTATTCACTTTAACATTAGCTTTTTAGGTAAAAGTATAGATTGTAAATTGAGTAGACATATTTACATGATAATTTAATGATATCTATTTATATGTTAAATTTTATGTAAGTCGAGTGGGCATGTTATTATCTTCACGATTTTGTTATTTGAGAAAATACACATCAGCAGTAGAACGATAACTCTTGCTTTATAAGTCACAGTCCGTATCTTTGGCTAATCGATGTGAGATTATTATCTACCCGAACAAGTTATATTTCGATGATAGAAAAAAATATCAAATCAAATATAATCATCAAATTAAAATTCAAGTGTGATTACGAAGCAATCACGGTTTTCCTTTCACAAGTAAATTCTTTCTTAAATTAAACTTTCACATAATAACACTGAAATCATAATATACACTTGATAGGTCTTTATTTCAAAATCTTTTTATTATTATATAATTATCTCATATATCAATATATAATAAAATAAAAATTTTTACAAATAAAATTAATGAAATAATAAGTATCTCATTTATTTTTTTATAAAAATTTTTTATTTTACAATTAATATATAAGATAATTACGTTTAATTATCACAAAAGCCAAACCCAGTCAATTTTCAATTAATATATTAATATGCTGCTATTTATGTTGTTTTCTAGATATGTAGGAATATTATCATATCTGCTAAAAAAGCAATGTTAACATTATAACATATATTCCCTAAATATAATAAAAAATTAATTAAAAATAAAAGTGACATGCATACTAATTTTTAACAAGCTTATGAAATAAAAAAAAAAAAATCATCTGTTATGTATCAAATCTAATCCCTTCAATTGCACGAAGGTTTTAATCTCATGGAATAAAAAGCCTGCATAATTGAAAGTTGAAACATTTTTAATAGTAACAAATGCATGTATAATGTATATATAAATAATTATTTCATGTATAAGTGATAGAATAAAAACTTCACAAACAGAATTTATGAGATGATAAATATCTTATTTATTTATTTTTTATTATTTAAAATATTTTATGATATACGTATTATTTTATTAACTTTACTTATTAAATATTTTTTTTTCTATTATAATGTATAAAATCATTATTTATATATAATCAAATTATATCGATAAAATTAATTAATTTTATAATTTTTATACTATTAACATTGTGCTAAATCACACGTCAAATTCAATAGTATATTCACTTCATTGGGCAAATGAGATTTTAAATAAATCAAATATTTTTATTATATTGATAAAAAATATTATTTTTTAATATAAATTTAATTATAAAAATTTTTATATCAAACTACTAATCAAAGACTTGTAATTAATCTAAATTTTTTTTATAAATGACCTACAGTAATAAACCATAAAATAAATTATTTTTATACAAATTTTTTCAGAGGATTAAAAAAAATGAAAGCATGTTTTTACGAGCCCATGACAGCTCATGAGCTACCACTGCATATCCTTTTGGCGAGCTAGCAGTCTAGCACCGACAGCTATCGAATGCCACGATTTCAGCCATAGCCACGTGTTAGAATTAATATTTAACATAATTATATAAATATAATTATATCAATATTATGTACATAAAAATTATAAAATATGGTATTATATAATTTTTTTAAAATTTATTTAATATAAATTATAAATTTATTAAAATTTATATAAATATAAAAATTTTAAATATAATTTTAATAAAATAAAATATATAAATATTTAATAAATATATAAATTAATAAATTTTATTTGTCCAAGTCGGATGTTAATTT
>JBBYHM010000026.1:11217622-11228265 GCA_038381775.1 Adansonia rubrostipa
TTTTGAATGAAAATATAACCAATATGCACTAAAGTTCTTTAAAAAATGTATAAAATTTACTTCAAAAAAGTATTTCGATATTCTAAAATTTCAAGGTTATGTTGTAATTGTATTGGATATTGTGAACAAATTTGGCCCAACAATCTTATTATAAGCTCAAAAGTTATCACCTTATAAAATTTTGAGCTCATCTAACCAAATGCCCATTTGATCCCAACCCCATTATACTCAAATTCCATCTACTTCATCCACACATTATTCTCTTTCTTCCTAATGATGTGGTGGCTGAAATTACCTGTTTGAATAAAACTACTGCATCTCCCTCCACTTATTCCATGGGTCATCTTTTCTCCAACTTTCCATCAATAAATGGAGGCTCACCCAAAGACATCATCACCATCTAAGGCCAAAAAATGGAATATGGCTTTGTTGTAATTGTTCCTGTCACTTCTCCTCTATTTCTCTGGTTAGCAATCGGTGATAGTATAGTTTGGATCTTGTTTGCCAGCTACAAGAATATTTTACCCCTTCATTGCCCTGTCCGATATATATATATATATATTATATTTTTCCTGGTATGTCTGGCAGCATCCGATACATATTAGGCCATCTCGAACTCATATCCATGTAGGACACATATCCAACACGAATACATGAGGATTGAAGCTGTGTCAGTGCTTCATACTTGCTGTTTCAATGCATGATTAATCTGCTCCTGATTAAGTCTAGTGACAAGCTAAGTAAAGTAAGGTTCATATTGCTCCAGCACCTATTCAAGGCTGTTTGTCAATTTAAAATGAATTAAAGTGCCTTGATTCTTATCAGTTTTTGGCATTTTCCTTGAGTTTAAATTTTTTA
The DNA here is from genome assembly GCA_038381775.1 of Adansonia rubrostipa. NCBI lineage: Eukaryota > Viridiplantae > Streptophyta > Magnoliopsida > Malvales > Malvaceae > Adansonia > Adansonia rubrostipa. The sequence continues at coordinate 11,218,481 of JBBYHM010000026.1, forward strand.
ACGGTAAGACAAGTGATTCCAAACTTTTAATTTCTTATTTTTTTCTAAGGTTCAGTGCCCAGGAGGATGAAGATGATGCTCCACCAAATTTGCTTAGAAGAACGACAATGGGAAATGGTTATCAATTGATTTCCTTTTCTCATCTGCCTACACTATTTTGCTTAATTATCGTTATCTTAACATTTCTATAAAAATGTCAGGTCCTCCAGATTCAATATTCGACTGGACACAGGAATTTGACTCAGAATTATCAAATCAAAATGCCAACAACCAAGCATTTTCTAGAAAACATTGGCGCCTCCTTCAATGTCAAAATGGTAGGTTTTTCATTGGTTATTCCATTTTATTGGCTTAAAGTTAAATCCGGTTATGAAAATCTCAAAAAGCAATTTGTAGTGGAAAGGCATTTTAATTACCACAATACTGCCGTGGCATTGATGGATTGGGCGGAATCTGAAGCCTTTCTTTGATGACAGGACTTCGCATTTTTGAAGAGCTTCTTGAAGTTGATTACCTTGTATGGAACTGTTATTTCATTGCTTGCTTTATGCCTTCTATTTATTTATTTATTTTTTTAAGTGCATCAAAATGTTTTGGGTGTTAATGATCACTTTTATTTTCTTTATACAGCCAAGGAGCTGTAGTCGGGCGATGAAGGCTGTTGGTGTTGTGGAAGCTACTTGTGAGGAAATATTTGGCCTTGTAATGAGCATGGATGGAACTCGATTCGAGTAGGTTACTATTTTTCAAATATATCTATTTTTTTTTAATTTTTTTTAGTGCATGAGACAAAAATGCATACCTTTTCTCATCCACACAATTTGTGAGACTTTTTATTTGCTTTAGATATTTTGGGAGCTTTCTATATTTCTTATTGATATTATCTACCTTCTGCAGGTGGGATTGTAGTTTTCAGTATGGTAGTTTAGTTGAAGAGGTAGATGGGCATACAGCTATACTTTATCACAGGCTTCAGTTGGACTGGTTCAATATGTAATATTTTCTCTTCAATTTAAATTATTATGAAATTACTACGTTTATGCTTTCATTTTATTGATAACTTATCTTCGAAACAGTACCAGCATAGTTTGTTCTGTTTTGGCAACCAAAATTGTCGGAACACGATGGACCCCCTCTTAGCACATTTCTTTGTCGCAATACAAACTTTGATTGTTGACAATATATTTTATAGACTCAATGCATTTAGAAAATCCCTAAATGGACAGGTTAAGCCTAGTATGCTGGATGCTGGTAAGCACCATAAGAAGAAACGAGAAAAGATGAAACTTCATTGTATCAATAAAATGCAAGGGGAAGAAAAAAGGAAAAACCGAGCGAGTGGGAACAAAAGTTAAGAGAAAAGACCTAGAGATGAGAGAGATGAATATGTGCTGATGTGTTCACAAGAATCGAGATTTTGCATTGTGGGTGTTGCCCACTAGCTTTGGTATTTTACAGAAGTATTGGCTTGGTATTCTAGAATGGCTATCAATAAGATTGGTGAAGGGTTAATGGTTTTTCCCTCTAAAATTTCTTCATCATATAAAGTATGATACTTGCATGTATTTATGTGTATAAACAAATTGTTTTTAGATGTCAAAGAAGGCAGTTTTGAATTTTTACTTCACTGTTATAGGAGTGACCCTACTATTGTTATTATCCAAGGTTTATTATAACTTTCTTCACTTCATTTAGGATTATTTATGTGACCTTGTAGATATTTCTAAAATTATGCTTTAGTTTTCAAAAGAAATTTTAGTTTCTTCTTCCATCATGAAGGATGGGCAATTTTTCTAATCTATGGCTTTGTATTTTTACAGGTTTGTATGGCCCCGTGACCTTTGCTATGTGCGTTATTGGCGCCGAAATGATGATGGAAGTTATGGTAAGTCCTTGCAAATTTACTTACTATATTGGAGTATATGCTTATTTTTCTAGCTTCAGAAATTTCCCATTTTATTCCTGTTTTGGTTATTGTGCAGTTGTATTATTTCGTTCTAGGGAGCATGAGAATTGCGGCCCACAACCAGGATATGTTCGGGCTCATGTTGAGAGTAAGCTCTATGTGAATACCTTTTGTTGTGCTGAGACTTGAAAGAAGAGTATTTACTTTGGTTCTAATTTTCTCAGGTGGAGGGTTTAACATTTCCCCTCTGAAATCTCGAAATGGGAAGCCTAGAACACAGGTGCAATATCTCATGCAGATTGATTTAAAGGGATGGGGTGTGGGTTATATTTCATCATTTCAGCAACACTGTCTTCTTCAGATGTTAAATGGTGTTGCTGGTGAGTTCTTTTTCTCTATTTTGCATGTTTTAAAATTTTGCAACATTATGGCAATTTGAGATCACGTTGAAACCAAGTTGCTCCACCTCTTCATTTTTTTGAAGTACTCGTATCTGACACATATTCGGGCATGGGTATGGTATATGATCCTCCAAGGACCCGTAATGTAGATGGAAATCTTGGAAAAAAAAAAATTTAATATACCATGTTGGACGCATACCAGTGTTCAACACTCATAGTTGAGTTCAAGTAACAGAGCATTGAAAGATAGGATGCTTTTTCATGTTTCCGTGGTTTACTTCTTTTTATTCTCGTTATTTCAATCAACAGTAAAAAAAAAAAAAAGGAAAAAAAAAGGGATAATGTCTTGTTCTTATTGTGATGCCAGTCTGGTCTGCATCTTGACTTTCCACTCTTGTCCAAATAAACATCATGAACAAGAAAAAGAAGAAAGAACAGTGTGAGGGGATGTTAAGAAAACTTCATTCCTATCAATGTTTATTTCAGTATCTGTCCATCTACCCTTTTTAAGGTTGTTGTTTACTTCGTATGACAGGTTTACGTGAATGGTTTGCCCAAACAGATGAAAGAGGTGCTCCTCCCAGAATCCCAGTTATGGTCAATATGGCTTCATCTTCAGTTTCCTTAAAGAAAACTCAAAAGATAGATGAGTTTTCTGTTCCCCCTGCCTCTTCACTTGATCAAATGAATGCTGCAAGCAGAAACTCTCTGTTGATGGATGAATACTCTGATGAGGATGAAGAACAAATGCCTGAGGCTGAACAAGAGGTTTTGTATTGCCATTATCTTTATATATTTTTTTGTTTGACTCATTCCAAACTGTGGGTTTCTAATTTCCCTTAAATTTTTAGGCATATCCTACCAACAATGATGTCAAAAGAACAGGTGGGTCCTAGTAATGTTACGTTGGTTTGTTTTGATGTAATTGGATAAGATTTTTAATTTATGGACTGACTTCTTATCCCATATATACAATTATTTTGATGAATTAAAGCCCTGGAAGAAGAACCGATTGAGAAAATTGATCTGTCATGCTTTTGTGGTAATCTACGACGTGATGACCGTGATAATTCTCGTGACTGTTGGAGAATATCAGATGGTAACAATTTCAGAGTCCGTAGCAAGCATTTTTGTTGCAACAAATCAAAGGTTCCCATTCTTGTGTTTGTTTCTTCTGATTCCTATTTTTGACATCCAAATTGATACCTTAAGTCTTTGTTTTGTCATCATTTTCCCCCTATATGCAATGAAGATACCAGCGGGAAAGCATTTAATGGATCTTGTTGCTGTTGATTGGTTTAAAGACACAAAAAGAATGGATCATGTTGCTAGGCGTCAAGGCTGTGCCGCACAAGTGAGTCTGAGAAGTTACCTATTTAATGTTGTTTGCCTCTTTAATGTTCTGCTTCTCTTCAGAAAGCTGTCTCTTATTTCCTGAGAAAGCTGTTTGTTAGTATCTGGTTGGTATATCAAGTGATTGCTGCTCCATTTGATATGCATGGTTTCTAAGTTCTGTGATGTCATTTAGGCCTTTACTAGGAATCATGGTGAACTTTGTAATACATATAGGACATTGGAACCTTGTTGCCTTGAAACTGATAGGTTCACTTATTTATTTATTTATTTTTTTGCGTTGCATACCTTGCTATGGTAACTCCTCAGCCTGCATAGTAGTTATTCAAATTGGATTCTGGTATGCAAGTGGCATATCAAAATTTTTTGTAGGTCCATTGGTTGGTTGCAATATGGAGGTATGAGAGTCTCATTCCTTTGCCTGCCCAATCTGCATGCTAAGTCTTGAACCGATGACCTCAAGCTTATGTAGTGTATTGGGAATAGAACCCATAACCTTCAAACATATCCATATTCTTGATTAGATAAATTATATCTGGCAGATTCTGTACTAACTAGACAGGAGAGTTTTTGTTTTGATGGAAACGATGAAGGATAAACTTGAACCAGTTGATTCAGCAAAAGGAACTTCAAATCAGGGTGTGATGGTTATGTTACTAGTATAAACATGCTACCTTTTCCTAGGGGAAAAAAGGGATGAGTAGGAAATCACATTAAATATTTAAGAACTATGTTCTGCCCTGACCAAGTTCTTTAGTTGGTTGTGTTGGATTAGAACTGACTATTCACCTATGCTTCTTCTAAGACCCTATATGTACACTGATTAAGTTTTTCTTGTATTGCCACTATCAACTTTGTTGATGTAGATAATCTGTTAATTCTTTTCTGGAGTTTGTTTTAGAGGTCTTTGATCCTTGTTGCTTCTGTTTTTGTAGGTTGCTTCAGAAAAGGGGCTTTTCTCTTTGGTCTTTAATTTTCAAGTAAGTCTTCATAATGCAGGTAGTATTGTATCTTAGACTGATGGATGATGTTGAGTGGATAATGTTGATTTTGTTCCAGGTTCCTGGCTCAACGCACTATAGTATGGTATTCTATTTTGTGACAAGGGAATTAGTACCTGGATCCCTTTTGCATCGATTTGTTGATGGTGATGATGAATTGCGCAATAGCAGGCTGAAGCTTATTCCATCAGTGCCAAAGGTATCTTTCTTCATTGTGTTTGTATAAATGTAAAAGGCAGGATGATTGAGCCTGTTGGAAGCAATCTTCATTGTAATTGCACCTGCATAATTCATGTCTTCCAAAAGTTTTTTTATTAGGCTGCCAAGTCCGTATCACAACTTGACTTGTGTCATCATATAAACATAAGTACTTTATTCAGAAAAGCTCCTGTACTTTATGAACCCTAAGGTTGCTTGGTAACTTGGATCTCGAAGAGAGTGTAAATTGTGTGATAAATTGCATGCAAATATTTTTCAAATTCATGGATTTGTTGAATGTTTATTTGGTGATGAATTTCAAATACCAATAGATATTGGTGAATTTGAACTTTATCTTTTTATACCTTTCAAATATATAATCATACTTTTTCTTAACTATTTTATTCGTAGCGTGCATTTTATTCTCTGAATTTGTAGCAGATGAAATCCAAATCCATGCTCTCAAATTCATGTTTCCAAACGTAGCATAAATTAATGTTGTAAATTCCATATATGCATGGTTCCCAGTCATGTTCTCCATAATGTTCTCAGGCCTTCTGATTTCATTTTATTCATGCAAATGTTAACATGTACACATTAAAGGAATAACAAGGTGCATTGCTCATATTACATGGGTTTTACTGTATCATAGTTACAAGGCTGTGTCCAACCTAATCACCATGGATTTGCCTTTGCGTACGATACTTTAAAGCATGTATAAGAAATTGGGCAGCTATGTTCCAGCAAAGATGCCTTAAATTACAGTTTGGCTTATTATTGTCTTATGAAGTAGAATTCTTATATAGGTTCCTTATCTGCAAAAAGTGATCCTCCTAATACTTTCATTTGAGGTTATGTTTTGTTGAAAATTGTTTTGTTCGCTTATTGAGGATATATCCTGGTTTAGTGCTGTATCATTACCTGAAATCTTATTCTGATTTTATTTTTCCAATTTCAATTCTAAATAAAATTAATTTTGGTTTTATTTGTTCTTTAGTTTTGGCTGGGGCAATGTTCTTTTTAGTTGACCGAGCCTGTCTTTGTTTTTAAAAATGGTCCAAGGTAGCCTAATTAATATTGCATTAATCATATGTGCCTTATCATAAATGTGAATGTGGGAAATGTTTTTGGATTAAATGGTAGGATTCTTTCCCGTGAGGTGTATTTTTTTTTTTTTTCTGAAAAAAGAATGTAAGGGTTAGCGCTTGTCTTGATTCTATTTTTCACTTTGCTTGTTTGAAACTTGTTCTTGAATCATTCACATTGAATCTTGCAGGGATCATGGATTGTGCGGCAGAGTGTTGGGAGCACCCCTTGTTTGTTGGGAAAAGCAGTTGATTGCAACTATATACGTGGTCCCAAGTATTTAGAAGTAAGCATCCTTATGATTTTTGGGTTTGAATCCCCTCATTACTTTTTAGTCCATTATTATCCAATACAAGTTTAATCACAATCCACGACTTTTCATAATTCATGAATGGGTCAAACACTGGTGAACGGTGATAATTAGTGTACTGGAAAGTAATGGGTAGGATCTCAACCCATGATCTTTTTATAATAATTAAATGCAGCATTAAGTAAGGATCCTTTTTTGTATACAAAGGAAGCCATGGCCTGAGAATAAGGGAAGGAGTTGCAGATGCTGGAGTCAAATCCCAGACCTGCTGGGTGCTTATTATTGATATGGGTTTTCTTTTTCTCTCTGTAGGTTGATATTGACATAGGTTCTTCTACTGTTGCTAATGGTGTTTTGGGGCTTGTCATTGGTGTAATCACGACATTGGTGGTTGACATGGCTTTCCTTGTACAGGTATGGTTCTTCTAAAACATCAGTTGTTTCAAACTCTTTATCTTGGAAAAATACTTGCTTTTTCATTGATATCCTAGTACATGACTTTCTAGCTAAAAGATTTAATAGGAAGCAGCATAATTTGAAGCAATCACTGTTGGAATACACATTGTTTTCGTTATTAATGACATGTCAAGGGCAATGAGCGGATCACAATAATACAGGGATCTGTAGTTTTGGACTTAGGTTGTAGTTTTACCTAATATTTAAGCACTAAGTTCAGGTGTCAGGCTGGCTGTGCAGGGCCATTGCCGATTGTTGCTAGAAATTAGGCATGGGGCAAACTCAAATTTGTGATTTACTTGTGCTGCATATATATTGGCTTAAAAGTGGTTACATGCTCTTTTTTTCCCCCTTAGGCAAATACAACGGATGAGCTGCCGGAACGGCTAATTGGTGCAGTCCGTGTTTCTCATATTGAGCTATCATCTGCCATAGTTCCAAAACTTGATGCGGATCCATCGTGATTGTTTTGACCACAGCTGATTTTATACGAATCATTTGTTCTGATATTCATATTTCATTTGCATTCTCTGTCATTAACATTTACAGGAAGATGCCATACTTTTTCCAAGTGGGTTTTACAGGAAAACTAGTAAAAGGAAAATGAAATTTAATGTCGGCAAGCTCGTTAATTCTTTTTTATGGTTGGATATTTGTTAAGGGAGAAATAAATCCAAAAATATCCTCGGAACAAATGGAAGAGATTAAGAGGGTAAGATGGATGACGGTATTGTTATTTCATCATTGTATTTATTCCCGTTAATGCAGAGGCATGAGATCATTTTGTGAAATATTATGGCTGCATTTCATTTCTACTTCTCTGTTCTTTTGACCTGAGAATTAGAAATACCCAGGTAGAAAAATAGAAAATAAAACGACAGAATCATTAAGGAAAAAAAAAAGTTGGGTTAGATTTCTTTTATTGAAAGAACTATAGTACCTAAAATCCACGAGAATCATAACCAACTTTGGTTTTACTTTGGCTTTGGAAATGGTATATGAAATGAATGCTTGTGGATGATCAAATGCTCTATGCTCATGGCAGTTAAGGACTTTCTGTCTGTACTGATCTAAGCAATTATTGCCATCAACTTATTATAGAAGGTAAAGTTTAGAAGGTAAAGTTAATGGTGCTAGAGGAAAATTCGATCTCAAGACGAAAGAAAAGAAAACAAGCTAATAGTGGTAAATTATCATCTTAACAAGAATGTTATCTAATCTTATTATACTGAAGTGTGTGCTATATTATTTTGTGAACGTGTATCTCTCCACGGTACAATATTCTTCTCAAGCTCCCTCAGCACAAACAAGGGGAAATCATAAGCCTGCCAGAATCTTCCATGGCAGAAATTTTTGTGCTCATTCTGCATCTAGGTTAACAATAAAATCCTTCGAAAGCATCCAAACAAGCAACTGAGCACTCTGGGAAACCACGAGAAAATTTAGTGCTAAGCATCGCTGCTTGCCTTCTATTCTCTTCATTTCCCATTAGCTTCTCAATCCCACTTTAAGATGATTCACCACCAACTTGGCATTGCAGTGCTGGTCACCCCTGATAGGCCATTCCAGTAATGGTATCCCACGTCCGATTGCTTCCACCGTCGAATTCCATCCACAGTGTGATAAGAACCCCCGCCCGTTGATGGGTGACTGGCAACTTAATATCAACTTCTGAGGTGCCCATCTGTGAATTACCAATCCTCTGGTACCAACCTTTTGGTCCAAGCCATGAGAGTAGTTAGTAACTCTCTCTTTCAAAGTCTGCAGAACTAGAACCAGGTTGGTTTTTTAAGAACTGAGGTGGCCCAGCTGGGGGGCCTGGTCTGCCTGATCCATGATGGATTGCCCAAATAAATGACCTGTTTGATGCTTCTAATGCATCAGCCAAACGCTCATATTCTTGCTTTGTGGGGGCCACTTCATTACCAAAAGACACGTATAGCACTGACCCTTGCGGGTTTGAATCTAACCATTCGATACTTCATCTTCCGTTACGTTTGTTGGCTTTTTCACGATCGCGAAGCAACGTGTCGGGTGATTTCCAAAGCTGTATAGTGGGCCAACACCCCAAACAGGTTGACCAATTTGCGTCCCTAAATTATCAAGAAATGGCCCTCAAGATCATTGCAAGTATTCAGCATCAATGCAACGGAGCCATTGGCAGCTTCCATCCAGGGTGGCTGATCACCTGCTTGTGGTGGACCTATTTTCTAGAGTCCAGGCCCAGGTAGTGGCCCAGGGAAAAAGCCAGGCCCTGGTGGTCCACATGGAAAACCGGAGCCCCATAGCCCTGGAGGTGGTCCAGGTAGCGGGCCGTGTTAAAGATCGGAACCTGTCAAAGCCATTTCTTCAGGTAACCCAGGAAGCAAACGGGTCTCCCCAGGCTTGATATCTACTACGCCATCCTTGCACATCTCGTATTCCAGAGCTGCAGAACATGCACCTGAGGTGAAAAACCCGATTGTCCGAATCTTATGTTTCTTGAAAATATCTCCTGTCCGATACATCATTATATCAATTACCGCAGAGTTGGTTGGATGGCGTTCTGAGCAGTCTTCCAATGCCTTGAGCTAAATCTGAGTGGTGGTTATGGGAATCGTTGGGAGGATTGTTAATTGGTCTCTGGTGGAGTTAATGGCGCAGATAGTATTTGAGCAATTTCAATGAAAGGATGCACCCGGAAGGAGGGTATTGAAGAAGAGAGACTAGAGAAAATAATGAAAGTTGTTCCGAAATTGCGTGAGGCAATGTGCTTGCATAGTTCCATGCATGGGAAGAGACGGCCTTGCCCAAAGAATGAAACTACCGATGTCAGGCTTTCACTTGACATTCCTGTCGAAATTTCTTTGTCTTGGTGGTTTCAATTTAAGGCAGCTGGATACACGGTTGATTTACTCAATTTTCTTCATGAAGGTTTAAAGGAGTTAAAGGTAAGGTCGGTCCGTCGGTGCAGCCGGCAGCACAGCAATTATAAAGTTACGCTTTGGCATTAGTGATTTTATCGCGCTCCCATTGTTTATTTTATGGATCTAATTGTTCAATCGTTAAGGAATTGCATAGTCGGCAACCCAAAA
>JBBYHM010000026.1:11237583-11266546 GCA_038381775.1 Adansonia rubrostipa
GGTCAAAATTTTCTTTCATTAGCTTAAAAGAAAACTTATTTAAAGTAATTGATCTCTTACAAGTTACATCCATTATAAAGGTCGTATTAACGTCAATTCGACAGAGAGACAATTTTGAATATTATACCCAGTTTTTCACAAACACGAAAGGCTTTTTTATATATATAAATATATATATATATATATATATATATATATCCGCAATGTTGAATTAAATTGAAGCAAATATTCAAAAAGGCTTTTACATGACAATTAATAAACTTGCCACCGTCTGCGTATATCCTTCTCGCAAGCAATCTGTTTTTAATTTTTATTTTCTAATTTGATCTTCAATTTTGTAGTTTTTTATTTCTTTTCACCAGTTTTTTATAATGGTAAATAAATTAAATTAACAAAGTTTCATTGAAATTATAAAAGATTATAAAACCATGGATATTATTAAATTACATTAGTATAAAATTAACATTAATATTTTAATAAATTAATTATTAAATTTAATAAACGTGCAAATAAAATTTTAAAAATTAATTTAATATTTTTATTTTATTGATCGAAAATATTATTTTTTAATATATATAATTAAAATTAAATGTTTTATATCAAATAAATGTTTAACCATTAAAATTTATTGTGCATGACTTACCTAAATAAAATATAAAATAAAATAATTAAAATAAATAAACAGATATATAAAAGACTAGAATACTTCGTTCTTGTGTCAGAGGTCCGGTCCGAAAGAATTTGTTTCTGTATATAATTAAAATTATAAATATGAAGTATATGAAATAGTGGGGTCAGATCATCTTTATATGGCATCAGCTTGAATGTCAAACATATACCTTAAAGTATCATTGACCGTTTAATAAATTCTATAACATAATCATGACGTCAAGGTTAAAAATTTGTAGTGGTTAACTAATGGTTTTTCAAACGATGTATTGATTGCAAAGAAAGTTAAACGAATCAGTTAAAACGTAACCCCTAAGGCCGAGCTAAACTCTGATCAGGTGAACTCAGTCGACCGACACCACCAAACACACCAACCCACGCTTCATCATCACCACTGATTAACAAAAAGAAAAAATCAGTAACCCGCGATTGAAAAAAGCGTTCGTTTAATCGGTTTCTACAGTCATCAATTAGAAATTTTTTATTAATTATTTCAGAAATTTTTTTTACCTTTAATATATTTTTTATGAAATTGAAAAAATATTAATTAATTAATTATATATATATCACTTTAATCAGTATCTATTTAACATTTCTAGTGAAACAAAACTGAAAATGACCACCAACTACAAAAAGAATCCAGTGGCCTATAATGAAAATTAAAACTAGAATTATAGTTATAATAATAATTTTATTAATGAGTATTTTAAAGATATTTTTTAAGGTTAAGGCTTTTACTAAAGAGTAACTTGAAAGACTTTTTAAAGTTTAATATACTAATTAAGTAATAACTTTGTATTAAATATAAAAATTGAATGGAGATATTATAACATATAATAACTATAGAAAATAATCTTTGAGAGACTCGCAAAATCTTATATAATAATACCTTAATTTAATGCGTTAGAAACAATGAATAAAAGTATAAATACCATCTTTAATAAAATTATTAACCATTTTCTTTTTTTGTAAAAAAATCTCAACGACAGTCGTCGGCAAAACTCATAATAAATCCATCCGATATAACACAGTCAGCTAGCCAACAAATTGTTAAGAGTTGGAAGGCGTGGATCAAGCTAATCTCATATATATACATATATATATATATATATATAGTAATTTTGAATATCAAGTAATAAAATAAACGGCGGTAATCTGATAGGGTCCCTATATATACAACATTTTTGCTTTTGGTTTCATTATTGTTGAAACAGGACAAACAACTAAAAGAGTGGATATATATGGGGAAGAGTAAAGTTCTTGTGGTGGGAGGAACTGGGTATATTGGGCGGAGGATTGTGAAGGCAAGCTTGGCTCAGGGGCATGAAACCTATGTCCTTCAACGCCCAGAGATTGGGCTGGATATTGAAAAGCTGCAGATGTTACTGTCCTTCAAGAAACAAGGCGCTCATCTAATCGAGGGCTCTTTTAATGATCATAAAAGCTTGGTGGAGGCTGTTAAGCAAGTTGATGTTGTTATTTGCACCATGTCTGGTGTGCACTTTCGCAGTCACAACATTCTGTTGCAGCTCAAGCTTGTGGACGCCATCAAAGAAGCTGGGAATGTTAAGGTACTATATACATCATCTATGCAATTACATTAACGAGGAGTTTTACATACTTGATGTTTGCTTCCCCCCTCCCTCCTTTTTTTTTCATTGTTTAAAGGTATTAATGATCTATACAAACCTGAAGCTCCTCATGACCTAATTAATATGTCAATCTTACTTTGCACTAGGTATGTTTATAAAGAGCCAAATTATCTATCCAAACTTAAAGGTTTATTTGATATTTAAAAGAATTTAGATAAAAATATTTAGTCTAAAAATTGAGTTTGAGCAAGAAAAATGAGAGCATGATATTTTTTGTCTAGGCTTAATCAAATTCTGCTTGTTTTAGTACTAGTAATATAAATATAGGAGAGGAATTGATATTTCTTTTAAGATGAATTGATTTTTTATATAAAAATTTAGATAAATTTGTGCGAATCTAAGTTGTGTTTTTTATATAGTCGAACATGGTTTAGAAATAAAGGTTGCCATATTTCAAACCTGACGAGATCCGGAGAATCAGAAAACCTCTTTTAACATCCTGTCCCGTGTGAACATAAACTTGATTGAACTCGATACTGATGAACGCGTATCCTTTCTATCCTCTTGTCTTTGATTGTCCATTTTAATTTTCTTGATTCTTCTGTTCTTTTTTTCTACTTTACTTTTCCTCCACGTATTGTCAAATTTTTGTCAAGATGTATAAGATCCTCCTCCTTGTTCAGTTTTGTATTGTATATATAATTATAAATTATTACTTTTATTAATTCATCCACCATTTGAGTTTGATAAGAAATATTTATTAATTATTATTAATATTGCATTTACAATAGTTTAAAGGGGTGACTGCTAGGTAAGGAATATATATGCATATATATATATATATAATATTTATGAATGGCTTGGAATTGGATGGCCTAAGACCCACCTTTTATTAATGAATATGTTAAGTGTCACTATGAATAAAATTTCTAATTATTTTTTTTAATTATGGGTTGGTGGGTTATGTCACCTCCATTTTCAGCTAGAAAACGAAGTCCTATCCTTCAGATATGATTCCCCTGATCTTTCCTTTATTAGGCAGGTGCATGAATGTCCACTATAGCAGAAAGGGGAGAAACAAAACAAAATGGAAGAGCATTTAATATATACAATAATGCAAACAATAATAAAAAGAAAAAGGAAAAAAGAAACTTTTTTTTCCAGAATATTTCTTCGTTATTAATTCTTAAATCTTCTCTATTAAATGAGAATTAATAATATTTCTGAAGAAATTGACATCAATGTGAAAAGTAGGAATGTTATGGTTTTGGGCAGAAATAATTAATTGTATATTAACGTGAAGCAACAAACAATATATATATATATATATATATATTATATTTGCAGCGATTGTTGCCTTCAGAGTTTGGTATGGATCCAGCACGGATGGGCCATGCACTTGAACCAGGAAGAGTAACATTTGATGAAAAAATGGTTGTGAGAAAGGCAATCGAGGATGCCAACATCCCCTTCACCTATGTTGTTGCCAACTGCTTTGCTGGTTACTTTGTGGGCAACCTTTCGCAGCTTGAAAGGCTCACTCCTCCTAAAGACAAAGTTTATGTCTATGGTGACGGAAATGTTAAAGGTACATTTAATTTAAGTGATCAATCGATGTTGAGACAATTATTATTGTTCCTAATTAAGTTGTTGACGAACATATATTTATAATTGCAGTGGCTTTTATGGACGAAGACGATGTTGCAACATACACAATTAAAGCAATAGATGATCCCAGAACACTGAACAAAACTTTGTACATTAGGCCTCCAGAAAACATTCTCACACAATCACAGTTAATCCAGAAATGGGAGCAAATTACTGGCAAAAAACTAGAAAAAATCAGCATTTCTGCAGAGGATTTCCTAGCCTCCATGAAAGGTAACCCTAAAACTAATTCATATGAATAATTTGGTTTGCCACTATGTTTTGTTTTATTTTAAGATACAAGCAACCATTAATTTCAATTATATTATCGATCGATGTGAATGTAGGGATGGACTTGGCAGGGCAGGTAGGTGTAGGCCATTTTTACCACATTTTCTACGAAGGTTGCTTAACAAACTTTGAAATAGGGGAAGGTGGTGAAGAAGCTTCAAAGCTTTATCCCGAGGTGGAGTACACCCGAATGGATGAATACTTGAAAATTTACGCATAATAACAATAATAATTAATAAATGCAAAGTTGCAGGATGGATTTCACCTGAATCAAGCAAAGAAAGTAAGGTTTTAAAAGTTAATAAACTTCGCGTGGACGTACTGAGATTGATTTTTGATATATTTACCCAAATCCTTCTGACGTCTACCTAATGTAGGAAGTGACTCTTTTTCCAACTCCTGTTTGCCGGTCGTTGAACATTGATTTCCCTTGTTTAATTACATAAATATTAATATCTGGTTTTATATCCTAACTGCACCATTGTTTTTGATTATGTTCTTTTGCAATATATATATATATATATATATATATATAATTAATTAATTATGAAGGTGAAATTATTAGTTCGGTCGTGGAAGTGGTTTTGGATGTTAGAAAAGCTAGGAAAATTATTAATTGTCTAGTTTCCACTAGAAAGTAGAAACCTTTACGTGCACGAATAAATGATCCATAATCTAATGATGTCCCTAATTGATTTTAGATAAAAAAGAATCGAGGTTCAAACTTTAATAATTCAACTCTTAATTCTCTATTCAATCTAGGAAGAAAATAAGTGTTGTAAATAGCTTCTGATCTTTGACAATGACGGTTTTTTTTTCCTTAGTAAGTGGATAAATATTTCTAGATTCGCTTTAGGAAGATGGAAGATTGGCATTTGTTGAGTGACAAATTTACAAAGTGGCAAATAATAACCTAATCCTATTGACTAGTACTATTCAAGTCCCAATCCAATTTTGATGCAAATCAAATTAATATTTGTATGCAAATTAACAGAGCAATTACTGAACGTAGATTTTAGCTTCAACTCTTAACTGAAATTAAAAGTCTAACACTGTTGTTCTCGAATCAAGATATACTGAGGAGTTGCTCCCAAGTTAAGCACGATATTTTTGTTGCCCCAATTATATTTTATTTGGTTTAACCTAAAGGCTAAACTAAAGGGGAAATAAAAAGAGAATTAATGTCCAAATATTTATTGTTCAACAATGGATCTGCCTAAGTCTGCGTTTACTTCGTGGATGACAAGAGAAAAAACTGAAGGCAAGCAGTGTAAAAAGAATTCATAATAGCCCCTACATTGGATATCTGTTTTTGAATTTCATCTTTCATAAGAAAACAACTGTGATTGAAGCTCGTTTCCATTTACAGCAACAAATTCATAGCTATCTTTGATGTTTAGGTCAAAATTTATGGAATCTCCTTCAACTTTGACCTTAACACCTTTGTTTTCTTCTCTATCTCCCACTCCATAACAGTTGGCCTTCGTAGAAACGTCATTCATCTGTTCTATATTTGATTTCTTGTCTGCTTCATTTTCATTCTCCAGGAGATTCGATAGAGCCAAGTTGAAAGTTGTTAATTGTGCTCTGGTTTCTTCTGCATTCCCCTCACCGTTGATATTGAATGAGAGGATCTTTTGGGCCTTCTCTAATATTGCTTGCAAGTACTTCCCTTGAGCCTCTATCCTCATCTGCAATTTCTTCTGTACCTATATAGTAAAAAAGATCAATCAAACAACAGTTAGTAGAAATTAAAAGCATGAACAAGCAAGTTCCCTCGAAACCGTAACGTATTAATGTAAAAGAACGAGAACTAATCTGTCCTTAATGGGATAAATTAACCTCAAGTTGTTCGTGTAATGTCTTTTGTACTTCCATCTGACTCTTCAATGCCCCTGTCACTGGGATTTGTCTGTTTCATAGCACATCCATTATCACCTTGGAATTATGATGGAACCATTTGGCAGACCAAAAAAAAAAAACAAAGCAAATCTGAAAAGTAGCTATCCGTACTAGATTCTCAATTCCTAGCTGCTATAAAATTTTCATGTGACAAGTAAATGCTCCAAGAAGAGATTCTGGTTACGAAATAGAAATGACAAATAGAGCTAAGATCTTTGCATGTACCTTTTCTCATTGTCATTTCTTGGTGAATTGACGATCGTCCCCGAAGAATGATTGCTAAACTGTACATATGAGCTCCCTAGATAAGGAATTGCATCCAATAAGAAGTAGTAATAGTTGATTTATTCCAATATTCGAAGTGGAAAAAATAATAATTGTGAACTACTAGCCGGAGTTTTGAGTCAAAATAATACTACATTGATCTACAAACTTACCACCATTCTCTTGGTTTTGGTCTACTGCATTTTGCTTCCGCGACTGCTGTCCTAGTCTGTATTTCTACAAAACAACAAGCAAATCATGCCAATGCAATTTTCAAAATAATTGAAAAGCAAAATAAAACATGGACCCTTAAAAGCATTAATGCCTATGTCTTTGTATACCTGTAAATGGCTTTTCAAATGGTACAGTGTCAAGCCTTTCAAGCCCATCAATCTTAGGACAGACTTTGGAGTTGCTTCTGAAAGCAGAATTTCTCAACAAAATTAGCCTACACCGTAAAGTGTAAAACTATGCCAAGGGGATAGAGCAATTTGCTTATAGCATTACATTAAGAATAACAGTTGAATAATCAATATACTTTTAAAAAAATTAATTAATTATGGAAACGGAAAAGAGGGAATAGAATTAGAATTTCTTCGAAAACAAAAATTCCAAAAATTCAGAGAAATTTTTCTGATCTTTATGAGCAGTTATTTCCTGAAAATTAGCCTTGAACTTGTTTGGATGTATACATGTTTTCAGAAACCAATTGCAGACATAAAAAAAGCTACATTACAAGCGACTTCATAAATACTCTGCTAATTTTACTTGGAAGTGATAACAAAGCAAGCAAGATTAACGCTTTAAGAAGTGATCAAAATGCACTCATTTTCAGTTCGGACTTGGCTACAATTTAGCTAATAATAAGATTTAACTTAACGAAAACTATAATAACTTTCTTGAAATTGCAGCTTCACCACTATGATTTGTGAAATTATGGTAGTAATTAATTCATGAATGCAGATTGTTATAACCTGCTTCTATTTGTATCATCAAGATTCAAAATTTGTGCTTTGCTTCAAACTCAATTAATAGTATAAATTATGTTTTTGCACATAAAGAAGAAAGAGGGTAGGGAGGAAGAGAAAGACTAACTATCAGGGCCTCCAAGTTTAGTTACGGCATCGACGAATCGATCGTGTAGATCAGCCGTCCATCTCAGCCTGGGCTTCGGGTCTCTCGTCATCGCCACCCCATTCTCATAACCATAGTTCCCTCCTCCTCCTCTACAGCCGCCGCCGTAGCTTAATCTCTCCATCTCATCAAACCAAACCACTTCAATTCTCTCCTTAAACTGAAATGGAGTTGGAATTTTGAATTCCTCCTTAAATCCAAAGCCAAAAATGTCAAACAGAATTGAATTAAGAATAAGACTGTAACCTGAAATCAACTTTTTGCTGTTTCAACATCATATATATCAGCAGATTTTTTTTAATTTATGCAATGAGAAAAGGACGGTGAATTTTATATTGAAAAATTTATACGAAGAACATGCAGAGGAAAGCTAGGCGACGAATCTTAAGCAAGCAGACATGATTTGCAATCAAAACAAAACAATAATAAAAATGAACGCAGAGAGAATAATTTTCTACTTCTCCCGTGTACGTCCACATTAGGCATTGAGCCGTTCAGATTTTCTAATACGATAATCTAGCGGTGATCTGAGAGGTAAAAAATGCAGCAGATGCAGCCTAGACTGTGCAGGGAGGTGCGGCTGATTGATAAAACGGGATTCGTGGTGGGCCACATAAGTGCCAGCGTGGAATATTCGCAGAAGAAGACGGGCCCACAACGGAGGACGTAAGTGTCATTTCAAGAAGGATCGGTGGTCCCCCACATGAGTGGTCCGGCAGGAAGGGACACGTGTCGAGATGCTCGTTAGGAACCGGGTGTAGAATATTCGCTTCCGCTAGGCTCGAACAAGGAACTCCTCCACAGCCAGTGAATTAAGCTGTCCAATGAATCCACCCCCTTCTGGCCCTTTCCCATTTTTACATCGCTAATTCTGTAAAATTGAATCGAGAAATCGCCGCCTCTCATTTTCATTTATCTTTCAAATATATCTAAAAGATATATATTATCATACTCACCGTTTTTTAAACCTAAAAATTCCGTGATGATAGGATACTTTCTTTATCAAATTCTTTTGCTTAGTATTTATTTCGGGGAGAATCAAAACCCCCCTAAAAATATAAACCTTTTGACATTTTCCTGATTCTTACATATTTTACACTTCGAAAATAAAGAAAATAAGAAGTTTTACCAGAATGAAGTCAACAAATCCCTAAATCAAAAACTTTTAGTTATAAGTTTTATGTAACACTAGTACGATCTTACAGCTAGAAGGAGATTAATAACATCTTGATAAAAGACACAACAAGACTAGGAAATCGGGGTTTGTAGTTTGATATTTTCTTCTTGTCCAATTTGTCTGTAGTCGAATACTTCGGTCGTTTTTGCTGTTTATCTATTAAACTAGACAACCTCTGAAACCTTTTCTAAGAGCGGTTTCGTCTAAATTTCTTCCTATGAATACGAGCTTGTTTATCCTCTTCTCATCAGGTTCCCACGTTTTCCCCGGACATCCATCCAATGTCGAATGCACTCCCTGCCATTGTACTCACAATTTTAGAGAACAAGAAAGGAACTTAAAAATGTTAACAAATGGTAATTAGAAACACGTGGGTGAAGAATAGGAACCTGGAAAACATAACGCTGATCAAACCCATTCACGGACAACACTCCTTTCATTCTATATAGGTCCTCCCCTTTCTCTTCAATCAATCTTTCAAGCCAATCATCGACCTGGTTCATCCACAACCATGTAACAACTAGACTAGTTGCTGAGATGAAATAAAGATAACTGCAAGAATATAGGTTACAATAACAAATTTAATTAATTGATTGATGCGAGTTCATTTTTCAGTAGACGAATGATGGTTATATTTGTATGTATTTTCTCAAAATTTCAACTTTTCAGCTATAAAATATACAAGCTAGACCACCTCAATCATCATCTTTCAATGCCAATCCTTACACTTAACCAATCAGGGCCTAGATTTACAACCTCAGAAGACAACACATATCCAATGTTATCAGGCGCATGTAATCCTCCCTCCAAATCCTACTTCACTTCTATAATGCTATCTTATACAAAATTCCAACCCTTCATGCTAGAAAAGCTAGCTTTACAGTGGTCTTGGTCACTTTTAGATGGTATATCTTACCTCATCAAGGTCAAGGGTTCCCTCAGAAACAATGCTGACACTAGAGACAGCAGAATCGTGCAAGTGATCATGATGATGTTCCTTGTGGTGCCCTATAATGTCCAAAAGAAAATAAAGATAAAACAGACTAAAGCAAAGATAAGAAGAGTGGATTTCAAGCTAATCTAGGTAAAACTTCATGATAGAAGAACCATTAATTTGACAGCATGATGCAAAGATAGAAGGGAGTGGGGTGGAAGTGGGGAAGAACATTGAATTTATGATAAAAATGGAAGGCAAAGCTATTCACAAAAATGCAGTTTCAAAAGATCATCAATATTCCTTTCCATTGTTCTTAAATTATCTTTTATTACAGAGAAAGGAGGTTTAAAACACAAGAACAAAGGAAAGAAATACAAAAAGACAACATATTACCATGTCTGTCATGTTGATGGTTGCTACAGTTAGAATCATCTAAATGAACCTCAGAATCAATTCTGCAAAATAAAGGACTTTGAACTATTAGAAAAATATCAGATACACAAGAGGAGTGAACAGAAAGTGCAAATACATTTGAATAAGCCGGGAAAGATAATAGCAAGAAAGAAGTTGTTTTCAAATGGTCAACTAGTGAAGCATAGCAATAAGTGACCTGTCAAGATCATATCCTCCAATTCCCAAAACAAAGTCCATGTCAACAGCTCCAAATTTTGCTCTCTTGATTTGAGCCATGTTATTAATACACTGGAAAGCACCAAAATCAGAAGTTGTAGCTTTCATGCTACTGATACAATTGAAATTAAACCTCGACTTTTAGAATCGTGCTAATGGAAATAGAAAACTCAGCAGATAAAAGTGAAACCCGTGCTAATCTTTTCCTTATTTTACCATTTCTCCTCATTAAATTTACAAACAAAAAATAGAGCTCACGGTAATGCAAAATTGGAAATGTGTACCTTGATTTTATCAGTCAGTTTCTCTAAGTCACCCTCAGTGACCAAATCTATCTGCATAACAATTGAAACAAGTAGACAACATTATAAATAGTTGGAGCTACAAGGATCTTCAATGTTTCATCCCGTACTTTCAATATGACCAGAGTTGAGGAAGATCAAGATACACAGGGAAGGCCATATAAATTGAAAACTTACAAATCAAAGTTTACCTTGTTCAAAATTATACGGTCAGCATAAGCAACCTGTTCAACTGCCTCATTCACAATAAATCTTGGTTTAACTTCATTCAAGTGCTTCATGGCATGCTTTGAGTCAACTAAAGTGACAACTCCATCCAATTTCACATATCGTGAAACCAGTTCATCAGAACAAAAGGTTTCTATAACAGGACCTGGCTTAGCAAGACCTGCAACAATTGTTTCACAAGTACATAAATTTGGGTAAGCTTTGAACAAGTTATTTGATGCATTGAGTCAGGTAACTCATGCTGACAACTTACGCAGACATCATTATCTAAAACGAAACCTAGTAATTTGCATCATACATCATAAACTAACTAACTCAACCCTCCAAAACCCATGTAAAAACCTGGTGTCACCATGACATACCTGTGGTTTCTATAACAATATGGTCAAATTTGTCTTTTTTCTTCTTAACCAGGTCCAAGAGCATTTTAACTAGATCTCCCCGCACGGTACAACAAAGGCAACCGTTGTTGACCATGATAATGTCTTCCTCAGATGCAGATGAATGACTAGCAACCAATGATCCATCAATATCAACCTCACCAAACTGCGTCGCAATTAATCAAATTTATCATTGAAATTACCTTCAGAAAATCAGCAACAATGATTTTCCTTTTCCTTGGAACAGGTGTATATATAGAAAAAAAAAATTCCTCGACAATGAATTCTATTACATTCATCCAAAAAAAAAAAAAAACACCCTAACCTAGCAGCACCCCAAATCTAATAATAAATGCAAAGTACCTCGTTTTCGATAACAGCAATCCGCTTGCCATGTTGAACGGTTAAAATATGACTTAAGAGAGTAGTCTGCATTCAAAAATTCAAAATTAAAAAATAAAAAATAAAAACTATAGAAATTGGCGATGAAGGTAAGTTATGCAATCAATTCAGAAAACTGATTAGAAACAATATTGATTAGAGACCTTTCCAGAACCGAGAAAACCCGTGATGACGGTAGCCGGAACACGGTTGTCGGAGGCAAAAGCAGGAGGTTCAGAAGAAAAGCCTCTTGAGTTTCGGGGAAGAGATTTCAAAGAGCGAAGAGTGGTGATGGCAAAGTGAGATTGACTGAGACATGGCAGAAGAAGTTGACTGAGGCTTTTGTATGAACTTCTTGAAATCAATAATCTAGCTGCCATTGATCGCGTCTCGAAAGCTCTGGAGAAAATGGGGACAAAAAAGCTAAGAGTTAAAACCCTCGCAAGGGTTTTGTGTTTTGAATTGTAGGCGTTTATATAGCATTGTCTCTAATACTCGCAAGTTTAAAGAACGGAATTTTATCAAAAAGGAATTTTGTAAAATTATTTTAGCCAATCGAAATCATATGCACAAGTTTTAAATAGAAAGTTTATATATAAAATGATTGAGTTTTTTCTTTTTTAGAAATAAAATGATGAAATTTATCAATTACAATACTTGATCTTAGCCAAAAACAAAAACGAAAAAGGTATAAAAGGTCTATCAATGGATACATATTGCTTATCCAAAAAATAAAAGAAATACCTTAAAAATGTTCTTTTATTTTGGCCAAAATGTTAGTATACTAAATAAAATGTTATACATTAAAAGTTTTGAAAAATAAAAAATATAAAAATTAGATGGATGATGAAACATGTTAAACGGATTATATAAATTCTCTAAGCACGTTTGTTGGGGCAATTTATATTTTTACGTCGTGTTTATTTTTTTTTATCTTACTATATTAAACATTTCAATGTATATAATTTCAGGTTCAAATAAAATTTTAATGCATATTAAACATTTGAAAAATTAAATAATGTTTATGTTTATATAAATTTTAATAAAAATTTTAATGTATTAATGATTTCTATCATATTTATGTTTATATGATATGATGTTTTACATTTAATTTACTTTCCTGTTGTTGGAGACCAAAATTCTCTCCTATGGTGTAGATTTGAACATAAATGAGAAACATTTAGGCCTGAAGCCCACTTGGGGCACTTTTCTGCATGGTGCATCGACGTGTTTCCTTATTGGCCCAACTGGAAATTTGGGAACCTTAGCATTGAGGTCTAAGAATGTACTAGGAGAGGAAAGTGAAAAAATAGATAAAAGAATATAAAAAAATGAAAAGAAAATAAATATTAGATATGCTTAGTTAGAAAGAAAATTTAAAAATTTATTATTTTTCATATCTATTAATAGAAACAAATTACTCCAAATTTAAAAAAAAAAAAAGAAAATAAAAATAGTGTCATGTGAGTATATTTACAAAACTACCTATAATTTTTTAAATTTTATTTTTTTCATCTTAATTTCTAATAAAAATAATAGTAAAATAATATACTTTTTATTTTTTTCTTACGTATTTCAATCATATCAAACAATGAGAGAAACAGGTTTTTTTTTCTGACCACTTTTCTATTTTTCTTATTAAGCACACCAATGATAAAATATATTTTTCATCTTTTTATTTTTTTCTCCTAATTTTTATCTTTCTAAACTGTTTTCACCCCACCAAGCAAAGCCCAATTGTTTTTCAAATCTTACGGGTGATGCATGCTTGGCAAGGATGTGGACTGAAGATCCTGGAAAAGTTTCGGGCATTTCAAGGCCCATTCGTAAGTAGTCATAATAAATATGGCCGGTTTCTACAAGAGCATGTCACCCACGATTCTTTTTCTGATAATTCTGTAATTATTCAATTGCTGCAAAACAAAATTATGTAAACCTGCTAATTAAAATTATGGATTTTGTATAGTACTTTTGTGAGCTCTAAATAATTTAAGATTGTAATAGATTAATTGTACTGCAGTAATTATAAGTAATATGCACCCAATTTCTCCAATCCAACGTCAGATCAACCTCATCTTCTAATCTGATAATTTAGCTAACTTGGAGTGGTTCATACCCCCCGTATTCCATTATCTCTATCTTCTGCGCCCACAAATGTGCGCAACTCTCCAACAAATGCTACGTGGTTTGAAATTAATAAAAAAGAAAAAAAAATCATTTCGTTAAATTTGAGATGTTACAGGAGAGGAGAGGAGAGGAGAGCCTGCAAGCTCGGCAGTTGGTCACGTCAGTCAAGGATACAAGCCTGGGCTTGCGAGAAAAATTTTATGTCAGTGATACAAAAAAAAAAAAAAAAATGAATGGTGAAAAGTAAGAATTCAATCATCAGTGTTTTGGGATTGCGACAAAGATTTTGCTAATTGAAAGTTGGTGGAAAGAGAAAACTTAGGAGGGAGGATCATCAGATGTTCATTCCCGCTCAGTTTTCGAAACGCCATGCCCATTGCATACCCCAAGGCTCGACCAACCGGAACAGCTACAGCATTCCCAATTTGACAATACCTAGAACATGCATAAATAGATACATAAACAAAGGTAATATTAACTACTGTGTAACATGCAAGCTGATATGAGGGCTATTATCTTTCTTTCTCAGATATCATCCATGTAATTATTATAATCTTAAAAAAAAGTAGAATCTCATAATTCATTTCTTCAGATTTCAGCAAATTAAAAAATAACCTACAAAAAATCAGAACTACCACACCTCTCTTTAATTGTCCCGCAGAATCTATAATAATCAGGAAAACCTTGCAGTCTTGCATATTCCCGGATGGTGAGAACTCGATCCTGCTCTGGATGTAATGTTGCCTACACAAAGTCCAACAACTCAAAAGTAAATCCAAAGAACTGTTCAATGGGTAATCTTACAAACTAAACCAGTACAAAGTGAAACCTGGCTGTGACAATAAGGGTAAGTTACAACAGTTGGCACGGTCTCATCCCACCATAATCTTGCAAATGGTCTGCACATATGTTGACAACATTATTATTATTATTATTTTTTTTGGAAGAGCAGGGTTGTTGAAATCAGAAGGGCTGCCAAAAAAAATATCTAACCTTTTAGATTTTCCTTGTTCAAAGGTAAAAACATAATCTGGAACCTAAACAAATGAAAGGGAATTAACATCAGCAATCGTTCTCTCCATTTTGACATAGTGTAGAAAAAAATGCCCTTGTTGTGATGCAGTCGCAATATGCAGCAACTTTCGGCTTTATCTACAGTACGCGTTAAAGATAAACAAGCCATCCAGACACAAAGCCAAACAACCATGTGCATGCATATACAGTACCCAGATGAACGCTGCACTGCTAGTCTGGTGGAAAAGGAATAAACTCACCAATGGTTTTCCAGATGGTAAAAACTGCTTCTCCTGCGTTGGATCCCTCCGAACGACATTGTCTGTTCCAACAATTACACCAGGGAGGTCTCGGAAATTTGCCCCCTAAAAACACTTTAAGTTAGAAAAGCAGTTCAATTTTACCAAGAGGCCAAAACGTGGCAATGTGAATTGGAGTTCAATTTTATAAAACCTTTCTCTTTGGAATTAGACAAACTCTTGTATAATCATCCTCAAATAATTGGGAAGGCCGATGGTCATACAACAGGTTCCTTATTCTTGTGTCATCATTTAATGCAGAACCAGTCATCTCTGCAAAGCAAGGAAAAATGGAAAAAGGTAAATGAAAGACAAAATTAGAGGAAACAAAACAACGGGTCTATGCTTGCTTCTATGGTCCCTTTCTTCAGTGATTCTCATATACAACAAATGCACAATGGAACTAATACTCTTTGGTTCACCCAGGGGCAAACAGGAAAAAAAAGAACTTTTTATCCACAGAAATGGTGCTGGTTTACTAGATATGCTACATATGCTCAACTCTGAGGCCATGCTTACTTGAATTAGCATTTGAGATGCTGACCAACTCAATGCCGCATCATGACTTTGCATATGTCAGAAGCATTCCAAATTCTAGGCCCAAGATCCATGATGCATGCTTGTACATAATTTTTCATCCTGAGACCATTTCTGAAAATACTTAAAAATATTTCAGTGCAAATTTTTTCACTCCCATCAACAAATTGTGCGCAGCTT
This sequence comes from Adansonia rubrostipa, assembly GCA_038381775.1. NCBI lineage: Eukaryota > Viridiplantae > Streptophyta > Magnoliopsida > Malvales > Malvaceae > Adansonia > Adansonia rubrostipa. Next base: position 11,253,275 of record JBBYHM010000026.1, read on the forward strand.
GTCAAGAAATTGAAACTAACCAGCATACTTACTGAAACCTATAGATTACCGGCCACCAGACATGAGACTGCACACAAGCAGCAAACTTTTACTTACTTTTTAGTTCTAGCTTCTAATCAATTTTTCCTCTATAATTTTGCAACTTCCTCATATCTTACAATTATAGAAACTTGTTTTGAAATGATTATTGGTTAAAAATATGCCAAACCTAGTCCCACATCTCAATGACTCTTTCCCAAGTTCACAATATGCTTGCTCTGTACACTGCTTCATGGCAAATTTGAGTTTTGGTCAGAAAGTAGCTGGTCATTCCTGCTTAAAGCCCACTGACAGATGTAGCTGACAGATGTAGAAGGTCCTTGTTTCACAGCTGAAAATATAAACGTCTTTAGCGAGCAAAGACTGCAACTTAATGGCCAGCCATTTTTGATCCTACAACATCCAACTACAGTGCCTAGCAGTTGAGGCAAGATCTTTACATCTCCACAGAAAGAAAGAAAGAAAGAAAGAACACCTAAGCACCTCTGTCAGGTACTTACACCTATTCTGAGATTTTCCAGAAGTCATGTTAAGCAATCATTCCATAAATCTTTCATTCTGTTCTGGTCGAAATAGATCAGAATTATTCCAATAAAAATATGAAAATCGATAATAACCCGGATTTATTACATATTAAAACACATTTCTTGGCAACTTCATATTAGACACTAGCACTCAAAAGCAGATAAAAGCCCAAAACATTATATTACCAATATAAAATTTTCACGTAGGCCTTTTTCATTTTTAACAGAAAACACATTAATTGATCTATAACTGCAAAAAAAGAGATATCATAAGGAAAATCTGTCAAGAACCCAACAAATTGCACGATTTTTTGGAGAACTTCCACTAAATACTCAGATATATAAAGGGGAAAAAAAGAAGCCAATTATAGAACAAGAAATTAAGTCATTCAAATATGAGATGATTCATAGGGTAAATGAAAAAAAAATTTACCATATTTACTTGATCTTATATATCTTTGAAAGTCAGTTTCAGGAGGCTTTCCGTATGTCATTTCTTCGCGAGCTTCAATATTTGCAACCTGTAAAGCAGTTAATTAATTGAAACGGACAGAGCACTGCAGAATCTAAGAAGTGGTCAAATCAGTAAAATAAATTTTGATAACTACAGGTGGGAGATCAGAAATGGCATCACGGAGAACAAGAGCGTCTTCCAGTTGACGGGGTTGGTCTTCATCATAAGCAACTGTATTACGCTGCAAAAGTAAGACAAACATAATTATATTGATGGCACTTTGCTGGTTAAAGCATTTTAGGAGGAGAAAAAAAAAGAATAAAAAATAGCAACCTCAAACTCAGGAGGCGGCCAATATCTGACAATAACATCATGTGTAGGAAGTGGAAACTGTGGCAGCTTCTGCAGACACCCAATAACCAGACAACACCCCCCACCCAAAAGAGGGGGAAAAAAAAAAAGATGAGAAACCAAGGGCAGTTAGAACGCCAGCAAGATCAAAATCATTAAATGATAGCACTAGTTGGTCAAAGAGAGTCAAGCAGTGCTGCAAATTAATTTTACAGCCAAAAATAAAAAAAGAAGACTCACCTCGCTAGGATGTGCTCCCCACAAAAAAACACGCAACCGAAATTGAGGAAGACCATAACAGCCAGCTGCGATTATTCCAAGCCTTGCTTGGTATTTCAGATGTACCAACCGACTTAAAGCATATCTTCCAAGAGAAGCCTTGTCAAATCTCAGAATATCAACCACATTTTCCATCAAAACAAACTTAGGTTTTAAGTATTCCACTATGTCCATGAAGACCACTATTTGACGATTTCTTTCATCATCCAGTGGAGAATCAACATTTCTATAGCGATTATAGCCACTTATCCCTTGGCATGGAGGGCCACCACAAATAACATCAACATCCCCCTGGTTGCATTAATTCATTAAAGAGGAATCATCCCGTTATGGAGATACCCCAGATTAAGCATCCATTTAGCACATATGATTAAAGAAGACTTACACGGAGGGGTAAGATTTTGGAATTGAATCCTTTTCTTACAAATTCCTGAATACATTCTTGACAATTGCTGAGAGATTTGAATGAGTAAGTAAATAATAACCTAATTCCAAAGAAATAATGGCAGCAATTAGTATACCTTAAGCCTTCAATTGGTTCCCACGTATCTTCACTTGCACTATAACCCTTCCAGCGAACCTAACAAAAGAGCTATGAGCATACATCTCCACCAAACTATGACATGAAACAAAAACCAACAACTATGAATAACAGTAGAATAGGTTGACACAAACGAAGATCAATTAGATTATAGACACACATTGACAAAAGGGCACTAAAGGAACTGCCATCACATCATGTTGATGAAATAGACCACCTTAAAGTATAGACCACGGTTGCCTGTGCTGCAGGGATCGCCATAACAAACATCAACAAGACTGGAAACTTCGAGTTCATCAGGGGGAGTATCAGCATCTTTTGGAGAATTGGCATCATTCCTCACTGCTTCGGAGGTTCTGGATCTTGATGGATATGTTCTTTCTACGTTGTCAACTCCATATCGTTTACAAAGCTTTTCCCATTCCTTCAGCAGTCGAAGAAAATCATCAGCAGCTTCATTCCTGACCTATATAAATGCAAAAAGATATAGTATTATATACCTCTAAAGGTTTTGGGGCATGCAAAATGGAAGATGGAAAATATAAGGCAATTATACTCACATGTGTCTCTGGATGATTTAATTTCAAGCTTTTACATGCTGACATATCACTGTCAACTGCCCATTTCTAAAATGAAGAATGTAAGATACATAATACAAGAAGTTTATTGTTGAATGAATCATGAAATGTGAGGTTATCAATGATTGAATGAAAGTACCGTCACTAGATCAACGCAAGATGCTTTGGCACCAAGGCATAATCCAGTTGACATTCCACCACAACCAGAATAAAGATCTAGAAGCGTGAGTTCTGCCTTGTAAGTTCCAAAACTGGGAATATTTGCAGAAAAGGCAGTAGGAGTTGTAGGGAAAATCTCCTTGCTGCAGTTTGAGGAACTGTAGCTCTTGAAAGAATTATCTGCACATATATCTGTAAAGACAGATATATTAGCACAATGATCATAAGTTATCAGGATATTTACCAGTTTACTTACTGGGTTATGGTTCCATTGATCGCCATCCCTCTCCTCTCTCAGGGAACACAAATAGAGCTAATACGGCAGTTAAACTCCATTACCAGCACAAAAAAGCTTACCAGTCGGCAAGGTGCGGAATGTTGAATACTCCACACAATACTCCATGTCAAAATAGAAATCAGATTGGGGAAATGAATTTGATTTTAAACCTAACTGCAACAAGTTATAAAAGAATAAAAAATAAATCTAACAACTCCAACAAATATATTTTTTGGATTGATAAAATGAAGTAGACAAACTCAAAGACAATTTGTAAAAGCCATTCATAAAAAATTAGAATAGTAAAAAAGAAAAAAAAATGGAAGTAATTTAAGATCACAAGAAGCATACCTTAGGTAATATTTGTGTAACGCTAACTTTTGAAAGAATGCAATCTATGGGATTATCATTCATCACAGTCGAATAGAATAAACGTCTTTCGTCGTGAAAAGCTGTCTCTTGTTTCATAACCTTTACATGAAACACAAACAGAGGCAAAAAATGTAAGGTAACAAATATTGCAATACCTAAAGTAAATCTTTAAGTTCTGTACTTACCGTATCTTCAGCTCTATAAAACCATTGGACTCTAAAAAAATTTTCTCCATCTGTTGTCTTAAAAAATTCTAATATCCTGCCAATGTGGTGTTTTGCTTCTTCACCCTGCCAAAATTCCTTATCCGTGAGAATATGCTTGCTTCAATGGTTAGATTATTGAAATATAGAAGTGGCATAGGCACACAAGCAAAAGAGGATTAGAAGACAGATTACATAAACTTGATTTGCTTAACATTAAAGAAGAAAAGCTGCATCCGTCAATTTTAAAGCACACCCTGACTGGATTGCATATACCTTGACATACACACAATCCCCAAGATTTATGGTACATCCATCAATTTCAGCTTGAGCATAATGGCATTCCACATTCCAAATTATCTTGTCTTCATCATCATCACTATCACTACAGACACAGGGGTTAGAAGCCCAGAAAGAAGTATAAAAAAAAGAGCTCACATAAATGCTAAGACAACAAAAACCACTAAACAGAGGGAGCTCATAAAAGGCTACTTACTCCAATGGAACGCTTTTTCTCTTAGATTTTATATTCTGCAAAGTACAAGATATTCACAATTAGCATTTAATAACTAAAATGTAAAGTGGGCTCACTTTACTTTCCAGATCATCCCTGAACCATTCTCTGTAAAACTAACTGGTTACAAACACTACAGCAGCAAACCAAATTCACTGATATTCCAGAGTAGCAAAAATTAGACTAACCTTTGTATCGATGCTGAATCCTAAAAGAACTTAAAGTTGTATAATGTGTGCCAATTAATGTTAAAGCAGAGCCAAATTTACTAAAAAACATGCCAAAGTATCAAATTCTCAAGAACATAAGTAAACCAATCAAATTACATTTTGATTGATTACGCAGAGTGAAGCAATGTAAATTAGTGACGCAATTTTCAGCTTTGATTCTGCATGTCTCTTCTCTTTCCCTGTCCAATTTTTATTTGTTCCTTCAACATTGGTTGATACCCCTCTAGTTCTTAGCCTGGCAACCGAGAAACAACCACAAAATAAAGGGATATCAAGCAACATTGGAAAAAATTAGGTAAAAGAATGGGGAGGAAAAGAAAACAGAAATGCAAAACAAAGCATAAATTTATGGTCACTGCCTGAGTCAACCCAATCAATCAAAGAAAAAGTAGTGGCCAGTTTAGTTCATATCGAATAATAAAGTGGACTCAGAAGCAGACATATTACGCAATCACCTTCATTTCATAACGCCATTGCCACCTTTCTTGAGCTTCATCATCATGGATTGGATTGCCTATAAATATGGGCTCGGTCGTGTGCTTACTCTTCCTCCTTCCTGAAAAAGACGAGTCCTTGATCTTCTTTGAGAGCTTTTCATCTGAGATTCCCATATCTGAATCTGATGATGAGATCTTAATTTTCTTGGAAGGATGTTCATCCCATGAATTGGATAATCTAGTGGGATAAGAGTTTAATTCAGCACTATCACCTTCAGCCAAAGATATAGAACGTAACTGCTTCTCATCACACATTTCCCTTCTATGGTCTCCAAAAGATGCATCGCTATCAACATTTTCTGTTGCCTGCACGAAACTGGGAGAAACTCCCAACAGCTTCTCTCCAGAAAAGCCCATTTCATCCATATCCAATCTTCTAATGGAGACATCATGGCAACCATTTTTAGTAGCCTGACTAATTTTCAGAGATCTTCTTAACTGCTTTTCAATGGAAAGCCTTGAGTTAAGAAATTCAAATTTTCTCGAAGTCTCATTACCCCCACAACATTCAGTCTCCTCAACAAATCTAGGGGACTTTCTCCTCTGCTTTTCAGCAGAAAAGTTAGGGACATTATGCTTTGAACACACAGCTCCTTTATCCCCTTCCTTGGGCCATGAGAGACATAATCGCTTGTCAATCAACTTTCCAGAAGATCTTGTTTTAGAGTAAGAACATTTTTCAGAGGATTTAAACACGGTTTCTGAAGGGCCGCCTTTGGTTTCAGGTGGGGCTGAAGTCAATCTTGTAGATCTCCTCAAACCCTTTCCATTCATTCTTTCAACATTCATGGTTTTTGCTTCTTTATTTTCACTGAAAAAGAAAAAAAAAGCATGCAAAGCAGTATTAGCAGTGACTCCCACACCCCCCCCCCCCAAAAAAAAAAAAAAACACTCAGGTGAGGAACACAAAATGCAGGATAAGATTGACCATGGCTGCACTATTATTAAAATGAATTAACGAAAGAAATTAGAAATTGCAACTCACTTTAACTTGAAGCTTTGACTTTTGGAGCTCTGACTCTGCATAATCCAAGAATTCACACAAATAAAACATACAAGTTACTTACCACTAAAATTGCCTTCCATAAATCATTTGAAAAACTCAAGACAAAACAAAACAACAGATTATTAAAGCCATTTATTAGAAGGACTAAAAAGAAATAAAATTATATAAAATTAAACCTACATTTATATGTGTTCTGTTAACTACGTTAACCAAAAACAAAAACAATGAAAGTTTCAATTACAATTGAAACTTTCTTCTCAAAAAAAAAAATAAAAAAAAATGAAAGCAATGAAAGATATTATTACCGGAACTAACCCAAGAAGGAAAAGAATATATGCTGAATAAAATACATTTACAGTAAAAAAAGCGAAAGACTTTGGTCCAATAATCCATATCCAGTGCCAATCACGAAACTCAACCAAGCAGTTGGCACAATCCCAAAATAGTTACCAAGGCTACCACTCTGGCAGACCCCTCTAGCTTCCCATAATTTACACTACCAATTTGTGGATCACGTTATATTTTATATAATAATCAGTTATATATTTATATAAATGTTAATAAGATAATAATTTAAAATTTATAAATTTTAATATTTTTATATATTTTTATTGTATTTTTATTATTTTTATATTCCTTTTTTATCATGTGTCCTTGTAATTATTGAAAAAAATGAAAAAATTAGGCTAAACTATTATTAAATTATTTTATTAATTTAATAATTTCAAGAATTAATATTTATTAGTTCCTATAATCAATTTAATTAATTTCTAATATAAATTAGAATTCCACAAACTCAAGTCAAAATATTATTTAATTTATTTTTTGAAAAAAAAATGATGCATTAAGAAAGATGATAATGTTTTAAAAATTAAAAAATATATATAATTTTAAATAAAAAATGAATAATATGAATAATTTTTTAAGGTAAATAGTAAATTATTTTTAAGTAAAAGACAAAGACTTTTATATATATATATATATATATTAGAATCTAGCATGGAAAAAAAATATATTTAAAAATAAATTTTGCATTTTGAAAAATGATAATATTAGAAAAGTGAATAATGTTTTAGAATATGTTAAAAAAATGAGCAATTTTTTTTCATCTAAATGGATTCTTCTTAGTTTATAGTTTATTCAAGAGTTAGATAAGCTTTTTTTTTTTTTTTAATTGATTTTTTTTTTAGAAAAAATGATACTTTTTAGAAATTGATAATTTATTGTAAAAAATTATAGACAATCTTTAAAGATATAATTATCTTTTATCTTATTTTATGATCTTATAATTTTTTTCACTAATTGAATTAATGTCATTTAACTAGTTATTTTATAAAAAATATAGATTAAATTATTTTAACTAACTTTTTATCAATTTTTTAATTATATTAATGTTATTTAATTTATTATATTAACTTGATAAGAAATTTTATTTATATAAGAATTAAAATAAAATAATAATAATAATTAAGTCACTAATTACTGGTTATTAAAATTACATAAAATTAAAATAAAATAATATATAAATATTTATTTTTTTCATTTATTAAAAAAACCGACTTAATTTATTGAAGTTTTTTTTTTCCCCGTTAAATGTTGTCTGTCGGCAATAATAATAAAATTTACATATTAGATAATAAAAAATATTTTGGGATTTTTTTGGAAAAAAAAAATGAAAAAGACATTGGTGTACCTTGACGGGAGATTTTCCATTTTCAGCTCTAGCTGAAATGGTAGTAAATCTGGGCGACCTTCTTAGACTATTTACATCCGCAATTGTTCTTTCCTTATTTTTCTTTTTATCACCGAAACTCGCATTGGGCCCCACATTCGGGCTCTTCGGTTCAACCAACGCCGATAATCTCGGCGACCTTCTCCGGCAGCTCCCATGCACCGTTTCTTTATCGGATTTCCTCGACGACACGTTTCCAACTGGCGAAGCTTGAAGAAGCCGAAGGGATATTCCCGGTAGAAGCTTGTAATCGGCGGCCATTTCTTCTGGGAGGTAAATATCTAGAGGCATTGGCTGCTCTGCGTTACCGTCTCCGCTTTCGACTAAAGAAAGAGCCCGAGATTTGGATTCGGACTTGGATTTTTCGGTTGGCTTCATAAATGAAAAAAATAAAATAAAATAAAAGTAATTTCGATGATTTCAAAGATAAAGAAGATTTGAAACCAAACAAATAAACAAACAAAATTTTCAAATGTGGGTGGAGTGGAGCATAAACGGGAGGCCACTGCACATGAAAAGCGTGCAATATGACTTCACTGCCTTGCTCTACACTGCTCTATAGCTTGTGGAAATAATTAAAATAAAGTTAGTAGTTGTATTTCTTTTTATTGGCGTACAAATAAATATGATCAATAAAAGGATTATTAATTAAGGTGAAAAATTTTAATTCAATAAGATATATTCAAAAAATTAAATAAAGAAAATATATGATAGTTTTTTTTAATTTATTTATAAAATTAAAAAACTTCATTACTAATATACATTTTTTATAATTGAATTGTCAAAATTTAATTCCTGACCAATTAAATTTAAGACTGTTAATAATAAAAAAATTTTCATTATCAATATATTTGATTTACAATAAGTCTTAAGAAAATATTTATTTAATACATATTTTATATTTTAATAACTTTAGATATTTAATAATTTTTTTTATATTTTTGTGAAAAAAAATTCATATTAGATTGGTACTTTCTTGAGCGGGAATTCCAAGTTCAAACTTCAAAGTGGGCTCCAGCTCTAAGTTTAATCCCAAGAGTTCAATCAACTAAAATCACGTCTTTCAAAAGAAAAAAAAAATTAAAATTATATCACTAGATTTTGAAAATTGATAATAACATGGGAATCATAAATTTTTGTAGCTTCATGCCAAACCAAGTGAGCTGCACTCCAAATTCATCCTTTTCTTCTAGTTTCTTTCCTCTGCAATTAAAATGATCTTTTTCAATCTTGAAAGTTGAAACGACTTAATTTTAGCTACTTCCCTTCTTTTGTAAATTTTTTTTTTTTTTTTTTGAGATTACATTGTTATTTTTTTGAACTAAAATTATATGCTTGTTTAAAATTTATTTATTTATTTATTTCATTTTTTATTCGGATTTCCATAAAATTTTGAATAAAAATTAAAGGCATTTTGGGTATCACGTCACTTGTGATGTGATACGTTATACCACATCATCTTTTTTGACAGGCAAAAAAAAAAAAAAAAACATCGCCAGGACCTTTATCAGATCAAAAAGATACTTTTGGGTGAAATGTGAGTTTTTCAAATTAATTAATCCAAACTTGGAAGACTGATGTGCAATTTGCCAAACCCAAAGGTTGCTAGTCTTCAACGCTGTGCTGACGCTGTCACCTGCAATTCTCTACTTGGCCCGCCTAGCCTTCTGCTTAAATTAAATTATATACTGAAGGAGCTAACGATTATGAGATTATTCTAATTGATGAAGCCACCACCATGTACGAGTTTACCCATTCCTTAATTCCTACCTGCCGTTGCATCATACGAGTTACCTCTTAAAAACTAATCTAAAACATGCCCACATAGACAGCTCTTTATCTTAGATCGAAGTAAATCAAGCCCACAACCTTTCTGTAAGTTAGTCAATTTAAATAAAAGATAAACCACCTCTGGATAATTTCTCGTGTCACCATCAAAAGGAATCAATCCCTCCACAAAAGATGAAAAAGGAATTATAAACAGTCATTATAGTCCAAACAATCAACTAAGCATCCAACATCATTAAAAATAAATAAATAAAACCCACATAAACCTTATTAATTGTTTCTCAATTCTCCAGCTACTACATGTTTGTGCCATAAAATTTTAATGTGGTCAGTCAGAGAGCACAAAGGAAAAAGCAAAAGCAGACGCCTTACCCTTTCATGACTGAAGACAACGGATTATGGAAGTTTAAGCACAGAAATTAAGCTTCTTCATCACCTTTGCATAAGCGGCTGGTACTATAGCAGGTTGTCTCAGTCTCCGTTTTGATTTTTTGGACTGCATTAAAGAGCAAAATATTACTATATTGCAAGATGAGTCATTGATTTTCAACATTCTTTATCAGCCGCTAAGAACTTAGCAGAGTTAAGTATGATAAGAAAAGAAAAAAAGATAACTGTATTATACTGGTTCAACTTGAAAGAAGAAAATCGTGTTGAGATCTCATGATCTCCAATACTTCGTGTATTGGTGACGACCATCTCTGAGGCATCAATCGTAAGCTTTGATCTGGATTTCCATTGGCTACAACCATTTCCTAAACTGTGGATTAGGATAAGGATTTTAAGGTCAATAATCCTGTATTATTCCAAAGAACAATACTGGATCCCTCAGCCAAAGGTCCATATCTATAATGGATAATTTCAAGAAATTTTCTGTCCAATCTTTAAGATTTTTCTGAAAACCAGCAAGGTTCAGAGTAATCTATTTTTAAATGTAATAAATTTAGGAAGAACTTCATTAAATGAACGACAAAAGTGCTAGATCACATGAAACAACACACACAAACATACCAGAAGACAAGAAAACATATCAGAGGGAATAGACATGTATGCATTCACACCACAGCACTATTCCTCCAGCTCAGCCATAGATATTCTCTATCTTCCCTTTTTTATATTTGCCTCAAATCATTGCTCCATATCAATGTGGACAAATTTTTTTCCATTAAAGGTACAAGGTTCATCTGAATACCCGTCCAACATGATATCCAAAAATCCCTGTTGCTTTAAAAGAAAAAGTAGTACAAAGGAAGGCTAAACACACCATTACACTCCCACCATTATCTCACAGGCGTGAGCGTGCACATATTCCAGTATGGGACATATATCTAGGACAATGAAGGTTAAGCCTCTAATAGAAATGTCAAAAGCAGCTGCATAACTAACTTCATAAGAAGTAACTTTCAAATCTTTAACAGTGAAAGACTAGCTGATTTCCTTCAATTCATTAAAAGTCCATCGCAAGCCTTCTCGTCAGTGAGACTGAGACATCTAAAATTACTTTTATCCTTTATAATATTGAACTTAGTAACTATTCAAAGTCAACTTGTTCTTACTGGTTGCTTATATTACGTATCAGAATTTTGACAAGCAATAATGGCGCAAAGGGAACTATTGGCACCTTAAATAAAGCAATTTTTTGACCTAAAAAAATGACTCAAACCTAAAATAAGAACATTAAAATTGGAACTGGAACAATCTAAAAATGGCATTACCTTTGAATGTGCATTGTGACTTTTGCCTTCCCTCCAGCGACGAATATTCCCATCACTCATTGTCCTAAATCTGGACTTATAAGACCTAATCGAATTCAAATGAAACCATGAACCAAACAAATCCAAAATTTTTCCCCCCCCCCCCCAAAAAAAAAAAAATAGGGACTGCAAAAGCATAAACCTACGAATAAGATTTCATCTTAATTTTCTTGAGTTTGGAAGTACGCGGAGTCATGGGCTTCCTCCTCTTTGCTCGTTCTCGTGACGAAACATGCCGGACTTGGACCAACTAAAGAAAAAGAAACCCATAATTTAGAATTTTGTTAAAATCAAGGACAAAATTTCGGCGACCAATGGAAATGCAAAGGAATCGGAAGCTTACAGGGAGAAGCAGTGGGGAATACGTGAAGGAGTTGACGGCAAGAGGAGGTGATGCAGCATTGACATTGAGGGAGGGTTTAAAGCTCCATTTGGTTGAAATGAAATGGATTGCAGGGGACGAGTGATGGATTAGGCGACGAGAAGCGGAAAGAGACGGAAGAGTTTGGGTTGATTGAAGAGCCAAACAGCGGAGCTTAATGCAAAATCTCTGCATCGTTTAATCTTTGTCCACGCAACGAGAACGGAATTTGGGGTTTAAGCTATGCTTTAGGGTTTGTAAAAGGGAGTGTTTGGAGCCGACGATTAGTGTGACCCGACCAAGTTATATTAATAGTGCATATACTCTTTGCTCCTTGATATATGCATAAAGAGACTTTTTTTTTTTTTTTTAATACGAGTCAAGGAATTACATTATTTGATAATATGAAAGCTGAAAAGGAGATGCCTAAAATTAAAGTCAAATTTATATGTCATATTTTAACATTCTTTTAGCTATAAAACTAAAAAATTGTTGTGTATATAAATAGAGTTTTAGAAAGGGAAGTTTAAAATATAAATAATTATTTTGAAAAAAATCGTAAAAGTAAAATTATTAAAGTAACACGTATATCATAAAATATATTTAAAATATAAAAATAAATAAGTTGAATAAATTAACTTGAAACAATATACATTTTTACTTTGCATAAAAATAGATCAAAAAATTTATAATTTTATATAATATAAAATACATTTAAGAGTCTTAATTTTTAAATATATATATTAAAATTTAATGTTAAATATTTTTAATATTAATATAATAATTTTATGTTAATTATAAAAAATTAAATATGTAAGAGTTATTTATTTTCGTGGAGTTTTTTCATTATTGTTTACTAAATTGATTAAGTAATTATAGAAATAAAAATTACACAAAAAATGAAAAAGCAAAAACAAGGGGGGTATTGCCATGTGCCAATCTCACAAGTTATTGTTTGAGTTTTCTTTAATTGTAGTGTATAGATTTGCTATTTGATAGAGGCTATGGACTTTGTTATACGATATTTATGTCAAGTATAACGAGTGTAAATATAATTATTTAATTTTTAAGTGAATGAATTTAAATTTTAAATTGAATTATTATATAAAATATATTTATTTGAAAATATTTTTAAAGTAGGGTATAAATATTTAAAAGTGTTAAATTTAATTTAAATAAATAATAATTCTGAAGCATTATACAGCACTTTGATATAAAATTAAGAATTTTAGAATAATATCAATTAGACATGAAAATTTTAAATGAAACATAATTATATGATATGAATATAACATAAGAAAATAATTACAAAACAACATGATATGTAAAATAATATAAATACAATATAAAAATAAATATATTAAAATATTCCTAAAAATAATTATTAATGTATCAAAATTTATATAAAATATAATATTCCTCTTTGATTATATGATAAAAAAGTAATAAGTTTATATTTTATTAATTTTTTTATCTTTTAATATGAATATCAATAATAAATATCAACATAATTTAAATAAATTAAATTTTTATATCCATTTTAATTTTTTTAATATATTAAATTTAATTGGTATATTTATAATCTATTTGTTATAATAATTTAATTTGTTCAT
>JBBYHM010000026.1:11266646-11279260 GCA_038381775.1 Adansonia rubrostipa
ATGCAGATTCCTCACCTACAGCCGCACGCCCTTTCTTTGCATTCTCATCATGATCAGTGTTTATGCCACTGTTATTATCCAAGCCATTGTTGGTGGGTGAAGAAACCGTCTCACCTTCTTCACTGATGATAAGTCCTGCGGCAATAGCGCCAGCAACATCACTGATGTTCCCATATATGGAAGTCGCCATAGCAACCGTGGCTGTGCAGAACGCGATTCCGCATGAAGTTTCAACGTTTCCAGCGGCGGTCCCGATGCTCCTGCAAAGCCTAAAAAAGTCCCCACTATTCTCACCCGCGAGAACCACGTTGCAAATGCACCATCTTTCCTGGCTGGTGAGCAATCCATCAACAAAACTCGCGCGAAAGCACGCATGAGCCCTGTCGATGTACTTTGCAACGCAGCGAAAATCAATACATGATGTCTCTGCCAGTTGTCCTTTCGGAATTGGAACCCTGTACCCGAAATTACTAGTGATAAAATGAGTCCAAGAAAATGCATTTTCGCGGCATCTGTCTTAAGACAAGCTGAACCAGTTGCAGTAGTGGCAGAGAAACAGGGGATAATGAAATAAATCAGCCAGAAATAGAGCAAGAACACAGGCTTGAGGCAGAGTTCACTAGCCAAATAGAGTACCCCTCCTGTGAAAATGCACATTGATGTGAATGAAGAGAGAACAACAACAATGAGGCTTCCAAGTCCATGATGATATCTAAAAATGGAGAGAAAATGGTCTTTAGGAGAGGTAATGGTTGCCCAGGCCTTAAGTTAAAGACATGAACTATTCCAACTAGCCACTTGAGTCCACTGAAAATGGAAACGACCCACAGGCCGGTATATATATATTGAATTCGGAGCATATAAAATACGAATGCTATGATTACAGCAGACCCCAAACAACCAGCAGCAGTGGCACAGAGCGACAGCCGACTTGAGACACCTATTCTAACGGGGAGTTGATGTCTTTGAAGAGTAGGTCCAGTGAAGCCTTAGATCATTAGGCCATGATAACGGGTTTGGGAGGCAGTAGCAACGGTAATGACAACCACGATTTGAGCAATATATAGCGGGAAGATCCATTTGACTTTGAAGAATCCAACAGCCAGCAAAAGAATGCTTCAATGCCTGCTGCAACTCCAGCAATAAACTGCTGGTTCTGCCGATAGTCAACGTTGCTGGAAATGAAACGAAGGGCAGGGCTAGCCAGAATTAGGCTGGCCCAAGAGATTGAAGTCCACTCTAGGGACGAGACTTTCAAATTGCCAATGGATACTGAACGGCGTGTAAGTCCCTTATACCTGTAATCAAACGCATAGATCATGAATATTGCCCCAGTGAAGTTTCATTTCAGATATGGCTAAGCATATCTAATTCTATTCCCAACAATTGTCACGTTAGATCCTGTTCAAGGCGATTCACATTTCAGGCTTCAACTCTGCCATGCCTATGGATTTAGAACTTGATGATGTTTAGGCTTGTAACTATGTGGATGTAGTGGAAAAAGCAATAACGAAAAACATTTGAAAAAAAAAAAAACCTGAAAGTCTCCAAATTAAAACCAAGAATTGCCCAAGGAGTGCCTCTCAATTATAAAGAGCTCAAGAGCTTTTTCCATTGATCATGTATATAGGAGTTGTCAAATTAGTATTGCAACTATCTTCTTATTTCCTTAACCTTAAATGTTATCTTTGATGATGTTTTATAATAGAGTCAAGTGTTCGACCATTATATTTGAGAAATATATACTGACACTTACATTTGCATTTCACTGGTCTTACAAGTCAAGCCCTTGGCGGTCTTGTTCCATCCTCGAAGTGGCTCAGAAGTTAAGCCAACTAGTTGACTGATGATGAGAGAAAACACTTCGGGTATAAGAGCTGTATGAACAAAGTAAGAGCACAGTTCATACAAGGACCAAGCCCAAAGTTCCTTTCTTGTAGGCGTATGCTCAGGCCTAGAATATGTCCTGTAAGCCGCCCTGGTGCTCTCCATTTTCATGAAAATGTGGCGCGCGTCAGAGTTCGACCTATGATGAAACTTTATTCTTGGCTCTTTGCTTTGAAGAAGGAAAATGTTGTTAAACGATAGATAATTTGTTTGTTGGGTAACGAAGGTCTGGCAGTAAGTATGCAGAAGGTGAAGGAAAAATGTTGACATAAGGATGAAAATGAACAAATGTTGGAAGATTTTAATAGAACTTAGAATATGTTCGTTGTTTCATGATGTGAAATTTTCAAGAGTTTAGGTCCTGCTTTGGCAAGGGAAGGCAAACTTCGATATGTTCATGCACGAATTAAAATAAAAAGGGGATATAGTAAGCAGCATGCTTTGACTAATTGACTTGGTCTTTATTTCTTCTTCCTAAGTCAAAACCAAAAAAAAAAAAAAAAGAAAAAATCTGAGTAAAGAATTAGTAGGACAAGATTTAACTTCTAATTTGAGCTTGAACCATGATGATTTGTTCTAAAGTTGTGATTACGAAGTTGTGGTCAATATGTCCAAGACTTTAAGCCCAATTAAGTTTTCAGCCAGACGGGCTTGGATACACATTATTTAAAAGTACAGCAGCCGCAGGACCATAAAATATAAATTATGATTTATGACAGAAATATTTTTTAACATTAAACGCAGGAGAAGGATAGTGCGAAAAAGGGTCATTAAACAGTGACTTGCAACCCAACTAGGCAACTAGGTTATCCTAAGCTAGTATTTTTATTTTTATTATTATTATAAGGCATAAAATACTTTTTAGACCCTTGTATAAATGAAATGTAGCGTAGGGGCACTCACTCCCCGACCGACCTTACCAGATGTGCAAAGACTTCAACAACACACCGAACAATTTTACGTCCACGTTTTTCCCTATTGCTTAACAGTTCATCTGTTCTGTTTTTAAAGCTTTTAACTTTTTTGCTAATGGAAATATTATATTAATATATTCCACTCGTTTTCTATTAAAAGAAAAAGAAATAATCAATTAAATTAGATACTAAATTCGAATGTATTATATAATTTTTTAAAAAAATAATATTTAATAAATTTTAATTTTAATTTTAATATATTAAATTATTATTTTATTTTTAAATTAAAATCTTTTTATAAAAAATAATTTATATTACAAAAAAGTAAAAATATAATTCTGAGATTCGAAAAGTTGAATTATTATTGACACCTAGATTATGAAGGGAATAAATCAAGTTTCTTTGGGAATAAATGATGTTAGCTTTTCGGGAAGAAAACGAAAGAAGTATTAAAAAAAGACGAAGAATAATTCCTTTAATGCTTTAATTTTTTTTTTTATCTTGGGTACAGTAAATCAGCCTATCTGAGTTAAGGGTCATATTTTATTGCCTGATTTTGAGGCGTTGATGATGGGAGCAACTTTGTCATCATTGTCACATCCACCTCTAACGTGCTTTCCACCGCAAAACGCAAGGAAAACATTAAACCCTGAAAAAATGCCCGGCGGACAAATACTTAATACTCTCCTTTTCACATTCTTTAATCAATCAAAAAAGACTTCGACAAGAAAATAGAAGATTAACAACAATCAAAACGTGAATCCAACCCCATTAATCAAAACAAAAACAGAAAAACAATCCCCAAAAATCAAACCCCAACCTTCATCATCCCTTATTATTCTCTCTCATTCAATTCAATAAACAACAGTGATGCTCTCACATTCACATGCACATGAAAGCTCTTCCTAGTCAATTTAAGTAATACCCTTTTGATTCAATTATTAAGAACCTAATTAATTATACAACTAACTTGACTATAACAGAATCAAAGACAGAACAGCCCGACTGACAGATCAAATGTCCATTGAATTTCCCACTTAAACAAGAAGAGAAATTAAATATATATTCTTTCCTTTCTGTTACCCTCATTCTATTCTTACATCAGCAGTCACGTAATTTGGACCATTAGGTTGCTTCTTTGTATATCCTTTGTGGGCGTCTCTTATCTCTTTCAAAACTTTCACATGTTTTGTTTTTCTCTGTAGCCTGTCTTTCCTTTCCTCTCATTTCCTTTGCTCTGCTCTTTTAGTTCTTTTTTTCATTTTTACAATGGCTACTCTTGGTGATATTGGGGTGTCTGCATTAATCAACATTCTGACTGCATTTGCATTCTTGTTGGCTTTTGCTCTGCTGCGAATACAACCGATCAATGACAGAGTTTACTTCCCAAAATGGTATATCAATGGAGGAAGAACAAGCCCAAGAAGGGGTCGCAATTTTGTGGCAAAGTTTGTCAACCTCAATGTCAAGACTTATTTTACTTTCTTGAATTGGATGCCTCAAGCTTTGAAAATGAGTGAGAGTGAGCTTATCAACCATGCTGGTCTTGACTCTGCAGTTTTCCTCAGAATTTACTCTCTCGGGTACTCTTTGTTAATTTCCTTCACTTTTCTTGTGTTTATCTGTTCGTTGCTTGTGGTTAATATGTTGTTTCTTTTGACAGAAAGCTTGAATTTTGTGCTATAATTTGCATTCTTCCAAGTTATGCACGTTGTGGGTCCAAAAAAAAAACAACTTTACCTTGGCTTTTCTTTTGAGAATTCATACTCTACAGTTACCAATTTTCTTGTTTTATTCTTCCATGTCCTCTTCTACTTGTTTTGGGTTCTGGGTAGTATTTATTTCTTGAGGAAGCTCTGGAACTTGAAGCATAATAACCTCTAAATTTTGCAATTGATTTCAGGAATCAAACTACCTTATGTTCTTTAAATTGGTAAAATTTGACTCAGAACTAGCTCGTTGCCTATTCATTGGATTCAGTAACTCTGCCTTTACTATCTGAGCCAACCACAGTCTCTGCTTACCACCTGTGTTAAAATCACAAAAAAAATGCTTTATCAAATTATACACGAAGTGTTACATTAAGTAAAGATCAGGGTCTCTCATTAGTTGCATTTATATGTGATTTTAGATGTTTTAGAACTTGTGGCATTTTTATATTTCAAAGAATACCTCTGACTGTTGGATATCAGTTAAATTAGCTGAAGCTGCATTTTTGTCAGCTAGTTTTCGAACTATCTGAACAGCTGTTTCACATGACTTTAGAGTTAAGAGGCATGCTACTCTTCTTCATTCATGATGCCTTGCAACCTCCTGTTGGTTGCTGCCTGGAGTAACCCTTGTTTCTAGGACTTTGAAAGGATGAGTAGACTTCATTCATGCTACATTTTTTTTTTTTTTTGTACATTCAAGTCGTGAATGATGGTTTAACAGATATAATATATTTTATCATCTGGTCATCATGTTTTCCTGTCTTGAAATCTTGATATTATTTGACTTGCTCATAGTTGGAGCTCTTTGAAATAGATGATTTTCTATGCATCTTCTCTGGGTATAATAATTCTAACATTTTCTCACTTTCATTTATATTTTCTTTTCCTTTTTATGAAACATTAAATTTCTTTAATTTGTCCACAGATTGCCTCCATTAAGTAAGGGCTTATAGCTCACATATCTTAATTTTTTATGTTTCGGATTCAGAACTTTGACTGCTTCTTTGATAATTAAAGCATTTATATACACTTTCAAGATAAGAGAAAGAAGCTGTAATGTCTTTGACCATTTTTTTAACACAGTTATTTCCTCTCTTACAGCTTAAAGATTTTTATACCCATAGCGGTTGTGGCACTTCTTATCCTTATTCCAGTGAATGTGTCAAGTGGAACATTATTTTTCCTGAGGAGAGAATTGGTTGTTAGTGACATTGATAAGCTCTCGATATCAAATGTTCGCCCTCAATCTATAAGGTAAGTTTACTGTATCTTTAATAAATATCTCCTTGCAGATTATCCTGCTTTTCTGATGAGTTGTGGTTGAATTTCAGGTTTTTTGTTCATATAGGATTGGAATACTTGTTCACAATTTGGATTTGTTACATGCTCTATAAGGAATATGATAATATAGCGACAATGAGGTTGCGTTTCTTGGCCTCACAACATAGGCGTGCGGAACAGTTCACTGTGAGTTGAACTTTCTATTTTACTTTCTTGAATGACCCCAGTAAACATATCACTCCCACTTCTTGTAACGCTAGATTTTACTATTTGGTGGTTTATTCAACCTTTGTAGGGTAAATTTTGGTGAATTTTGCAGGTAGTTGTTCGGAACGTGCCACAGATTTCTGGTCACTCAATATCAGATTCTCTGGACAACTTCTTTAAAACAAATCACCCTGATACTTATCTTTGTCACCAGGTAATGCACTTCTTTTGCATAAGGATTTCATATGTTTTTAATTAGAATGAGAGTAGCAGATGCGTAATAAACATCTAGCATGTTTCTTGTCCTTTCCTAGTGGCGCTTGACATGGCTTTATTATTCCTGTATTATTTTTCGTATTCAGGCAGTCTATAATGCAAACGAATTTGCTAAATTGGTGAGGAAAAGAGATAGGCTCCAAAATTGGCTGGACTATAACCAACTGAAGTTTGAAAGACATCCGGAGAAGAGACCAACTAAAAAGGTAGTTTGTGCTTATAAACATTCATGTTAGTAGCAGATAGTTTATGTTGTTGTTTGAGCTCTTTATCTATTTAGCAATTTGTCCAATATTTTACGGATCTGGGAGTTGATTCTGTGAATGCTTTCCACTTTCAGACTGGATTTCTTGGGCTATGGGGTGAAAGAGTTGATTGCATTGATTACTACAAACAACAAATAAAAGAATTTGATAAAAAAGTAAGCTGCCGCTGCTGTTTTATTCCAATGATTTTAGTATCAAACGTTCCGAATATAGTTTTAACCTATTTTCCTCCTACATTTTTTCTAGACCATTGGATGGCTCTAATATTCTGTCTATTGCATTGTCTTTAATTGTCTCAGATGGCAATAGAACGCCAGAAAGTTCTCAAAGACCCAAAATCTATCCTGCCAGTTGCTTTTGTGTCATTTAAATCACGTTGGGGGGCTGCTGTTTGCGCACAGACACAACAAAGCAAAAATCCAACACTGTGGTTAACAAATTGGGCTCCGGAACCCCGTGATGTTTATTGGCGAAATCTGGCTATACCATATTTCTCATTGACCATTCGGAAACTAATAATATCATTATCAGTATTCGCTTTGGTATTTTTCTATATGATACCTATCGCATTCGTGCAATCTCTTGCAAATTTAGAGGGTCTTGAAAGAGTTGCTCCTTTCCTTAGACCAGTTATAGAACTGTAAGTTAGCTTATCAATTTCCTAGCTTATAGATGCTATGATTGGGATTTACCTATATGCATATTTTTAGATGCTCAAAAAAAATTTACGCTAAAATACATCTTTAGATCTATTGCTCACATTTCAGAGCTTTTTCTTTAGATCACTCATAAAATGATAGTTTATATTGTTTTGTATGTACTGCAACAAGCTTTTCTTTCAAGCCATGCAGGGGCCCGGGGCCTTTACTGTTATTGTTTTCCTTCTTTGATCATTGCCCAAATTACATGCAAGAGCAAGGTCATTGGAAGCTAAATAAAAGTACTATATTTGGAGAGCGACTAATTTATATGTCGCTAATTTTTTTGTTTAGAAGATAAGAATTGTAGGACTTCCTCTGTAATATGACTTGTAGTCTGCAACTTTGGAGACTTTCTCATGATGATATTTTTACCATTATAGCAACTTTCAAACTATTAATATTATTTGATCAAAGAACGTATTAGCATTTTGAAGCTTCCTATATTGTTTTATTATCCTCACAAAGTGTTACCTGAAAATAATATGCAGGAAATTCATCAAATCTTTCTTGCAAGGTTTCCTTCCTGGTCTCGCTCTTAAAATCTTTTTGTATATACTACCGACTATTTTGCTGATCATGTCGAGGATTGAAGGACATATAGCTTTATCCACTCTTGAACGACGAGCAGCGGCAAAGTACTATTATTTTATGTTGGTAAATGTGTTCTTGGGGAGTATAGTGACTGGAACAGCTTTCGAGCAATTGCACTCTTTCCTTCACCAATCACCAACTGAGTAATACTCCTTGCATCTTTGGTGCTTTTTTTATCATTTGTTTAAGTTGTTATAGAATTGCCTTAAAATGCTAGTTTCTTGTACTTGATATCTCTAAGTTTTATGTTGAGATTTTTAGAATTATTTTTACATGGCTGAGTGGTGTCTTGGTGGAATGGATGATGTTGACAGATAACTGATTCTAGAGGGAATGTGGCTTCTAGAGATGTTGCCATGGTGGACCTCAATATGCTAGGATGGAGCTGTATAATATGGGGATATAATTCATAACATGCTGCACCCCTTTCAGACCTTTTAAGATAATTAATCAAAATTTGGTTCCACAAGAACTTCTCTTGCCCATAAACTTTAGTTATGAACATTAGTAAACTGGGAAGATGGAAAAGAGTATTTAGTCTCTGAGAACTAGTTCTCATGAGTAGTATAATGGAATGCTGAAAATTGAAACATAAATTAACTTACAGCAACATAAGGTCGTATAACTTGCCTTTCGTCCGGCTATTTGTTTTGATTTTGCAGTCTGTTTTTTTGTTGTCTTTAGGGGCCTGTTGCTTTTGCAAATTTCAAATTATGGTTAACATATAACTTTAAACAAGTCTTATCCTATGTTCGGACTATTCCATTCTGTTGCAGGATCCCTAGAACCATAGGGGTTTCAATACCAATGAAGGCCACTTTCTTTATTACATATATAATGGTTGACGGATGGGCTGGTATAGCTGGTGAGATTCTCCGACTGAAGCCATTGGTTATTTTTCATCTTAAGAATATGTTTCTGGTGAAGACTGAACGGGACAGAGAAAGGGCGATGGACCCTGGCAGTGTGGACTACCCAGAAACTCTCCCAAGTCTCCAACTGTACTTCCTTTTGGGAATTGTATATGCTGTGGTTACTCCCATTCTTCTTCCTTTTATATTAGTCTTCTTTGCCTTTGCCTACCTGGTTTACCGTCATCAGGTCAGTTATGCACAATGCTTTTGTATTTATACGCTTTCTCTTTCTGCAAGGCTTCTAGTGGTTTAATCTGTTACTTTAAGCATACGATAAAATGTCTGCATTTGTAACTTCACTCTCATTAGGATGCTCCTTGGTCATAACAGATAAAAATTAACTCCGAAGAGAGAAAAAAAAGCCAACTAACATTTGAAAGATGCTTTTGCAGATCATGTTATTTTGTTGTAAATTTTGGTGCTGTTTAAGAAGTTAAAAATTTTACATGTAATCTCATTTTTCATTTAATCATGCAGATAATTAACGTCTACAATCAACAGTACGAGAGTGGGGCCGCATTCTGGCCGCATGTTCACAGCCGCATAATAGCAAGCTTATTGATCTCTCAACTTCTATTATTGGGTCTGCTCAGTACAAAAAAGGCTGCTAATTCGACTCCTCTGCTTGTTATCTTACCAATATTGACATTATCCTTCCATAAGTATTGCAAAAACCGATTTGAACCTGCATTCAGAAAGTATCCACTGGAAGTAAGTTCCATACATTGCAAATAGCTAACTATGGCAAAAGGGGTTTTTTTCATTTGATCTGTGTGGCCCATCAGTCTGCTTTAAACATTTCTGAAAAACATTCTACATCACAATTGATCTCCTCCTGGACATGTATTTCTACTTTGATGATCTTTAATTGGTTTTTTTATCTCATAAGAATTGCAAATTTTGTCCAACTATGGCTGAAGTTCTTTGTTCATTGTTATTTCGCAGGAAGCAATGGCAAAGGACATAATGGATAGGACAACAGAACCAGATTTAAACTTAACGGCTTTCTTAGCTGAAGCTTACTTGCACCCGATTTTCCGATCCTTCGAGGAAGAGGAATTGGTAGAGGTGAGAGTTGATAAAGTTAGAGTTGATAGGCTTCAATCTTATGCTGACAATGACCAAGCCAGCGATCTCAGTTCCCCTTCGCCACCTCATCAGGCATATCATCCCAACACCTCCTCCCCTCATCACAGCTATCAGCCCACCTCCCCACCTCAAGATGTCTATCACCATGGCTTCCCTCAAGATGCATATCACCACGGCTTCCCACCCCAATATGGCTATAACCTTTCTTCCCCTCCCCTTTATTGTTATCATTATGAAGAACAGCCATGAACTTCAGGGGACTAATATGCTTAGAAGGAATCTTTAACCAATTTGTCACTTTTTTAACTTGCCACCAGCCGTTGATGATGGTGTCCCTTCCTTTCCTGTAAATTATTTTTAGCTCTAAGTACAATAACTATATACCTGTTGAGGTGTTTTTTCCAGAAATTATGGTTGGAAGTTCCAACATGCTAAATTTGGTCTTTGGCAAGTTACTAGTGCTGTCCGGAGTCCAAACCTATTTGAAGATTTGAACTTCCATTGCTAATCGGTTGTAATTTTTACTTTACAAGTGGAATTGGAGGGTTCAATGGTTCTTTCAGGAGCCTGAATTAGAGATCTTCTAATTGCTGTACCGAAACAGGGGGAAAAAAATCTTTAGAGGCTTGAATTTTAGAACTTTGACTGAAATTTGCCTCATTTGAAGTTGTAATGCTGAATACTGGAATATGATGAAACCCATTCAAGAATTTAGTAGTGCACGAGGCAGCGGCTGCTTGACCAAAGCTTATTCGGCAAAACAATGCATGAGCTGAGGCCCAGTCCAAGATGTTAGATTCAATCCAAACATATTGAAACAAATCCAAACTATTATATAAGTTGATATTACAAATAAATATATTATATATAATTAATAAAATTACAAAAAAAACTTAACCAACATAATTATTAATGCACAAAATAAAAGATATATAAGTCCTAATTTTTTTTATAAAATAAGTCATAATCTAAGAATAAAAAATTTGTAAATATAAGATTTAAATTTTAATTATTTAGATTCATTCCGAATGTTACTTTTTAAATAATTGAATAAATAAACTAAAATAAATCTAGAATATATATTATGGGTTTTATCTCTTTCAAAGCCATGTATATATATTTTCTATTGCTGCCTTCCATCCATCAATTTTTTTTTTCATTTTCATCCATGCAATGGGATATCAAAATAAGTATTATTGATTCAAATCATTCGATTCTAGATGACTTGGCCATTATCTGCTCTCTGCAATTACGTAATTATTTCCCTGCTCTTCGCAGCCATTTTCTTTTGATTTCCCTCTTGCACCAAAATTATCCAACAATTTATTTATTTACTTTTTTGTAATTTGGTCGGTCAATACATATGTTAATGACTTGTGATTTAAGTTAAGACCGGCTTGGCCGACGAGAAATCACTTTCTTCCGCGATCAGTCGCGTAAGATGACTCGGCCGTCAGCAGTCTATACAAGTAAACGGAAGAAAAGAAAAGTTGGGAGTCATTCAAATGAATATATATATATATATATATATATATATATGGTTTTACATAAGAGTTAATAATCTGAGATAAAGAGAAGCGGTCAAATGTTGAGATTTATACATGAAAAATGAAATGTGAATATCTGATTTTTTATTTCTCTCATCGATTTTTCGCCGTAGTGAAGCCAATAGCTCGATTGAGTGACCGATAAATCTTCCTCTCAATCTTTGGTGTTTGCAAAGACATTTGATCAGGTCAACCTAATCACTTCTTTGATTAATGAAATCTTATATAACTTTTTTTTAAAAATTTTTAATAAATAAAACATGCGTGAATGTTTGAAAATCATAGGTCGGCGCAAGCAGTTCTGAATTAGAAGCATGTTTTTGAAGCAGGATGGAGAAAGGGGTTGGATTCAGTCATAACCAAATATATATATATATATATATATATATTATAAGCAGATTTAATGGTAAAAATTCATTAGAAATTTTTATCATGAATAGAATATTTTAATTCATGTATTATTAAATTTAATATTTTAATTTTTATATTTTTAAAATTATAATAAATAAAAATAATTTATGATGTTAAAAAAATTATTTAAATATTAATAAAATGTAAATATATTAATGTGATATAAATTTTAAATTTTATAAAAAAAAAATTTTGGTTTACAGTTGAATTTAAGTAATTTTTTTTTAAAATCTAAAATTTTATATTATATAATACGTTAACATTTTATCTACTTTAAAATTTTTTTTAACATTATTAATTATTTTTTTTATTTTTTTAATTTTAAAAATTAAAAAATTAAAAAATTAAATTTAATAATATGAAATTAAAATACTTACTTTTTTATAATATAAAAACTCCCGATAAGCTTTTACTTAAGTTTAAATTTAACACATAGAATTGCAATTTACGACTAGTATTGTTTTACATTCTCATTTAATGGCTTAGGGTTTTTTTTTTTTCTTTTGCTTTATATGTGTCACTTTTTTTTGGGACTGAAGGTGGCCAAAGGCAAATTGTGAAACGGTCCTTTCGCAGCATGAGGCGCAAAGTGTAAACTACATGATCATTTTTTTTTGTCATCTGCTCTGCTCTGCCTCTCTGTTTTTTTTTTTTTTTTATTTCATTAAACTCTACATCAATGGCATCGAGCTTGAACTCCTGCCTCCAAACTTCAGAATCCAAAACTACTCGTTTTCCTGACTGGTATTCACCGGAAACAAGAATCTATTCCAGTAAGCATTCCTCTATCTCCCTCCCAACTGATCCTTTTCTTGATA
>JBBYHM010000026.1:11282506-11296378 GCA_038381775.1 Adansonia rubrostipa
ATCTAATTTCAGCCCTTCAAATCAAGCAGTTCCTCGATATGTAACACAACTATTATTATTATTATTATTATTATTATGCAAAATTGCTTTATATTTCCACATCGGCAGCGAATGGAACCTTGAAATCTATTTCTAATATAAAAGGGCCTATCATTCGAAGATCAATGTTAATCATACAAAGTAATAGTAAAACATGTGAGATGGGACCACATACGACAAATTCAAAATCCAAAACAAATAAGTCTTTGTTTCCGGTCTAAGTTTGTTTTTCAAATTCAGTGTTCTATACAAGGCATTTGAAGCTTTTAGATTTTGACGAATAATAAGATCTTTGAACAAATGTCCTTTTTTCCTCTAATTTTGAAGGTAAAAATTATTTTTTTTTCTCTGTTCTTTTTAAATGGTCTCATTTATGTTTATTTTTTACCCTAACAGTGTTAATTTATTAATTATCAGAAGAAATCGAAGGCGATGAAACGTCAGTTTATTCTAGCTAGCTGCGCACTTTCTTGCCTCTTTGAAAATTTTGAATTATAATTAGAGGAGCCCAATTACCCCAATTATTATGACAGTTGACGGATAAAAAAGACCCAGCTTCCCTGCCGTACAGTATACACCTCCTTTTTCCCACCAGCTATAAATATTTGTTCTCGGCTCGCATCACAGGTCTTTAGTTCTTTACAAATAATTACAAAAAAAAAAACTAAAACCATTCTCATTTCTGTTTTGTTTCAAAACGATTTTTGACGCACTAATTTTCTACTCCCAGTTTCTTGGTAAGCAACTTAATCGTTCGCTACGGCTTTCTATTTTATTTATTTATTTATTATTTTTGTTTATTCAGTGCTTGAACTCAAACCTCACTTTTGATTTTTTTTTTTTTAATAATTTTCACGTGTTTCTGCTTCGTGTTCTTTTTTTTTTTTTTAATTCCCATTTAAGTTTCATGTAGTACTTTTATTTTTCGGATGCAGTATTTTCTAGGGTTTTTTTTTTATATGTCTTAGATAAAGGGAAAACGGGTTTTTTTCTTTTTTAATATGGATTTGATTTTGAATTTTTAGTCCTTTTCAGTTCATTTACCAACGGCAAACTATTACTTTAGCATTAGTTTATTAAAGGAGTTTTCTTGAAATCTATCTGCTTAATATTCGTAGCGGAGATGATTTTCCATATTTCAGTAATTTAGGTAATATGCTTCATTGCTCATTTGTGCGCATGAAATTGTAGAATGAGCCAAATTTAGTTAAAAACGGTGATTTTATATTGGTTGAATGGCGCCTCATTTAGGGTTTTCTTCAACATGTGTTTTATTGTTTGTCATATGTAGATTTTCTGTTGTTAAAAGCATTCAAACTTACGAAATAGTAGGTAGATCAAGTGCTGCTTACTCTTGAAGTCGAGCATTCTTATGGATGATCTAGGTCCAATGTTTGGCATTTATTCTTCTGGTCCTAGAGATCTATGGCTTTGGATCATTGAATACTTATCAAGCTTCCCTCAGATAGATATTTCGATTATACGTGGTATGGACAAATATAAATCTCCTGATGTTTGCTCACTTTTTTTTTTTGGGGTGTTTGCCATGTCTGATGTCTCTCTTCTTTCAGGCTTGATCCAAACAGCTCCGGTATTACCAGATGATCTAGGAGCAAATACAAGTGAAATGGTTGCTTTAAGATGTCTGGAGGAGTTATTTGGTCCCAAAAATGGTCTTCACAATGTTGCTCCTCCTGATTCAAGAGTTTCATTTGATCTTTCGTCAAGCTGTGTAGATGTTCTTGAACATATACTACAGGAGGTAAAACTATAGAACATTCTTTCTAGTTTCGACACTGCTTATGAATTTGGGTTGTCTTGAAAAGAAAAAGAAATTATTTTCACCTTTCTATCATTAGAACTTGCTAGCTGGAATGTATACATGGTAAGTTATAAACATCTTTCTTTTCAGGTCCCACTTTCAAATTTGAAAACGGCTGGAGCAGAGCTTTTGAGATGGGATGTTCAGCCTTTCATTATGCATAAAAGAGCCTCCCTCCCTAAATGTGCATTAGAAAAGGTGAAGCATGAATTTATTATTTCTTTGATCCTGCTGCAATTTTGAAAAATGGGTCTCAATCTTTTTATGTGGCGCTTCTGTTCTTATTAATTTATCATTTTGTTTGTTGGAACAGTTGAAAGGTTCAGTGTCAGGGGAAATCCCTGTTGTTGATGGTGATGAAAATGTTCCCACATCGAAGTTTAATGACAGTGATGTCCCTGTTGTTGATGGTGGTGAAAATGTGTGTACATCGAGGTTTAATGATGGTTATGATGAAAATGATAATCGAGAGGGTAACTTGATTCCTCAAACTGCCGAAAATGATAAGGAAGTGTTGCAAGGGTTGCTTGAAAAATGGGTATCAATCTTCCCCCTTTTTTTTGCTTATGTTCTTATTTATTTATCATTTCTTATTGATCCTTTTTGGAACAGTTGAAAAATTCAATCTTGGGGGAAATCCCTGTTATTGATGGTGATGAAAATGTGCCGGCATTGAAATTTAATGACAGTGATGTCCCTGTTGTTGATGGTGATGAAAATGTTCGTACGTCGAGGTTTAATGAAGGCGATGATGAAAATGATAATCAAGAGGGTAACTTGATTCCTCAAACTACCAAAAATGATAATGAAGTGTTGCAAGATGGGTTGCTTGAAAGAAATTTACTACCCTCTAAGAGGTATAGAAACCAGGATAGTATGGATAATGATCTTCGTTTGAATACAAAGAAATTGAACCAGGATGCCAATTGTACTATTCATTCCGTTGAACAGATTCTAAATCGCATGCATGGTGAGGGACAGGTGGAAGATGAGTCTGAAATTATTAAAGAAGTTTCTCAAATAGAAGGTAATGACTTGGGAAAGGATTCTCAAGCAGGTGAGATTGACCAAGATGTGCATGTTGCCTTGAGGACCCTTGAGCAGAGTAATGCTGTTAGTCATGTAGAATTGCAGGACAGTCCGATGGAGAATGTCCAAAATGCTGATGCTGATGTTATAGTTCAGAAAATGTATGGAGATAAACCTTGCCAAAATGTTGTGATAGATGAATCTAATTATGTTAAAAATGGTGCACTGCAAAAGGGTCTTAGCAGTGATGCTGGTGAAAACAGTGATCAAGGTTTTCCATTAAGTTCCCCTAATTTCACATCTGCTGATGGATTGCAGAACAGTCAGATGGAGAATGTCCAAAATGATGATGCTTATGTTATGGTTCAGCAAAAGTATGGAGATAGAGCTTGCCAAAATGTTGTGATAGATGAATCTACTCATGTTGAAAATGATACAGCGCAAAAGGGTCTTTGTGGTGATGCTGGTGAAAATAGTGATCAAGGTTGTCCATTAAGTTCTCCAAATTCCAGCTCTGCTGATGGATTACAGCAAAATACTGATCCCGATAAGGCCAAAGCTGACATGGAGCATCCTTATGCGGAACGTATACATGTAAATGAAGATGAGATGGTTAATATTCACTTAGAGAAAAGTCGTTTCTTGAGTTCGCATGGCAGACCACCAAGTCAAGATCCTGAGGGGAAAGCTGTCGGGACAGGACACAACCTTTGTGTAAAATGTAACAAAAATGGTAAGGTGTTGGTCTGCAGTTCTACCGGTTGCCCGCTCGTGGTTCATGAGAGCTGCTTGGGCTCTGCTGCTAGATTTGATGATAAAGGCAACTTCTATTGCCCTTTCTGTGCTTATTCTC
Organism: Adansonia rubrostipa; assembly: GCA_038381775.1. NCBI lineage: Eukaryota > Viridiplantae > Streptophyta > Magnoliopsida > Malvales > Malvaceae > Adansonia > Adansonia rubrostipa. Next base: position 11,286,250 of record JBBYHM010000026.1, read on the forward strand.
TTTCCATCTCAAAGTACCTAGAAGGCATGGACAGGGTCTTCTTGGCAAGGAAGGATCTAGATGCATTCATGGAGCTTTTTTCAAAGATCATGGAAGCACATGAAAGGTGCAAGAGGGCTACCACTAGAGCTGCAGGCAAACCCTGAACATTTTGGTTAACACTTTTGAGCATTTTGGTTACGCTTTTGAGACTTGCAGCCGAAGGATATGATCCTTCTCATCCAATTGACTTGAAGGAGCATTGGGCTAGCCATGGTACGGACAAGTTTGTTACAATCAAATAGTGATGCAGATGGCTGGTAGTTGGGCATAATATAATATGTAGTAGTTTCATATATATATATATATATATATATATATATATATATACACACACACACATATATATTTTACTCAGCTTTCGAGTTTGAATGTAGTTTACAGCTATAAGTCAGATTTTAAATATAGTTTATCCAACTTTCTTTTGCTAAGGGGATGCTACGTTGCATATGGAAGCCTGAATGCCTGGTGCTGTAAAATTAACCTTAAAAGTTAATTTGTTGGACCTTCTTTGCATTTTTTTCCACTACAAGTTAGCTATATTAATGGAAATCAGGTATAATTGGACAAGATCACCTGAATTGTGAAAATTTAGGTTGACAGGGATGCAAAATTGTCTAAATAGATTAATAGAGCCACAAGTGATGAAAATTGAACAATAAAAAATTGTGAAGGCCAATGGCCGAAGTTCCCATACAGGACCAACTGGCTCATATCAGAACTTTTCATTACGAAAATATAAAATAATTAAAAATCTTATAAACCTATCGATTTTAATCGAAGAATGCTTGGGGAGTTGGACTTTACTGATTAATCTAATTTTCATGGAATACTAAATTCATGTAGAAAAAAGTTTGACAAAACTAAATTTACATCTATTAAAAACATTTTTTTTTTCAATTAGGTGGCATATGAAGTTTGCAAATATTCTTGAATGTCCATGTCTTTATGATTTTTATTTTTCTTCATCAAAGATTAAAAAGAAGTACCACTATAATACTTACAATCTCATGCTATATTATTAGTAATTAGTTCAATGATTTGAAAGGGCAAATGGAGAGGCCTTCGGGCTCTATTTCTGGTAAAGATTTTGAAAGTTTTTTGTTGATCATGTATAAAAATAATCCAATCACTTAAATTAGTTTTTATCAAATTTTCCTTGCAACAAATATAGTACTGTACTACAATGACGATGCTCTTTATTCAGATTTATATTTAATCTTTCATTCTTGTTTTTCGTTATTAACATGTTTGAAAACAAATTAATAATAAAAAAAAAATCTAATTTCAATTTTAAACAATAACTTATAGATGATTTTGTAGGATAGTATACATCTTAAGGAGTAATTATTATTATTATTATTATTATTATTATATCAGTCTAGAATCTAGAGCATGAAGAGGTGCATATACATTTCCAAACCCCAAACGATTTACTTCGTCAACCCTGGATAGGCTTAAATGATTCTAGACTGGTGGAATTACCCTTGGCTTTCTGCCAAACGATAGCCTCGTATTCCTTGGCGACAGTGCTGGTGCCATCAGTGGTCTCCACATCAAGCTTATAGTTTATTCCCGAAACCACCTGCATCTCCCCCTTCACCACCCTCTTTAAGTTCAAACTCGACTTCGACTGCTTGTTGTACTCCGATACAGCGAACTCCGCGACTTCCTTAACGTGGGGATCATTTATGTCTTTTATCGGTTTCCATTCTCCAGCTAAAGTTTCCCTCCGACCGGCTGAGAAGACGAAAGGAAGGATTATGATGGAAACAAAGCACACAACGAAACCGAATTTTTGCTGCATTTGCAAAATGTAACCGACGTTTCGATTTTCTTTTCTCCTCTTTTTGACTGTCACATTGGCTGCAGTGGCTGATTATTCAAATTTATAGCCAGAAGGTCTATGTTACTTGGATCGAAGACTGCCCTTGGTGACTGTGGAATTTACGGTAACACCACTCTTAGCCTGCAAAAAAGGTAAATGCCCGGTTGCCAAATGAGAGCCGTTCGATTTTTTTTTTTAAGTGCCTGCAGTACACGTGTCGTTTTGCAGAAGTTGTTGATTTGTCTGATAAATGAGTTGTGGCCCTAAAAGAAAATTTCAACTTTTGTATGTCATCACTCATCAATGTGCTGCTTAAGACCTTTATCAAAAGAAGGGAAAAAAATCTTACATCTTTAATGTGTAATAAAAAAAAAAAAGAAATACCCATAACAATTAAGTTGATTTTCTTTTAAAAATGTTAAAAAACATAATCAATATATTATTTCTTTAATTTAATAAAAAATACATAAATATTATTTTTTTTAAAAGGGTTAATGAACATATTTATTATTATATTATAAGTGAATATTAAAATTTATTACTATACTCTTTTTTTATTAATATTTGTTATTATATTTTTAAATTAAGTATAAATTTATCATTATAGGTTAATTAAATATTAAATTTTGCTATTCTACTATTGTTTAATTAAATTTTTCTATAATAATTTTATTTTTGATCGAATTTTATCACTTAACTTTGATTTTGTATGATGTTAAGGCAAAATTTAATAAAAAAATTTTCTTCAAATATTTTATATTAATAATCAAAGTTTAATTAATTAATTAATAAAATATGATAAAAAATAAGTTTTTGCTTTTTATAAAATAAAAATTGTACATTAATTTTTTTATTTTTTTAAATTACTTTTACTTAATTTTTTTGAAATCAAATTTTAGTGGTAAAATTCAATCAAAAATTATAGTTTAGAGTTAAAATTCAATCAAATAATAGTATAGTAGCAAATTTACTCTAATCTCAAAATCACAATGGCAAATATCAATCAGAGTAAAGTATGATGATAAATATTAATATTCATCTATGGTATAGTGATAAATTTACCTATTAACTTTTTTTAAAATAATATTTTAAATATCATTTATCAATACCTATCCTCGTAAATGTCTGTTAATTGATTTTTTTTATTAAATCTAAAGTACATGAAATTTTTAATCGAAAGGTTAAAAAAAGTAAAAAAAAAATTAAACTAAAATTAGTATGTTGGCAAAAGATCCAAAAACTTTTACAAGTTACAAGACTTAATAAAAATTAAGCTATTCAACCGATATCAATTGAATTTTTTGTATTAACAATATTTGCAATTAATTTTTACACTATATTATTTATTTATTGATTTTTTTCTTAATTTTCAACTTATAAAAGTCTTTTCTAAACTTCACCTAATCCCACCCTTGTAAATATAAATTAAGACTGAAAATGGAAACAATGAATATTTTAGAATCTAACAATTAATTTTCAATAATTTATAAAAATTAAAAAATTTGATAATAAATTTAATTATTTAAATTTATTTTCTAATTATTAAAAAAATATATAATTTTTTTTATGAATAAAAGTAAAAGATCTTTATTTAAAAAAAGATTTATTGTTGTGGGGGCTTTTTAGCATCTGGACCTTGGACTCGAGAAAAGGAGATGTCTAGGGCCCGTTAAATGGGCCGAAACCAACTAAATGGATCTCTTTTGCCCAATATAACACCCAAGTTGAATGGCGGTGGGCGGTGGCATTTCAAGTTCACGCGCTTTATATATAGAACTAAAACCCTAATATAAAGCCTCAACTTCTTCTGCTAACCGAATTTTTGGGTGCGGCTGGCTCTGTTCCTACTGCACCTGGAAAAAAAAAATGACGCCCTCAACGGAACAGGTAGTCCCAGAAAGCATGAGCAATCAAGCATTCAAGACAAAGAAAAAAAGCAAGAAGAATAAGTTGGCAAAATTAGAAGACCATAGTGAAGAAAATGTGAAGCAGAAGAAGCACCACGAAACCGAAGGAATTGAGCGCAAAGAGGGCAAGAAAGACAAGAAAAAGCGCAAGAAGGAGAAAGAAAACTACGAAGAACATGAATCCAAGAAAGGGAACCACGAAGAATGTGTTGACGAGTCTAAGAAGAAGAATAAGAACAAAAAGCAAAAGAAGGAGGAAGAAAATGGGGAGTTTAATGAAACTCGAATGGGAAAACAAGACTCAGTTCAATTTGATGGGCAGGAGAAGGTGGTGGTGAGTGGAAAGAACGCTGAAGAAGCGAAATATACGCCGTTGGAATCATTTGCCGACTCTAAGTTACCAGAAAATGTCTTGGATTGCTGCAAAGATTTTAGTAGGCCATCTCCCATTCAGGCTTACGCCTGGCCCTTTTTAATGGACGGTCGTGATTTTATTGGAATTGCAAAAACTGGGTCAGGTAACTTTCATTTTTGTACTTAGGTGGTTTGTTACTGGTTACTTGTTACATGATTAAGGTTTTATTATTAAGTAGTTTCTGGTTATTTATTATTATTATTATTTTTACTATTTGGTATTGTTATGTTGCTGAATCTAAGTTTTGCTTTATTGTGTGATATTGGGTTTTGTGATCAGGCAAGACTTTGGCATTTGGAGTACCTGCAATGATGCATGTATTGAGCAAGCGAAGTGGTAAATCCTCAAATGGGAAGAATCCACTTTGCCTTGTACTTTCTCCTACAAGAGAGTTGGCTGAACAAGTATGCGTTCTTTGATTTGCTCTGGCATTAGCAATTTGCATATTGTATACGCAGAAATTTTATTTTTTATTTTTGGATATGTGATGAATAATATCAATTAAGACCTTTTTCTTTAGAGTTTAACCAATCTTTTGGCTTCTTCTTCTTGCGCAGATATTTAACGTTTTGTGTAATGCTGGAAAATCATGTAATGTCAAATCTGTCTGTTTGTATGGAGGAACAGCTAAAGGACCTCAGATTTCTTCTTTAAAGTCTGGCGTTGTAAGATATTCTATCTCCTTTCTCTATTCTATTATTTATATGTGGGCTGATTTAGTTTTGTTTTTGTTTAAATATGTTTTTTTTGGATATCCTGGTTGCACATTTAGGATTGATGGTTCAACATTTTGTGTACTAAAGTTACTTATATCGGGCTAATACAAAATGGATTTCCCTCTAATCTTAGGACATAGTCATTGGAACACCTGGTCGTTTGAAGGATTTGATGAATATGGAAGTGTGCCAGCTCAAGGAGGTATCTTTTGTGGTAAGTGAATGCCCCTTTCTAGTTATTACTATCTTGGACTGCACTTATCTATCAAGTATTCAGTGGTTTCTGTGTCAAATATATATATATATATTATCCTCATAGTTGGCCATTAAATGTTGTTTTGGGCATAACTAAATGTATTGTAAATAACCAGGACAACCAATTCAATTTTTTTGCTATGGTTGCTAGTCTCTTTCAACTTTCAACTATCTCCATATAGAGCATTTTGGTAATGCTTGGTACATCCTTTATATAACCATTTTTTTGAGTTATATGGAGTAATATCTAAACACTAAGGATAAAATGGTGATTTAATATTTCTGTAGGTTCTGGATGAAGCAGATCGAATGCTTGACATGGGATTTGAAGAGGATGTCCGCTTTATATTGGGAAAGACTTGTTCTGGTATGTCTCTTCATTCATACATTAGAATTTTAAACACTCCTAAAAGATGTTAAATTAAAGCTTTCACTGATGCTTGAGTTTTTAATGGTTGATTATGACTTTTCAGTAAGTGCTGTTGCTAAGGAAAATTGTTCTGAATATTGGTAGAATAATGCATGAGCTATTAGGTTGGAGATTCTCATGTCTTTTTTAAACCTTTGCAGCTCGTCAGATGCTAATGTTTAGTGCCACGTGGCCTACTGCAGTTCATCGATTAGCACAGGAGTACATGGACCCTAATCCTGTTAAGGTACAGATCGTCATGCATAATGACATTTTCATAGGTTCCTATTACTTGGAAAATAATTTATTTGTTTCCAGGTTGTAATAGGCTCAGAGGACTTAGCTGCCAACCATGATGTTATGCAGATAGTTGAGGTCTGTTTTCACAGAACCAACCTAAACCATCTTTCCTATTTACATCTTTTTCCCTTTTTGGTATGGATTGCTTTTATTAACAGTTTTTTGTTTTTCACATCTAGGTTTTGGATGATCGTTCACGTTACGAGCGGTTGACTGCTTTGCTCCAGAAATACCATGAATCTAAGAGGTATTTGTTCTCTCGCATTTGTTAAATTGTACACATTTTTTGTTTTGATCGTTCCATTGGAAATTGCTCTGATAAGAATGTGAATTATTTTCTTTTTCAGGCTTCGTAATTGTTTATGAAAAAATATTTTGGTTTATAAATAGATTTAAACTAGAAGTAAACAAGAAAAATACCGAAGATGGAAAAATGAAGGGAAACCAAGAAAATATGTAGCAAACAGAACCTTTTAGTTTCAATACATTAGCCATCCATGAAATCATTATGATTTCTAGTAGATTATCTACTAGGATTTGTCCCAGTAGTTGTCATTAACCTTTTAGGGATTATAAGCCCTCAAACTCTTATCTTGGAGCCATACTGTTTTTACTGAAGCACTTTAACTTGACTAGAGCTCTCATGTCATTCTGTTATTTTATCATATTTATTTATTTATTTATATTTATTTCTAGTGACTTTCCATCTCGCTGACATAGAGGTTTGCATTTATCAGGAATAGAGTATTAGTGTTTGTCTTATACCAGGCAGAAGCTGATCGTATTGAAAATATGCTTCAAAGAAGGTAAATTTCACCACCCTTGTCTCATACTTCTACATTGATAAGTTTGAAGTTTCAATTCATCAGCTAAATAAAATGGTAGCATTCTGGTAGCCCGTGAACTTTGATGCCACTTTAAATTAATCACTTTAACTATTAAAATCTGCTAATTTAATTTTATGATGTCAACTTGACATTCATGTGACCGCGTGTTATGAAATTAAATAAATTATAAAAAATTGCTTAATAGTTCCAAGTTTTTTTAGTTTTAAAATTTCAAATTCAGCTTGGATGTGTCATCACATCAGAGTTTAAGTACTTTTGGTGGATGTGCTGGCAATTTATTTAATTGTATTTTATTTTTTCTAGTGGTTGGAATGTTGTTTCCATACATGGTCGCAAAGCACAACATGAACGTACTAAGGCATTATCGTTATTCAAGAAGGGAAGCTGTCCTTTGATGGTATACTCTTGCAAGTCTTTTTATTAAAAATTATTATTATGATCTTTCCGCTGAAACTCATTGTTGGCAACATCAATGGAATCTGTAGATTCATAGTGGTACTGTTTATTATGTGTTACTATGTCCAATCAGAGGAACACACGCACACACATGCGCGGGATTCATATCAGGTTAACCCAGTGTTACATCTATGTTTTATTGGTTTTGACTTTGTAGTTATTTGTAAAATTTGATTGGTAAAACTTGATTACTTTCTTTGGGTACTTGCACTCATGCGATTAATGTAAATAAAGAACTTTCAGAATTTCTCCGGGTGTGGTGTAACTTCTTTAACTTTTGATGCTGTTTGACACCATACTTTTCAGGTTGCTACAGATGTGGCGGCTCGAGGATTGGATATCCCAGATGTTGAAGTAGTGATAAATTATAGTTTTCCTCTCACAACAGAGGACTATGTACATCGGATAGGGAGGACTGGAAGAGCTGGTAGGAAGGGTGTTGCTCACACATTCTTTACACAGCAGAATAAGGTAAAACAAATACAGTTTGCTCCATGTGCTCAACGCTATATAACATTCTGGAAAAAAAAATTATGATAAAAGGACATCACTGGATGGAGCATTTGGCTAAAAAATCATGGGTAATTAACAAGGACAATAAGACCATCACTGAAGAAAACATAGTCTTCTTTAGTTTTTCCCAAGTAGTGACAAGCTTATGGCAGGGACTTGCTGGAGAGCTGGTAAATGTTCTCAGAGAAGCTGGGCAGATTGTACCACCTGCACTGTTGAAATTTGGAACCCATGTGAAGAAAAAGGTTTGTATGTCTTCCTTTTTATAGTTCTTTCCTCTTTTTCCATTTTTTTTTTTTTGGGCTTTCGATGGTGGTGATATCTCATGTGGGTATCTTGAACTTTGAAATAGTTTTACAAGTTTGGTTATCTTGTTGCTTGTCTTACTGCAGGAGTCAAAACTTTATGGGGCTCACTTCAAGGAAATCACTGCAGATGCTCCAAAGGCTAAAAAAATAACATTTGACAACTCTGATGATGAAAACTGATGCACTTGATGCCAAAATTCATGGTGGCCTGTTGCAAAATATGTAGAATTGGTTATAGAGACTGGTACACTACTCTTTAATCTATGATTTTCCATCATATTTATTAACCATTTTTGCGAACAGCAGCAATTGATTTGAATATGCTTCATTTTGCCGATGGTATGAAAACTGTAAAACCTCGGTTGCTTAATTTTTTTTTTTTCATTGAATGGATTTTTGTCATCGGAATCTCGTCATCATCTATCAGAAGAACGAAAAGCTGAAGAGAGAATAAAACTCTTATAGCAGATATCAATGTCCAAGAAGTACTAGTTATTACCAAGTCAAAATTTATTTATATATTCCTGATTTGTATGATCGTTGTGTCAGAATGCTAAGAGATTCTTTCAACTTACTTCTGCCTCCATAGAAGCAGGGCAAGTTGACGAAGTAATTTGCAGTTTTCTGGTAAATGAAACCACTAGTTTTTATTGGTTTTCATTAAGTTTAAAGTCAATGATGAAATTTTCCAACGTGCTAAAACGAGTTTTATTTGCTTAAAAAATCGGATATCCTTTTAGTTGATTTAAAAAAAAAAAAAAATTTCTTAGCGGGGAAGGAAAGGAAACTTAAGAAGAGATAAAAAGAAAAGATATTTAATATCATTAAATAAAGAGAATTTGAGTTTTGAAACTGATTAAGAAGTAGATTATAATTTTACTTTTTTTATTTTTTTATATTTGGTTCTTTTGATTTATAAAACATATAATATATAGTTATAATATGTTGCTAGGGATTGAAGGAAATTCGCAAAGGCAATTTTTAATTTGGATTCTTTTAGCATTAGTTAAAGATAAATTAATATTAGTATATTGTATGACAAATTAAGATTTTTTTTTTTATTTGTCGACGAGATTGGTTAAGTTGATAAAAGATCTATTACTCATAAAATTTTAATTTGTTTTTTGCTGTTAACAGTTACTTACGTTGAACAATTTGTAAGTTTAATATAAATTTTAAAAGAAACTTATAACTTATTTCAACCTTTGAAATAATTAGAAAAAAAAAAAAGAATTCTTGTGACTTTATTTTTATTGTATTTTCATTTATTGAATAAGAAAAAGTATAATTTTAGTTTTATATATTTAATGAGAAAAGGCCTAGCCACTTGGTTTGGGACTATTGAAGAAAGTAACGTATAGTTGTGAATCATTGATATTTATATATAATGTCTCATTGCCTAGTGCTGTTGCTTAAGCTTTTGCTTTTGGGCGCTCCCAAGCCGGCTGCACTTTTTTTTTTAATTAATATTATTTCAGGTTTCTTGAAAAGTTCAGATTGTTTTTTTCTTAATTAAAACAAAAAATTAATATTTTATCAATAAATCGTATGATTATAAAAAAAAATTTAAAAGAAATTTCAGAAGCATTTAGGAATATGTTTTTGGTGCGGGAAGGTTATTAATTATATTGGTTAACGCATGTCTAATTTGAGAGGCATTATCTAATTTTAGTTAATGCAACGATTAATTAATTTTAGGTCAGAAGTATAGGTATTCGTTTTAATTATATTTATTGAAAATCTGTATTTCTAACACGCAAAGCCAGGCCCGTGTTGCTTGTTTTTAATTAATTAATTAATTAATTAATTTTTTTTTTTTTGCAAATCCAACCCAACTTGACAATGGGTAGTCGAATTGAGTGCCCAACTTGGTGGTAGTACGATACAAAGTCAAACAAATATCAGCACCATTTCATCGAAACCACTGAGCTTTTCCTAGTAGTTGGTTTCACGTAACCAATACAAAAAGACCAGAATTCTATTATAAGTACAGCTGCTGAGCCAGCCCATTAAATCATCTCAAGAGTCCGGAGTGCATTGTTTCTCAATTTTCGAGGCCTGAGTGAAAGTGTCATTAATTGTTCAACGAGGCAGCCAGATATATATATATATATATATATATATATGTATATATA
>JBBYHM010000026.1:11302108-11315970 GCA_038381775.1 Adansonia rubrostipa
ATCATTTTAAAATTTCTTGTAACAATTTTCCATAAATTTTCAAAATCTAAAATTATATAATATGAATTTTTTACACTTAAGAAATTGTTATATTTTAATGCGAAAGTGTCAATTTATGTTTTTCTTTAGAACTTATTATTTTGCAATTTTTAAACAATGCAAATGCAAATGCATTTTATTATTAAAGGTAAATACAATAGTTTCTTAAGCCAAAAGAATTCATTTTACATGGCACTTTCGTATTAAAGTACTACAGCTTCTGAAGCCAAAAAAAAATTGTTTTACATAATTTTATATTTCAAAAATTTTTAAATATGTACCACATAATTTTTAGATATTTTAATAATAAAATACATTTACTGGATCCCTTGGTGACAACCATTATGCCATGCGATTTCTTAATATAGACTTAAGGCTAATTTGTGGCGTGTTTGTTGCTTGAACAGATAATCGAGAGTGCTTCACTGACTTTATTGGAAAAGTGTATCCAAAGTGTTGCACAGGCTAACCTTTAATTCATACGAAGCTTAGTCAATGACAACTGGTATTAAAACACAGCGGTGAAGTATTAGAAAGAAAAAGATGGTTATGACCCGAGGTGGGTTAGATGACATACAAAAGATTGAGGAGCTTGAGGCTACGGTGGCTGCCTTAAAAGCTCATATGGTCAGGACAAATCGAGTAAGGGAGATCAAGGCAGCCTAGCGGGAGTTGTCTAATACATTAAACCGTTTGGATGAAGAGACGAGATGCAATAAGCATCATCCAAAGAGAGTTCAAGGAGCTCAAGGCCCAGGTCAATGTACTGCAAATGGTCATGGGCAAAAGGTTGGTTCTAGCTCAGTAGACAAAGGAAAAAGGATAAGGTGCGGAAGCTCGAAGACATGAACGAGCATGAGATTCCAAAGAGCTTGAAACTTTCTTGTTTGATATCGAGCAATACTTTCGGGCTATGCACACAGAATCAGAGGAAGACAGGTAGCCATAACCGCAATGTATCTTGCTGGGATGCCCAGTTATGGTGGCGTTCAAAGTTTATCAATAACAAGTGCCCTATCAAAACGTGCGTGACCCCCAAGAAAGAACTAATGAACTAATTCTTCTCTAAGAATGTGAAAACATGGCTCGACGAAAGCTTAATTGGTGCAAGCGGGGATGATACGTGAGTTTGTAAGGAGTTTTTCTACCTTGATATTGGATATTTGGGACATGTCTGAAGAAAATTTTCTATTTCCTTGAGGTCCTCAAGTCGTAGGCTAGAACTTAGCTATAAAAACAAAGGCCAAAGTTGTGGCCACTGCCATGGCTGCCACCTAATGCCTTACTGACCACAATGATGGCCCATCGTAGCATAAGATCCCTCCATCAAGTGTCAGTGACTCTTTTTTGAGGTAGGAGAAACTTGGCCACTGTACATAGTGAGGGAGCAGATAGAAGACCACTTGGTAGAGATATGTCTCAACCAAAGACAAACAATGTATCAAATTTCAAGCCAATATAACAATTAGCTTTCTTTCCTTTACAAGGTCCACATCGAGTAACATAATGTCCACATAACATTCTCACCAATCAGTCGAAGTTGTGAGTATGAGCTAGCAATGATGGGCTCCATACTGTTTCTCAATGCCTTCTATACACAATAGAGCAAGATGAAAAAGGAGCCCTAGCAATGCCTTCTGTATGAAGATGTGGTGTTAAATGGCAAGACAACAAAGGCCATGGTGGACACAGAGGCAATCAATACTATGTGTCTTAAGGTTAACAATCAGTAGAAGCTCAAGAATGCGATAACCAAACTTGGGCCATAGGAAACAGGCATTAACTTTCACCGAATCCCTTACGGATGACTTTGATGTTTCTTCGGACTGGATTTCATGATCTTGACCTAGGCTATCTCGATCCTACTGTTAGTTGCCTGTCGTTCCTAGGGGGAGCGCCCCTGTCTAGTGCTAACGACAATTCTTGCTAGGAGTAAGAAGAAGATCATATCAGCATCACAATTCAAGAAAGGTGTAAAAAGAGGCAAACCATCCTATATGGCCATGCTGATTTATGTGGATGATGATGATGTGGAACCTGTGTCAGATAAATCGAAAAGGGTATTAGAAGAATTTAAAGACGGGATGCCAGAACAGTTGCCTAAGTTTCTCCTACCTAGAAGAATAATAGACCATGTTGAGCTAATCTTAGGATGAAACGGCCAGCTAAAGCTCCCTATCGCATGGCTTCCCTAGAATTAACTAAGTAAATTGGATGAGTTATTGCGAGCCCTTCAAAAGCAATATTCAAGGCTCTATTGCTATTTTAGAAAAAAATGAGATGAGAGTTAGCAACAATGTGTTGACTATAAGGCCCTTAACGAGGTCATTGTAGGGAAAAAATAGCCGACCTCTTTTATCGTTAACTTATTTGATCAATTGAGTGATGCTGAGTACTTAACCAAACTTGATATCAAGTCACGCTACCATCAACTGCAAATTACGGAAAGGGATAAACCAAAAACAAGTGTAATGCGGTATGGTGCTTTTGAATCTCTAGCTATGCCTTTTTGACTAACCAATGCTCCAAATTTTTGCATTCTAACGAACCAGGTGTTCCATTATGTTGGCAAGTCTGTAGTCATTTACTTGTATGAACATCATGGTATATAGCTCTACATTGGAGGAACATCAAAAGGCTACAAAAGAATCAGTAATATGTGAAGGGGAGAAGTGTTTGCTCAAAACACAAATCCAATATTGAGCTGCCATGTTGAGCTATCTCGCTCCTTTCTATCTCTTCGAGCTCACAATTCGCAACAAAAATTTTTTAGAAATTGATTAAGAACTTTTACTTTTAATAACACACTATGAGTCTTGAACAATGACTCTTATATCATTTGTTGAAAATTTTTAAGTGAAGACGCATCACATCAAAATCTTCACATACATACAAATGACAATATTTAATATGGTTTCACCTCAGCTGCCTATTTCCATAGATAAGAAAAAAAATCCAGTAAAATAAGAATTACAAGAGTATAAAATGCCCCTTCAACAAACGCTAAATTCGAGCCTCTCCTCTAGGGTTTAAACACATAGAATAAGGTTTATTCTATTAACCAAGTGATATAATAAACTCTTCCTCACATTCCTACGAACCCATCTTCAACATTTAGATACTAGAGAGTTTACATCTCTCATGATTCTAAATATTAACCCGACTAAAATAGGGGTGACAAGAGTATAAAATGCCTGTTCAATAAAAACTATACTCAAGGCCTTACTCTAGGCTTTAAAACATCTATTCCATTAACCTAGTGTTTAGAAAACCTTTCCTCACATTCTTACAAACTCATCTCACATAGCCTACATCTTTCATGATTTTAAATGTTAACTCGACTCTATAAATATAGAGTATATTACTTGATTACTAAGAATTTTCAGTCACTAAGACTTCAAGAATATTTATTATCAAATAAACTTAACTATTAAATAATCTCAAACCAATTGAATTTACAATCTAATTTTTCATTTGAGTTTGAGTTGAATAATTAACATTTAAAAATTGTTGCATTCCAATAATAATAAATATGAATTCAAGATAATTTCCTCCTATTACATTTGCATTTTTTTTATTTTTACTTTTTGATTTGATAAAAGTTTTATTTTAAAATCAATAAAGTGGAAATATAATCATTCATTTTAATATAAAAATAAAAATGCCTAGTAGTGTATTTTAAAACTTTAATAACAGTGTATTTGTATAATCTATACTAATTTAAAGGAATACTTGAATTAGTATCATAAGTCGATTGGATATCAACTTAGTTATTAAATGATAAAAAATCAAATAAAATAATAGTATAAATAAATGAATATACGTTGAAAAAATAATTTAATAATTTTTTGAATAATTAAAAAGACCACTAACATTTCCCAAAAAGTTTATATTTTATTATTTTTACATATATTTTTTAAATTTAAAAATTACTCACTTATACAAAAAAATTATCCATATTTAATAAATTAATAATTTTTTTAAAATAAAATAAAACTCACTCACCCTAAAATTACTCAAGTAATTAACAAAATCAACCATTTTCTATCTTTCAAACTTTCACTATTGCTTTATTCTTTATTCTTTTTCAGAAAAACTTTTAAATTAACCAATTATACGAAAAATTTCCCATATTTAATTTTTTAAACAAAAAAAGTGCTCGCTTACACAAAAAGTATCCACACTAAAATTTGATACAGTGCATATTTTTTAAATCGTTTTTTACAGAAATAATAAATTAAAAATTTGACAATTTTTTTTAAAAGTAAAAGTTTTTTCACGTAAAAGTAAGAGGCAGTGTTTTATGTTTGACAAAAAATTGTTAATTTTAGTATTTGGTTTGTTAATTTTATTTAAATTTTTTATTATTTTTTAATTAAATTAATATCATTTAATTTAATTACACCAGCTTCACTCAATATTCTTATTAATAGTATGGATTTAATCGCTCACGTGATTATAGTAATGAGAAAATTTGAGTAAAATAAAAAGAAAATTTATTCTTAATTAACTTCATTGGACTTTGGGTAGGGAGAACTGTGAAGAAGAGTCCACCCAAAATTAAATAGACAGAAAAAACCCTAAAAATTTGTAGATTTCTTCATTGCGTGTGCTCTACGCTCATCTGTGTACCAAATTCCCAATCCAACTTCCCCAATTTCCTTCTTCGGTTCACACAAAATAACGCTGCACCTTCAAATCCCTAGAACTAGTATAAATAATTGATTTGCTTCCTTTTCTTTTCTTTCTGTTAATTAGAGGATATAGATGGCGGATCGCTTGACGCGTATTGCGATTGTCAGCTCTGACCGCTGCAAGCCCAAGAAGTGCCGCCAAGAGTGCAAGAAGAGCTGCCCTGTTGTTAAAACAGGTATAACCAAAACTTTATTCTTGCCAATGCTCAGGAAACAAAAAGCTTTTTCCGGTTACTTAACTTTTATCTGGAATATATGCTCTGTCATTCGATTTTTGTTTTCCCTGTTTCTGGAGATTCATAATTGGGGGCAATCTAGTTTCATCTTAATGTAATTTAGTTAATAAATTCTATTACGATTGTTACTGCTAATAAATACTTATTCTCTTGACAGACATATGAAATTAACCAGTATTAATCGGAGTTTTTTTCAGCGAATGATGTTCATTGGTAGAGAATGAAAAATGAAATTAAACTTTTAGATGCTCGTTTTAGAAAGACGTATAAGAGAGAGAGAGAGAGAGAGAGAGAGAGAGAGAGAAGAGATGTGTCCTAGGCTCTAGTTTTAATGATGGAGGTTCAAGGGGACATACAAGCATCTTTGTTGGATAGGCTAACCACAGAATCTAATTGGGAAGGCAAGGTCAACCCTAAGTGTGATGTGAAATAAGATTGCCAATTGTATTAGACATATAGCTGGGAGGAAACTTGGTGAATCAAAAGGTATGCGCTCCACCATGTAAGTACACATCATGGAGGAATGATAAAGTATAGGCAGCTGTTAAGAACAAAAGAAATTGCTATAGAAACTTAGATATAGTAGGGATAAGAGAGTTTTGAGAAATATAAGCTAGCAAAGGAGGGACAGCAAAGCTGCAAGGGAAGCTTGAGCGAGAGTTTATAAAGATATTTATGATATATTATACTTAAAGATGGAGAGAAGGATATCTATAGGATTGCTCAGATGAGGGAGGAGAAGAAGCAACATGTGCAAAAGACGAGTGTAGCAAAGATGCAAATTTTAAGATAGATGTGTGGTAAGACCAGAAAAGACAGTGTTAGAAATGAAGATACTTGTCTCCAAGTTTGTATAGGAAGGATAAGGTGATAGAAGACAGTTTACGATGGTTTGGCCACATAGGACACAGATTGAGGGATGCACCTATTAGCTGCGTTACATAGGCCTGGCACTGTGGGGTGTCGTATCCGTGTTGACACGATGCGAGACGGGTTCCGACACGGAATTTGTGTTGGACTTGCCTCTGTGCATTTGGACTCAGCTGTGAGATGGTGGCTAACGGAGTTGGAGTGGCTGTTCACAAAGTTGTTGTCACAAACTTTGATTTTAGATCTAGAGTTTTTGGAGGCTTTTTTCATAAATCCAATTAGAGAAACGAGAATAGGAGAAAAAGGAGAATCTATGGTTGAGATATGATAAAGATCCGACAATGGTCAGTAGCAGTGACCTGCAGTGGTTTACCGCCTGATTAGGGTTTTCTTTAGAGGCAGCTGAAGAAGAAAAGAAAGGAAGAAGGAAAGAAGAAAGAGTGGGCTGGGCAGGAGAGGAAAAGAAAGGAAGAAGAAAGAAAGAAATGAGTAGGCCTGGCAGGAGAAGGGGAAAAAAAAAAAGAAATGAGTGGGCCTGGTAAGAGAAGAAAAGAAAGAAATAAGGGAAAAAAGTTTTACTCTGGCCCAAATTAAAGAAAAAGTCTTAGGCCTTCTTTATATTTTGAGCTTGTATTTAATCATATAAAATTTAGTATACAAAATTTTAAAATTTAATATTACTAAAATAAAAGTACTTAATATTTAAAATTAACATTTATTATAAAATCACTGAATTTAAGTATTTTAAAAAATATTAGTAGTTTATGAAAAAGAAAATCAATAAAAAATTTATTTTTATAAGATTTTATATTAATATATATTTTTGAAATTTTAAATAACATATCTCTGTACGCGTATCCTATTATTGGACACTTTTTAGCTGACTCTCCGTGTCCTAAATTTTAAACAAATGATGAGTCTGACCCTCAGATATATACGTGTGTCGGACACCCGAATCCGAGTCCATGTAACTTAGCCTATTAGAAGGATGGAGCAAATTCACATTTGCACAGGGTAAAAGGTAGAAGGGGAGACCAAAAGACATGGTTGGAGGTGATAGATAATGATATGAATCTATTAGAACTTGATGAGTATGGCGGTGGATGGGAATGATGGAGGAGGATTCTTTTATCTGACATAAATGTTTCTATGTCTTGGTTCTTGTAATAGACCCAAGTATTTTGGGATTAAGGTTTGTTGGGCAAGTTTGATTGGTGGAAATCCATGAGCATTACAAGCGCAATTATAATAATGCTTGTAATTTGGACACATATTTTTCATCTGGATCTTCTTAATGTCTAGTTGAATTAGGAATTTGATATGTCAGTCTTCAGCTGTTTCTGACTATCAGTTGTTACTTAGTCTAGTTTATGTATTCTAGTGCTGCAAATTATCTGTTGCACTTTTGTTTCTGTCTCCAGGGAAGCTATGTATTGAGGTTACTCCTGCCTCAAAGATTGCTTTCATCTCTGAGGAGTTGTGCATTGGTTGTGGTATCTGTGTTAAGGTATGTAATTTTCCCTGATATCATCCCTGTCTCTATGTCTGTTTGCTTGTGGAATAGGAAAGAGCACATTACTTAAGCTGACTGATGATCTTCTGATGCAGAAATGCCCATTTGAAGCAATTCAAATCATCAACTTACCTAGAGATTTGGATAAAGATACAACCCATAGATATGGTCCAAATACTTTCAAATTACACAGGTTGGTTCATTAATGCTTTTCTGGGAAATTTTGTAATTTTACCTTTCTTTTTTTATTTCTTTCTCCCCCACCTCCTTTTCCTTTTATTATTGCTTGAGACGGTTTTGAATTGCAATTTAGGCTACCAGTTCCACGGCCTGGGCAAGTTCTTGGTCTGGTTGGAACAAATGGCATTGGGAAATCAACTGCCCTTAAAGTTCTGGCTGGGAAACTAAAGCCAAACTTGGGTCATTTCAATGTAATTCTTTGAGGCTTTGTTTTGTTAATTGCTTTTTTATGCATGTTAATTCGTTAATTATTTGAACAATCATTTTGCAGAACCCTCCAGATTGGCAGGAAATCTTGACCTATTTTCGAGGATCTGAGTTGCAGAATTATTTTACTCGCATCTTGGAAGATAATCTGAAGGTTCTTCTTTACATTGATCTTAATGGATTTCAAATTGCACTTTTTTAATGGGTTTATGAGTATATCAAATGGCAAAGGTCCATATAATAACGGCATTCCCTAGTCATCTTGCTAGTTTGTTCCAAGGTTTTCCTGAGGCTTAAAAATTTAGGTTGTAGGATTCAATGAGCAGGGTTGCTTCAACATCAACTTCTAACTTTTGTAGATGTTGACATTTGTTACATAAAAGAATATTGTATTGTACAGCGAATGTAAAGTTTCAGGAATAGTTTAATCATGATTTCTTTGTTTTTTCTACCTTAATATATTCCCAGCATTGGTTTTAATTTCTTTATGAGTCTCAATCGTGGCCCCTTGAGCAACAGCTTGTGAAACTTAAGCAAAGTTGAACCCATTTAAATTTGCAGTTAAGACAGTAGTTGAACGATCACTTGGAGTGTTCCTTTTTACTTGTAGTCTAAAGCTACAGAACTAGGGGGGCTTGCAAAAGATATTTTGATGATTGATAACAAATGATACTTTTTGTCAACATTAATTTATTTTGTATCTCTGCAGCCAAGAAGATAGCAACATTGAGAAGTGTCCTGCAATTCCCCATACTGCCTTGATATTTGCTGACAGTTTTTATTTTAAACAGGCCATCATCAAGCCACAGTATGTTGATCATATTCCAAAGGCAGTTCAAGGCAATGTGGGGCAGGTGCTTGACCAAAAAGATGAGAGAGAAATGAAGGCAGAACTCTGTGTGGATCTTGAACTGAACCAGGTCATAGACCGTAATGTGGGGGATTTATCTGGTGGAGAGCTCCAAAGATTTGCTATTGCTGTTGTTGCCATACAGAATGCAGAGATATATATGTTTGATGAGCCTTCAAGTTATCTTGATGTGAAACAGAGACTGAAAGCAGCACAAGTTATTCGATCTTTGCTCAGGCCTAATAGGTTAAATCTTCATTTGTCCTTAGTCTCAAAAGCTTGTTGGTAACTTGAAGGGATCTAATTAGTGTAGTTTTGCTTTTACACCATGTATTTCAGCTACGTGATTGTGGTCGAGCATGATCTTAGTGTCCTGGATTACTTATCAGACTTCATTTGCTGCTTGTACGGAAAACCGGGTGCATATGGAGTTGTAACCCTTCCCTTTTCTGTAAGAGAAGGAATTAATATCTTCTTGGCTGGATTTGTCCCTACGGAAAATCTAAGGTTCCGAGATGAATCTTTGACCTTCAAGGTAAACCTTTTAGCATTGTCGCTTGTTCACCCTTCCTTTGTCTTTAATTTCCTGTCTTACATCTCTGTTTCCCCTTTGTTTTAGGTCGCAGAGACACCACAGGAAAGTGCCGAGGAGATTGAAACTTATGCACGCTACAGATACCCAACCATGACAAAAACTCAGGGCAATTTTAAACTTAAAGTGATTGAGGGTGAATTTACTGATTCTCAGATTATTGTTATGCTGGGTGAGAATGGGACTGGGAAGACGACATTTATTCGCATGCTGGTATTTTGCTATTTCACCATGTGTGCTTCTTTACTACCTGTTTTAGTCATTGTAAATCTCCTGTCTCTTGAATAAGTTTATTAATTTATTGGATAAACCTGCAGGCTGGTTTGTTGAAACCCGATACCATAGAAGATTCTGATGCGGAGATACCTGAGTTTAATGTTTCTTACAAGCCCCAAAAGATCAGTCCCAAATTTCAATCTACTGTCAGGCACTTGCTACATCAAAAGATACGTGATTCATACATGCATCCCCAGTTTGTTTCAGATGTGATGAAGCCGCTTCTCATCGAACAGTTGATGGATCAGGAAGTAGTGAATCTCTCTGGAGGAGAGTTGCAAAGAGTTGCCTTATGTCTATGCCTTGGGAAGGTAAATAGTTTAAATTACCCGAATGTTAAAGATTTAGATAAATGAAATATAAATGTTCCAAGTTTTTTTGTCCTGACAAGTTTAACTGTAATTGATTTTGAGCCTAAACTGTTGGAGGTGCTGATAGGTGGGTGTCCTCACGTCGATTCAACCTAAGTATTACCTTTCCATGCCCACATATAGGTACATATCTGTGCACACAGACCCCACACATACTTGACGGAGTATCAGCACATTATAGTCTTCATTTGAAATTTTCCAATCTTGTTTCTTTAACATTATAAGAAAATTTTGAGGCTCATGTATGGTGAATGCTAGGAATTGGGAACTGCTGCCTCATAGTTTCTCTGGAAAGAAGTTTAGCTATACAATGCCAAGTTTTGATAGATGAAGTTTTATTTGGTTTTAGGAGTTCCAATTTGCAGTTACATTATTCTGTTTCTAAATTTTTATTCAGTTTCACTTCCTTTTATTGTTTCAGGAAAATTTTGGTATAATATTTTCTTTCGTATGCTCACATCTCAAATTATAAGGTATTTTGACCTTCTTAGCCTGCCTAATGCAATTGGTTGTTCTATTTCATGCAGCCAGCAGATATTTATCTGATAGATGAACCAAGTGCTTACCTTGACTCTGAGCAGCGTATTGTTGCTTCTAAAGTGATAAAGAGGTTTATCCTCCATGCAAAGAAAACTGCGTTTGTAGTTGAACATGATTTTATTATGGCAACCTACCTTGCGGATCGAGTTATTGTGTATGAGGGGAAACCATCAGTGGATTGTATTGCAAATTCTCCTCAGTCCTTGTTGACTGGCATGAATCTCTTCTTATCTGTGAGTCTTGCAGCTGCTTGGTTCCATAAATTCCCTTCTAGATTGAATGTGGTATTCATTTGAAAATTATTGTTACACTTTGCTTGTGTGTGCATGGCATTCGGAGCTCACTGTTGCACATTGTTGCCTCAACAGCATCTGGATATCACATTTAGGCGGGACCCCACCAATTACCGACCAAGAATCAACAAATTGGACTCAACTAAGGACCGAGAGCAAAAGGCTGCTGGCTCATATTATTATCTAGATGATTGACACATTTACTGACAGAGGTGTGAAATTAATTAATTTGTGTTAAAATTGTTTTATGGACTTATCTGGTGGATGATGAACTAGTGTTTTTGTCTTTCCATTGCAGTTGCTACATGTGATGAGATGAAAGTGAATCAGTGTAGTGTCGGCTAATTATGGGATCTCTCATATTAGTTGTGATATGTTGGTAAGTGGAAGGAAAAGAGGATCTTTGCCTGGTTACTGTGAGGAGATCATATTATAATGTATCCATGTTGGTGCTAAGTGAGGTGGCATTGGCAAACCATTTTGTTTAGAAAAAGATAAATCTTGTTATTGTTAGTCTGATTTTTTTTTTTTTCTGTTCACCAATTTTGTTTGATAATATTTGCTGGCGAGAGTTAGAATACTAATACCGCTACTTATTTTTAAATGAGATATTGAGCTCCATGGTTGTTTTAACTTCAATGAATTATATCATCACTCATTCAACGGTTTCCTCCATTTCACTATTTCTTCTGTACTATACCACGTTTTGGGGTTCTGTTAAGTCTTGGAGTTGAGGCGGGTGCCAGCCAAAATCAATTGCATATGGTCGATCCCGCATAGATGATAGATCCATCATCCATGTGCCAATGTTTTGACCTCTGTCATGCTAATAATAATCAACCAGTATGACTACTCAACCAAACTGAATTAAGTTGTCTCACTTATCTAGCAGTAACTGATAACTGACAATCTCCTGCAAATGTAGAATCAACCAATCTTAAACGTTCATATGTACTCCTCGCATTGGTGGCCGTTTACTAGTTGCCTACCGTAAAGTAACAAAGATTTGGCTCAACAAAACCTCAAAGCAGCTTCCAGCTGCCTAAGGAACCATGGAAGCGATCTTCAACTTGAAGGTGGTTCCCAAACCTAGTTGCAAACAGTATTGGAGATACTAGAACTGAGAGATGATACATAATTCCGAACAACCCTTGCCAGGAGAGGAGAATGACAAATGATGGGTGGGCTTTAAACCGGCTAATTAGATGTTATTTTACTTAATATTTAATTATTTTTTGAGAAATTTTGAGGTATATTTAGATATGTTTCTGGCTTATTTTACAGTTCGGATAGATTTTAATCACTTTACATAATTCAAAGATCTTTTGAGATGTTACAAGTCAAACAGATAGTGCATAGATATTGAAAGTGAACATAAATTTTCAGAGAAGATAGCGCCTAAGCTGTAGTTTCTCAGCATCTAGGCGCTATTTAGCGTCAGAGAGGAGAAGAATTCTAGCAAAGTGAGTCTAGGTGGCCAAATCTTAGTGCCTAGACGCTGCTGGAAAATTTACCCTGGTTTTCTTTAGTTAGCCCCACAACTCATAAATATAAATAGAAGATTTTAGTTTTGAAATAAATGTTGATTCAACGCTGTTGGATCTAGAGAGGAGACGACGGCTACCACAACCACAATTTTGGTTTCTTCTTTCTCTTTTTTTTGTTTTTTCCGTTATTTTTCTTGATTTATGTTTAAATCAATTGTAAGGATTTTAGCATGAACTAGACTTATTTTCTAGGGCTATGATGTAACCTAAATATGATCTTTTGAATTATTTTTTCAATTTAGTTAATGAATCATTTTTCTTAATTAAGTATTCTTCGTTGCTTTCAATACTTTTAATTAACGATTAATTAGATGATGAGTTAATCATAACAAACTCGGGATAAGATTTATTTGCCTTAGTTCATTATGTTAAATGTCATAAATGTGATATGAGAGTCTATGAGCATGATTTGTGAAGTCTATTAATCGAAATGAAATTTTATTGGAAATGTCCAGTTCATCCTTCGAAATCATATCATATCTTAGATCTGATGAAATAGGATGAATTGAGATGGTATTTTATAAATACGTAATTATCTTGAATATATTAACTATTTATTTATTTTTCAATCATCTGAAAGGGATAAAAAAAATATCTTGTTCTTTCTTTAACAATTTATGATCTCTAGTGGACCTCTTAATAGGATTAAAACACAGATAAAGTTTTAACCATCTATTGGAGAAAAAAGAATGAATGGATCTTGTAGGATTCCCAAGAAATTCTTCGATTTCTTTCAGAATCAAATGATTATTCATCTGTTTCTCGTATTTAGTGAATATCTAGGACATTAAGGAATACCCAAAAAGGCATTTACAGAATCAATCTGATTCTATCTTTGTTTGTTCCATTTGAAGAAAGAAAGGATACCAAATAATCAATTTTTTTAGTTGTTGAATCTCTCTTTCGTTGATCAATGTGCTATATTCTGATTCCTAATTACTAATGGAATCAAAACAATTTCTAAATTGATCAAAAGATCTTTTCAATTGGCTAGAATCTGTTACTTGAACGGAACTAAATCTTACGGAATCATTATTGAATATTTGATGATAAATTTCGTACCTTGCTAAAAAATCGGTTCTTGGTTACCAACAATACATTGTCTAACCAAATCCAATTCTCTCTCGATATGTTCCTCAAAAATCTGATTCATGCAGATTCTTCACCCAACAAACAAAACGATCTTGGCAGAATTGCCATATATGAAATTGAGCATGATTTTGCAAAGAAATAGCTCACTTACCTCTTAAAAAGAAATGCCAACATGCTTAATATCATTTAAATGAATGATTGACCTAGTTCCTTGTTGTTTAGATAAACCCTCCACTCTAATTGGTATTTTTTCACAAAAAACAAACATGAGATAACAAATCTAGTCTTTCACTAAGATTCAAAGAGTTGTCCCAAGTTCAAGTTGATTGCAGTTCGTTTCTTACTTGGAGAAAGACGATTAAACAATTGCCAATCATGGTCCTTGCGGATCGAATCATCCATATAATATCCAAAAAAAAACTCCAAATATTTGATATCTTTTTCTTAAATGAGATTTTAATTCCAGCGATGGTTTTATTTGATATCTTACAACTAGAATCCC
>JBBYHM010000026.1:11324686-11342671 GCA_038381775.1 Adansonia rubrostipa
TCAAAATAAAAATTATAATTTTAAAATATTAAAATTAAAATAATTTATAATAAAAATAAATTAAATCTCAAAAATAATTCGATCCAAATCAATATACCCCAAAACCCACCCCCCCCTCCCAAAATAAAAAAAGAGCACCAAACGCAAAATACAAAAGGACACAGAATTTGTATATAGGATAAAATATAATATAAAATCTACCCATGTGAAGATAGACGCAGAATCTAAATAGCAAAACAAAACCCAGCAGCAAAGCAAACTAAGCTAAACCTAACCGAAAGCCCCCTGCACTTCTCATCTTCTCTCCTCTTCTCTCTCTCTTCTCTCTCTTTATGCTTAGCTGGAGAGAGAGAACCTGTACTATCAGTATTTGAGTTTTCAATTAAAAGAACTTTGGTTCTCAGCTGACTTTACTTTTTTTGTCTACAACGAAGCTAAGATCGGAGGACCCTTTTATCTGATTTAGAATTTCCATTGTTGGGAGAAACAACATGGTTGGTATTTTTTCCAGATTTTCTGTTGGCAGGGTTGGCCATCGACGTTCCCAGAGTTCTCTTGTAAGAACACTTTTTCTCTTCCTTTTTTTTCTTTTTTTTGGGTACTTTTTCCAGACGCTTATTTGCGTGGAATCTATAAATTTTGAATCTTTTTTTTTTGGGGGGGCGGATTAGTTCATTGTATTTTTTGGTTGTTGACTTGTTATTTTTATTTGGATTGGTATGTTTATCAGGTCTGTTTTTGAGTTTTTCTTTTTAGTTTCTTGCTTCGTATGCTTTGATTTGGTTGAACTATTCTTTTTTTTTTAAATTTTGAGGGGGGGGGGAATAAGCTTGGTCGAAATATTGGTGTTAGCTGTTAAGCATATTTATGTTGGAATTGGATGATGTATCGTACCGTCATTTTGTGATCTGAATAATCCTTTTCTAGTGATACTTGGTCGAGAGAGACTTCATTCAAATGGTTTTAAATTTGGCCAGTTGCTTTTCAAATGGTTAATTACGATTTAATTTTGGGATTTCTTGATAGAATTCTGTCATCATGTAGTATTGTGTGTTTAATTTGATGAATAAAATAGAAAGTAACTGTGATGTGATTAAAACCTATAAATTACCAATATGAGCTAAACCTCAGTTCCGGATTAATAATTTGTTTCATTTGATAGAATATGAAATTATAGATGTCTGATATATGCTTTTGGGTTGTTGGGATCATTAAATTCAAATGCCCTTTCAGACTAGGGTCTGCTATTGCAGTAGGAATTTATTTTGCTTCAATTTCTTTATTTTGCACAATAATTATGCTGAAAACTTTATGTTTGTTTACTTTTTCACTTCTAGTAATAGGATTTAAGCTGTTAACTTCTTATTGCATTTGAATAACGAGTTGCCATTTGTGGTGCAGGAAGAAAGGGACGTTATGCCCCCAAATGCCAATTTTGCTGGTGCAGCCCCTACTGCTGCTAATGCTATTGCTCATGGGATTGAAATAGCAGTTGAATTTAAGCCAGTTGAACATCCGATTGAGCCTTTGGACAATGATCAACCAATTCAATGCCCAGTACCTGAATCTTCAATACTAAATGTAAGCTTTTTAGATCTGTCTTTTCTTTCTAGGTTCCTAACTGTGTTCCTTACCACAAATTGTACTAGTTTAGGAAATAAAGTGATGAGATAATTTCTGTCTCAATTCATTAAAACATGGCCCGAGTATCTATTAGTCCAACTGTTGTTGATGGTGTACAAGGAAAATGGTTCTTCTGGACTGCATCTGAAGGATATGTGGTACTTTCATATAGTTCTATGATAAAAGAAACCTTATTTCAGTTAATGAGATTTATATTATTCTTAGGTTATCATATTCTGGTATGAATGGTGATATAATGAATTGACCATGTAGGTTCTCAAAGCTAATAGTGGTTCACATCTTCATTCATTTTTCATGTTGGTGAACTAGAATTTTGTACAAATTATCTCTTATGAAATCGTCATTAATTGTCAGTGTCAGGGATATAATTTAAAATTGATATACTTTGCATTTCTTCTGCCATCAGGATGGAAGTATCTGGAAGGAGCAAGTATCAGCTAGTGTAAGAAGGAAAGCTGACTTGCTGATTATTAAGGATGGAGGCAACCTTGAATCTGAAGCTGCTGGAACGAAAACCCAACCAGCCCACTCTAATCGATTGATTTTACCATCCCTAAGTGCCCCAGAACATAATTTATTAAATCTTCTCGAAGAATGTAATGCATCTGGGATCTAAAGCCTGGTATCAAATCTTGATTGTGGTTCAACTTGGAATAATTTGCATGTATAAGTTCAAATTGTATTTTATTTTTTGGCACCTATTCAGTTGAATATATAGATCATTGAAATGTTACCGTTACACGTTTATATTTAATAAATCACATCTGAGTTTCAATCCATCGCACTGTAGTGACCTATTAGTCTTATCCATATCTTTTTTTGTGTGGATCAAATCTTTATCATTTGTATTTATATCGTTTCTTTTAGCACCTTTCCTGTGGACTTTATGCATAGGGACTCACTACCATTGCCCACTATTTGGATTGGATAGTCTTTTGATTCCACTTCTTGGCTTGAAGGGAAGGAGATTACCATGAGTCAGTTATGTTTTATGGCATCAATTATTGCACTTGCAATAGCTTTTTTGGGTTCAAGAGAAATTAAGGTGCTTAGATATAGAAATAGATATATCCTAGGGGTTTCAAATGCCGACCGTTGCTATTCAAGAAATAGCTGTATACCTTTTTTTTTCTTGGACTGACAAATAGCTGTGTACTTGAGGATTCGTAAGTGCAGAAGACACATAAGCAAACTAAGTCAAGACAGATCGAGCTTAACTTCCTTGGATTTCTGTATCATACATGAATGATGATCCAACATAAGCTAACACATGTATGTATGTGCTTTAATAAGGTCAACAAAGTCAATTTCTCAGCCCACCACCTTTTTTTTTTCCCTTTCTCTTGAGGAAACACTATTGTCATCAAGGCATCGGATGAGTTCCTCGCAACTCATTCCATGGTTTGCACTGCACCAGAATTGGGTTTGGGGTGGGTGGGGAGCTTATCCTTTGTTGGTGGTTCACTAAATCTTCAAGGGTTGCTTTACAATGTAAAAGACCAGCCACCAGTGACTGGAAAATATTTGGCACACCAGTTTACTTAATTCTCCCCATATATGTATCAGGAAAAAAAAAATCTCCCCATATATAGATAGATATTAGTAAGAGCCTAAGAAGTAAACTCGGAAGCATCATCAGAGATAGAATAGAACTGCTATAAATAACGGCATAGCCAAATTTGAAACTTGTGATTCTTCAACAGTTGGGTTCGGCTATTTTAGTAGTTCTATAAATTTAAAGTAATACAAAGACAGACAAAATGAAAACATGGGCATATATCTATATATATATATATATATATATATATATATATATAACAGTTCACATCCGAAGCTATACAAGGCATGCAACTTGGGAAGCTGAAAGGGGTGCTCAACATCTGGGTTGAGAAGAGAATGTGCTTTCGACGGCGAAGAAAGCTTCCATGATTCACCCGCTGCTTCCTCCGCTAGCTGCATCTGATCATGTGATTTTTCCAGCAACTGTAGTGGCAGGCAGTGGCTGGATGGATTGTTGTGAAGGAGTGAATAATATTAAAAGACGAAAGTAAGAAGAGATGTAAACAACAGTGCCTTCAAGGTCGCCATAGTTATAACACCGTTAAACGCATTCGCCCGACTAGTATCGATCTTTGTAACAACAGATGGCATCTCATCGCCTCCCTCCCTCTGCTCAACAGTGGCAGAACTGTGAGTCTGCCCTTCTTTTACTGGCGGATCTTGACCTCCTGAACTGGTTCCATTTCTTGGATTTGCCCCTCTCCAACCGGCACAAATAAGTCCATCTACCTCTATGTACGACCGAACACTCTACTCATCCATAACAACGTTCTTTGTAATAAACAGTTGCCTAACAACCTCTCTACTACTAATCTTGAGTTGGCTTTTCCTCGCAACTACTTTTAGAAGATACCAAGATCGGAGGATCATATAGCACCTCTCGAAATTGATAGAACAGGAAACCTACCGCAAACCAAAAGGAACAAGAGAAGGATATCTTACCTAACTAATGTTCTGAAGAATGCGACGAAGAAAACTTGCGAAGATGAAGGCCAGTGAAGAAAACTCCAAGATCTCACAACTAATAGCAAGAATGGACAAGGAAACCAGAAAAGAAAACTAGCGTCACCGATGGGAATGAATAGAAAAAATGAGGCCTATTTATAGGGTATGTATCAGCGCGATTACAACCATCATGTCGGTTCCAAAAAGTCGTCACATTTCAACAGCTAAGTGAAGCCGTGCAACTGTGACATTAAATTGCACCTTTACCCACACAAATTCAACATTTCAAGAAATTCAAAATATTTAAAATTTCAAAAATTAAAAAAAAAAATCATATAGACACTTTTGATTGTCAATTTTAGGCACGTTTACCCCGCACAAATTTAAAAAATTTTGAAAAATTCAAAATTTCAAAAATAAAAAAGAAAAAATCATATAAGCACTCCTGATCATCAATTTTAAACGATCTATAAGTCACCTCACTAGCAAGAGGATCATCTACAATTTAGTTTGCCAAGAGGTGATATGTAGGTCATCATCCTATGTAGACAATCGCGTATGTGAGTTCAAACAATTACTCTAACTACCCGTATTCTTAGGGATAATTGTTATACATATCCAATACGTAAGATAATAATATTTTATGATAATATCTTAGATATACTTAATATTAATCAAAAGAAGTTCATCCCTTAGTAAACTCTATTTATATAAAGATCCAAATAATAAAAAACGTTTAGTAATTTTTATATAAAAGTATAATGACCTACTTAAAGGTAAAGAATACACATCACCCTATTTTGCTTATTTCTTCCCTTTAACTTTTATCGACTTAAGCAAAAGAGTGCTCTTGGAGTGTAAACTCTAATACTTTCTAACCTCTCTTGTCTTTTACACATATTTTCTATGGTGTTGCACCAACAAAGATAAAATGAGTAAAGCTTCTTAATGTTGCAACTAATTAATGAGTTGGTTAGAGAGAAAAATGATGATTGGCAAGGTCAAGACGTCCTCCTCCCACTATTCTTCTCGTAGAGTCGTAGTCGTTAGTGTTTTGAATAACTTTCAATCTCCAACATGGTTAACTCTTTCCACCACGTGGTTCTGGCTTAATTTAATTTAGTTAGTAGTAGCTTTAGAAATATAAAATACAAATTCTGCAGCCGGTTTTCGCTGTGGTGAATAATTGTAACCTAAATAATGTAATAGGGGATTGAAGGAAAGCAATAGTTTGGTTCCGACAAAGTTCAGTTTTGATGTTCCGCCCAAAGTTGTAAATTTAAGCTTTTGCTAGGAACAAAGGCCTATATATAAAAATCACATAGCTTGGTGGTTGGACTTTTTTCAGGCTTCCCCAAGAAAAATAATAAATCACACAGTTTAGACTAAATCTTGGGCCTGAATTCAAGATTTACCATGTCATCATTCATAAGACAGAAAGAATAAATAAAATATTAAAAGCCCACTATGAACCAAACCAAGCTATTAGACATTCAACATTTGATTCAACACAACACAACACAACAAGCAACCCGAGCCGAAATATATTTTTCGTTTTCTTAGGTTCGTTATTTCTTTTCTTTCATTCTTTGAGCTCAATTCAATACGATACAGAGAAAACAAATCCATATATATATATAATTGAATAACTAAAGTCGAAAGAAAAAAAAAAAGAAAAGAAAAAAAGCTCTTAGGCTTCAGCGTCGTTTTCTTTGATTCGACTCTGTAGTCTGTGCTTTGAAATTGGGATCGATGGCGGCCTTGCAATGCCTAGAGTCTCTTCGAAATGAGCATCCAGAGCTAGCCGACTGGTACAATTCTCTTGCAGATCTCTATCAGAAGAAGCTCTGGCATCAGCTTACGCACAAGCTTGAGCAGTTTGTTGCTCTCACCGTCCTTCAGGTCTCTCTATTCCGGGTTGTTTGGGTTAATGGTTTGTAGATCTCCGTATTATGGTTTTTAATTTTTGGGAGATAGGGTTTTTGAATGGAGTTGGTTAAGTTTCTGTTTCTTCTTTCTTTAATTGAGTTTGAAATTTTAGGGTTCTTTTTTTTTTGTAGAATTGGGGTTTCATTTGGGGGATACCTTCGGGTTTTTTATTCCGCTCTCCCTTTTCTTTTTAGTTTTAAATTGAAAAGAAATAAATAAGAAACTGTTTTATCCTTTGATGTTCAATAACTCAAAGATTATCATAGAAAGTAGTTCCAGTTGTGTTTTGCCTCTTATTTATCATTGTAATGTTTTTGTTCGTAGAATAGTGTTCTGAAATGGCAGTTGTTGTTAACTTGTAAAATTTTAAAGTAAATCTTCTGGTTTCCGCGAGCTGCATTGCATGATGGAAGTTAGCTAAAGCATATGAATTCTGAAACATTAGCTTCCAAAGCTTTGGCATGATTATTTTAGTACAAAATTCTTCTCAAACTTGTAGAATGAAAGTGTTAGGAGTGGGCTACTTTTGTTACATTCGTTTTCCTCTTGTTTTTGTACAGTAGATGTGGAAAGTTCAGTTGCAGTTGCCTACTGTTTTCTTTAGTCATTGAGTGCGGTGACTCGAGTTTCGGCATCGGTCTTCCGTCCGCTTGCCAAAAGAAGTTTTGATCCCCTCAATGGATGTTGAAAAATTGAGGGACATACCTTTTTGCAAGAGAAACGCATTTTCCACTCTTCCAAAAGAGAGAAAGAGGTTTTTGGGATGTAGGGCTTTCAAAACCAAACAACATTTTCTAACAAATAAAAAAATTTTAATATTGAGAAAAATACCAATAAAATTGGACAATGAAATCTGCCCTGTCATCGCGCTGCTGAATCATCGCTCTATGAAACAACGGAATGCATCGGGGTAAACCCCACATAGAAAGGTAAATTGGTGCGGAAGGTAGATGTGATAGAAAGAGAGATCACTATTTCGATTGTTAGTGGTCAGTTGCGATATGCGATATTCAAATGAATTCACTTCTTTCATTCCTTGTTTGAATAGTAATTACTCTGGACTGTGGTTTAGTTAATGGTTTCATCTTAGCAGAGTTGGCTTTTATATATATATATATTTTTTGAATTCATATGATAGCAAATGAACTAAGTGAACCACATGCACTAGATGTTGGCTAGGTCATCTAACTTCCTAAAGTTCTTGTTTCTGTTAAATCTCAGGCTGGAGATACATTGATACAGTTGTATCATAATTTTATCACTGACTTTGAGACCAAGATCAATCTTCTTAAGCTTGCACATTTTGCTGTTATAGTTTCCCGGCAGTTCTCAGAGAAAGAAGCTGCTATTAGTTATCTTGAACGGGTGATTGAAAAGCTTCAGGCTACTAAAGAGCAGCACATAGAAGAGCCAATTCTTTATGTTATGATGCAAATTGCCAAATTCAAGCTAGAGCAAGGTGACCAAAAAGAGTGTAAGAAACTTCTTCAGGATGGAAAGAGTACCCTTGACAGTATGACCGACATAGATCCTTCTGTATATGCTAGCTATTATTGGGTTTCATCAGAATACCATAAATTTCACCAAGAATTTGCCGAATTCTACAAAAGTGCTCTCCTTTATCTTGCGTATACATCAGTGGATTCCCTCTCAGAATCTTTTAAGCTGGTATGTGTTTATAGGAATATCTGTTTTCTGTACTACAATTATACTATCTTGTGATTTTTACTGGAGATCATTAATTACTCATTTCTCCGCATTGGTGTCACAAACTTCTTGTTGTTCTGAGTTCGCTCTAGAAATTATTGCTTTTCTGTAGTGGTTGTTTTATCTACCAATTCATGCGCAGCAGTGCCTCTGAAGTATAGCTTCAAGTCTTACTAGTTTGAATTTTGAGCCTCTTCTTTCATGTTAGGCCTTCTTCTATTATCTTCGGTATCTAAAATTTTATAATAAAATGGAAGAATCGAGTTGCCAGTTGTACGCTTGAAAATAGAGCCTCCATAAAAAAGGCATACCTCAGTTTGGATGATGAAGCTAATTTGAGATGGCTGATATGCTCTAGTGTTCTGTTCTCCAGCTGGAAGGCTTAGGTTGGAGTTCCACTTACATATCTAAGACAAATGGATATGTTAATTAAAAAAACTTTATAGCGTTTGTTTGACCATAACATTTTTTTTATGCTTTGACTTCATTTCATTTTGTTTCAATATGTTCTATTTATACAGGATTTAGCATTTGATCTGTCCCTTTCTGCTCTTTTGGGAGATAACATCTACAACTTTGGAGAACTGCTTGCACATCCTATTGTAAGACATCTTTATCTAGTTTCTTAATTTCGCGATTTATTGCATCTGAATTTTTTTTACAGGCAAAGTAGTTTCATGTCACTGCTATTGTTTATGCTTCTATTTAATTCAAATTATATTCATGCTTGTCATTTGCTTTTCTATTAGTGAGTTAAGCATGTATACATTGGCATCAATGGCTCATCGAGGCATATTGCTGGTTTTTCTTTTAAAATCTGATATTAGTTAGAATCTAGTTTGGGCTATTAATCAGGCTTTGGTTTGATGAAGAATGGTGTCAGTAGAGACTAGAGAGCTCATCAAAACTGTTGTGGTGATAATTGATGTAGTGCTTTGATTAAGAAAATTTAGTAGTACTAGGTAAGGAATGTAGATTAGTAATAATGATAATTTGTTAACCTTAAGGATTTACTTGTAAACATGTTTCAACCTGAAAGGGATTGGAAAAATTCAATACATCATGGCTTGAGGATGAAAGCAAATTTACTTATGCTACGAACAAATTGTTAGGTAGAAGTATCATGCTGTCAATTAGTAAAAAATCTGTTATGAGTGACATCTTTAGTTCGATGTTTTTAATTTTAAAAGTGAACACAAAGATAAGAAATAATTTTCTCTCTGTAATTATCTACAATTGCCTGTACACAGCGTGTGTTTTTCTTCCGCAAAGATGAGGCTGATTGGCCAAGTTTGAGATGTTAGAGTTAGATGTATGTGGAGGTTCAAGGGTGCCTCAGTAGTGATTGAAAAGTGCCATCTGAGAGGAGGTTCTTTTCATTTTGTATGTTCCTTTATGCTATTTGCAGTTGCATGCATGCATGCTTATTCGTCATTGTTAAAGGTTGATGTGAAAGGTCACTCTAGCTGTATAGGTTTTTTCCCCCCCTTCTGAATTTCGTTGCTCAACTGTTATTTCTTTTTTTTTTTTTCTTTTAATGCTTGAGGTAATGACATACTTGGCATGATTTACAGATAAAGAGTCTTCTGGGTTCCAGGGTTGAGTGGCTTTACTATATCCTCGAAGCCTTCAATTCAGGTGATTTAGTTCGCTATCAAGAATTGTGTCGTGTGCACAGTGCTTCACTGAGGGCTCAACCAGCCGTGGTTGAGAATGAGAAGAAGCTATTGGAAAAAATTAATATTCTATGCTTAATGGGGATTATCTTCAGGTGTGGCTGTTTGTAGTGTCCTCAAATGGATCAGGTCGGAATAAGTTGCTGATATCTGTTATGAATAGTTAATAACTAAACTACAATATGTTTCCATGCAGCCGACCATCTGAAAATCGAACTATTCCATTAAAAGTTATTTCTGAGAGAGCAAAACTGTCGATTGAGGATGTTGAGCATCTTCTCATGAAGAGCCTGTCTGTAAGTTAAAACATTCTTCTGATTTGTTCAATCTTTTGGTTTTTACACATTTTCCTTTCCTTTTACTTTTTAATTACATCTTGGTGGCAAGCAAGAGTGGTAGAATTCTTAATCTCCAAACTTTGGATATAAACCAAGGGAAATGCTGATTAGTAGGGGACACAAATAAGAAAGAACAAACAATTTTCAGCACTTAAAATTATGAACATGTAGAAGTCCCGAGTCTCCTTCTATTTTTATATGTCCTTGGCATATTGTATACATTTGATTGCACTCCTACCTGTAATCACCAACTATTATTTAGGATGTTAAAAAAAAAAAAAGAAAAAAAATCCTAAAAGCAACTTATATAACCTATATGTGAATCAATACTACAGGTTCATCTGATCGAGGGCATAATTGATCAAGTTGAGGGAACAGTTCACGTCTCCTGGGTGCAGCCGAGAGTCTTGGCAATTCCACAGATCAGATCTTTGCGTGATCGGGTGGCTAATTGGGTGGGCAAAGTACACACTACTTGGTTGTCAATTGAGGCGGAAACACCCGATCTTGTTGCATCATGATTTTTTCATCTAGTTCCTTTCTGCCCATTGTAACAATTTCTATATTTGAAAAAGGAAGGGGTGAAAAAAGGGAAAGGAAATGGTGAGCAATGAGGATGGAGACTAGAGTCAGTCTGTGTGGGCAGCAGAACCAAACTTTGTATTCATCATTTATAGATATTGCTTGATGCTTTTCTTAAATCATTCTTCTAGAAGGAACGGCTGGTGTACTTATTCTCTTTCCTGCAGTTGTTGGATCTATAGTGCACTGGCATGCCTTAAGGATACTGTTAAAATTGAAAACAGAATCCTTGTCCTTAAGATGGTACATTTTATTTTGTATTGGGAATTTTCATTAGATACAATCAGAAATGGTCCACTTCTTGTGTGGATGAAAGTGCATCTTCATTTCAGAATTCATTTTATGCATGAAAATTAAATTGTCTGTCTGTCTTGCAATGCAGTGTCCAATACCAATGATACCAAAGTTTCCTGCAATAGAAGGCGAACCGGTATTGCTTTGCTCGCCTGGGACTGTCAAACCATATGATTTCATAGGTCCAATTTCAGATACAGATTTCTTATCTTTGCATCCAAAACGATGATGCATACTTAGTCCAAAATAGAGCAGTCGAGCATATGCCTGCCTGCCCAGAAGGAATACTTACATTACCATTACAATCCCCCCCCCCTCTCTCACTCTCTCTCTCTGTCTGTGTGTGTGTATATATATATATATATATATATATATTATATATTATATACACATCATCTATCCTTCGGCCCTGATTCTGAAACAGACCGATATCATTAGACTGATATTTTGGTTAAAAAAATAATTACAACAGCAATAATCCTTATTTGACTGAGCACCGAGGCAAGCATATGATATCACTTCTACTAATGAGTAAATTCCTGCTGCATCATTCTTGTCTCACAAACGGTGAGGAGCTAACGTCTATGCTGTAAAATGAATCTTCTCCATAGTATTTGTCGTCTTTCTCCTCTTCCCACTTAAAAATCTCCCTGATATACTTAAATGCTTCATCAATGGTCACTCGGCGGTCCCTTGCCCTAGCTCGCCACACGAAAAGTTTGTCAGGTTATGGAAGCATAAAGATCTTTTAACTTCATTGCAACATTAAAGTAAGCCTGCTGAGCCAACGATAGATGATTATGGTGAGGCCTCACTGGACTAAAATCATTGAACCACTCAAGTGCTTAAAGCCACCCGATTCACTTTGTCCTCAAACAGATCATACTTGTTTTAGTATCAGCACAAAAAGTGTATCCTTAAAGCCAGGCTGCCTTATAATTGCTTCAAATAACTGCTTTGTCTGCATCAACTTATTTTCAAGTAGTGCTCCACTGCCACTTCTCTCTGCTGCGATGCCATATGATCATAATCACTAGGGGGAGCAGACTACCACACGCACATCTTCAAACATTGCCACCCACTTGCACCCCTCGTTCATCCCCTTTGCATTTCCCCTTATAAGTTGATACCTGTAAGACCCAAAATCTGAAATTAGCTTCCAAATTCAATATCCAATCTCAAAATGCCTCTGGTTGAAATATGTAATAGGAGGGGGGAAAAAAAGAAAAGAGATTCTGCTTCTGCATCTATGCAGTAGCTTGAGTACCATCCTCTCTCTCCTCCCCCAATTCCCCTCATCATTACTTCTGTTTCTTCAGAAATACTTTCGAACTCATGGCAACTATTAAAGCCAACAAAAGTAGTAATATTCTATAATAAAGAAAAGATTGCAAACAGTGTTATAGTACCACAGTATATGATGCACTTGCTTGTATTTATGGACCACTATTAACGACAATTTTTGAAAATATTTTTCATTGTCCCCCTGTTCCGTCCCACTCTAACCACCTTCATTACACATGTAAATAAGATCCTCAACTAAAAATGAGGGTCCAAGCCAAGGCCAGCATGACAATTTCTAACATGTATCCCATGGGAAGAATAGCAGACAACTGCATGGTCTAGAAACAAATATGTAAATCTTCCATATATGACAATAGGAGTTGACAAGAAACAATTACTTGGTCAGGGGCTGGGAGGGAGCTTCCAAATTGTCTGTGTAGGTTTCAGACATTGGTCTACGATTATCGAGCGAAAACTCTATGAATGCCAAACCAGGTAACCCCTTTGGCATAAAGAATGTCATGGTCAGAAGGTTCATATTCATTGCTTGACACCTCAACAGCCTTGAGAAATAAAAGCATATTGCACAGCCAGTCAAGATATTGATTTGAATTTTAAGTTCACTTTTTCCATTTTTCTTTCGGAATCTATTTTGGGTCGAATAACTTGAAATATGTCCCAAAAAAAACAAAAAACTGAACTTTACCACTTTATCTGTATAAGCTTTTATAATTCTATCGCACCTAAACAAGTCCTTAACCTTTGCTTTGCACCCAAATAAGCCCTTGACTTTTAATTTGTATCCAAATAAGCCCTTAGCCTTTTAATTTATACCAAAATAAGACCTTAATATAAATCAATCTTCAATTTGAAATAAGGGCTTATTTGGGTACAAATCCAAGGATAACGGCTTATATGGGTAAAATAGAAGCACAATTAAGTGAGGCCTTTCTAATAATTTAGCCTTGAAATATCAAAAGCCCCAGTAAAATTTGACCATGATGAATCCAATGATATCGAAGAAATAGAAGGAAAAATACGGGCAACAAATTTTAAAAAAAAAAAATAAGATGACAAACCCTGCTTAAAAAGTACTCTGCAACATCAGGAAGAAAGTGAAGCTTATCTTTCTTCTATAAGTGCGCTGCATAGCAGGATCTTTCCACAACTCCATTAGTTGAGAAGCATACTCACGTGTTGCTGCAGGGAAAAACGATTCCAAATATCCAGTGGCTATAATGTCCAGCGGCCAGTCAGAAAAATGCTTTAGCCTTGGGTTGATAGAATAGACACACTGGTTACTTTCACCAGGGTTGACCTCTCCACCTGAAATAAGAATAAAGTATTGTCCAACTGTTGAAAGAGTTGCAATGATGTTAAACAAGTCATTTTTGTTCTTGGCCAGCATCATCATTTACAAAAACAAGTAAAAACACACATGTAATCTGCACATCAAAGAGATACATAGGCCATAAATTATGTACTTTTGGAAGTAACAAGCTGTATTTTATAAACTGAAAACTATGTTTAAAATCAGAAAGAAAAAAAAAAAAAAAAGAGTTTACCTGCTTCAAGGTTCTGATCATCGGCACCTAGTTCTCGTATTCGAGGCATCGCTTCCTCCTCAAACCGCCCGCGGCCATCCAGTAATATGCTAATATTGCTCTGTATCATCAACTTGAGGTCCTGCAGCTCTTCTGCAGAAAACCCATTACCATACAAAAATTCTGCCAGTTCAATAATGCATACTGAACATGAGAAAAATGCCATCAACTGCAAGGAAACATAGTAACAACTATATGCAAGATTTTGGTAGAAGGCACGGCTCTAGACAAAGCTAATAAATGAATATTGTCAATTAAGCATAATAAGGAATTCAACCATATCTTACTTATCCATACGCAATAAGACCAATTATTCCTAAACTAAGAAAGCATGAAGAATAAGGAAACTCAGAGCCACTTATTCACAAGACCCCACTAATCATCTGGCCCATGCTGTCGAAAGCATTTTTGAACTAAATGGGAAGCCACAAATCTAAACTTTTCATAAACAGCAAATCTTTTAAAATTCCTCATGTGACAGGCATTCTTCAGGTCCATGCAAGATATTCTTGCCAACTTCCATTAGGCAATAAATTTATGAAGAAATTTTAGTTTCATTATGCATGCATCTTAACCTAGTTGGGATGGCAACATACAGCACGACTTTTGGAATAAATAATAGTCTATTAGCAAAAAATAAAAAGTCCATACCTGCTTCAAGATGGTGCTTATTCCAGAGCCTTAAAGACTGAGTAGAACCAGCTTCAGAATTCTTTTCTGCTTTAGATAATTTGGAACCATAGTATAATTGCTAGCCCCCTCTCTTGCTCGTTGAGGTTGAGCCTCGGGCACAGGCAAAGAGAACAAGGTACATGCAAAATGAGTTGATGCCTGTCCAGCAAAAAATAAAATCCAAGTCACATCACGTAGAATACCATGACACATTTGAGGCTGTTGGAAGTTTACATACCTTCTCCCAGATGTTTCCTCTAATGTTATTTTCACCTTCTCATAACAACCATCATCATTGACCCAAAAATGAGTGTCGCGAGGACACTGCACATTTGCCAGTTGAAAGAATCAAAAGGGTACATCTATAGTTAGTTAAAACAATATGAAGATAAGCATTTGATCTAATATCTTATTCCCTATTTCCCATTCACATTTTAATCAGATGCTAAGGTTAAACATAAATTAAGATTTCAGAAAGAAAAGGTATAGTACAGAAGAGTGAGGTGTTAAAACTATTTCTTAGGGGGAATTTGTTACGTCTAAATGGTTCTGATGATGAATTGACAAAGAAAGTTATATATTACTAATTTTTTGACATTTGAAATACAGCTCTCCTAGTTGGGACAATCAAAATGGAGAAAGTGACAAATCTTACGGAACAGAGGGAATATTATACAAAAGCTCAAACAATTTTTTCTTCAAACCTTGAAATGTTTATATGGCTTAACATAATATCGTTGATCATATCATAAAGGCTGGATATCAACAGTACAATGCAACTTCCAAAAGTGTTTGGTATGCAATCATAGATACATGAACCAGGAAATTACAAAATGAACTTAATTGAAGATTGCTCTTTTACATGAGAGGTATTGCAGGTGCAACAAAAATGCACATGCCTAGACCATGGATCAAACTCTAATAAAAGCAACAAGATAAGTAATGTACCTCAAACTACAGTCTATTCCAGATTATGGCTGCCAGGAGTAAACAGTAACCGCCAAGCTATAAATAAAGGAAAGTACTTTGCTGAAGCATGCTTAAAACACAATCCGCAGACCTACAAGTGAACTGCTGCAGCTCTTAAAGCAAAGACAATCTAGCAAAGTATAAACTAAAACTGCAGTACGACTACTGAGAGGTAAATGCTCTGCTGAGCATCCATATTTCACATGCCTAAACCACTAATCCTAAAAAAGATGTCTCTGTGCAAAGTATAAAATGGTGAGAAAACTTATTCAGGAGCATGAGATTGAGAATCCTGAATGCATTGAATCAAACAGAAAAAAACTACTATAATCAAGAACAAGGAACAATAGATATTGTATTAACTTTTACATATTACCTTTAGCACCATCAATTCAAGTTTTGTAATTTCCTGGCATTGACATTGCTTGCATCAGGATTAAGCTTTCCTGTGAAAATTCATCTTGAACTAATAATCCGATCTGGTTTTTCTCCATCCTGCCAATTCAATAAGAAGTTATCAAATCAATTCCCCACATTCTAGATTTTTCGTCTTCTTACTTCTTCAATTAGAAAAGCCAAGTGAAATGTAAAATAGTATATCATAATTATGAACTTACCTTTCCCCAGAGACCAGATTCCTTGTCATACGAATATCTACCAGGCTTCAACTTCCTCGGAGGTAAATAGCATCCAAGTAATCTGCCATCTCCTGGCTTCAGTGGATATCCATTTACAATTAGCTGCTCTGGTCAGAGCTGATTAGCAGAACATTCTTTCACTGCTTTCATAATTTGTTTTACGTCCAAAGGGCTGAGTAGCAGGGACAAGAGTCTAGAATGTTTACCTAGTCTTAGCCGCTTGGATTCATCAATTGGCTGGCCAATGCATGTCACACATTTCCGTCCTTGGGCATTGAGCCCATTGCCCTAAGCACACAATTGCTGCAATACTTGGCGTCACAAACCAGGCAAGATTCCTTTGTTTCCCACTTTCTCTTACCATAGCAATAATAAATGCTTCTTTTCTTCTTCGTTTCATTTGGAACCCCAACATATTCAGGAAAAGCTGTCTTATCTATATCGACATCTTTCCTCTCTGACGTTTCAACAGTATTAAATGTGACAACTGGCACGCTCTTTACTTCATTAACAACTTGTTTAGGAGGATTACTTGGAGGATTGAGAACTGAACCAGGACAATCTGAAGGAAAAGCTGAAGAAAAATCAGGGCTTTGCAACACAGACACTACCGACTCAATGCTTGCCAAAACCCTTGGACTCCAAGTAGGCAAACTTCTGACGCCAGCAATATAAGACACTGGCACGGAGATCAGTTCAATCACCCGGGGGAGGGGGGTGGGGGCAGCATTACCAAGTGACCTTTGGGACTCTGATAGTGGTTTTGCAGTGGGGATGGCATGTAAGCTTACATCAAGAGGCTCAACTCTAGGTACTTCATAAGCAACGCTAGGACCCTTACGGAGAGTAATCAAGCTCTGATAAATCTTCAGGGAGAGAGGCACCTGGTAGAAGCATCTTCCTGACCAATTCTTTCCAACTCTCACCCT
This sequence comes from Adansonia rubrostipa, assembly GCA_038381775.1. Lineage (NCBI taxonomy): Eukaryota > Viridiplantae > Streptophyta > Magnoliopsida > Malvales > Malvaceae > Adansonia > Adansonia rubrostipa. The sequence continues at coordinate 11,341,458 of JBBYHM010000026.1, forward strand.
CCTTTTGCTCCATTTCTTCAATATAATACCAGAGTGCTATAAGGGGGACAAGAGTTTCAAACTACAACTTCTCAAGTATCACCCAAGTCCCCACGCTATGATCTTTAACATTTGGATATAAGCTTGGATATCCTCACAGCTTTAGTCAGAATAACCTGAGAGATAATTAGGAACGCCAGAATCACCTCAAATTACATGGAAAGCAATCACCAGAACTGTGAATTCTTCGGCCCCTTTGGATGTTTGCTTTAAATTGAAACCAGAAATAGTCATCAGGCAGCCAGAATTCAGCATATAAATTGTCATCTTATGAAAGCGTTCAAGTTTGAAAGGGAAAAGATCAATCATTTGACCCAATTAAATGAAATAAAAGTAAATTCAATTGTTCAAAAGCCAAGCATGGCACATCGGCAATGTTTTGAAATACTAAATCGTCTACATATAGCTGAAACACTTACGCTTATAACTGAAAGAATCGGCAGCCAGACAACAGAAAATTAAAGTCGAACATAAAGGAATTTTTTTTTTTTAAGTCCAAGAGAAGACTTTTACCTATAATATCCTAACCCATACAATATTCAACATTGTTATAAATGGTTGTTAAGGAGTAACAGAGATTCATGCTAAAAGTATAAGATTATTTTAAACTTTAGAAAAAAAAGTAAAATTGAACTCATCTATAGTTTAAAAAAAAAAATCCTGAATATGAACTAATTCAATATTTGGGACTAGCAAGACTTTTCAGCTAAAATAGGAAGATAAAGGATCAAAATTGAATCAGTCTGCAGTCAAAAACTTTAGCAGTCACATGTTAGCTAGTGAAGCTTCAAGATACAGAAAAAGGCCCTCATACCCACCCGTCCAACCATTGAAAAATCAGGGTCAAGCCAAAAGAAAAACCCTAGGAGCTGAAAAAAAGAAAGGACTGAATCAAACAAAGATTATGCAGCACAGAAGAAGGGATGAAAACAAAGAGAATATGACAAAATTCCCTTTTTTGAGTTAATCTTCCCACTTTATAATAAGAGATAAAAGCAAAGCACAGGTAGAAAGCCCAAAAAAAAAAAAGAGGAAACTGAAGACAGAAGAGAAAACTGAAATCCATTGATGGGGTCAAAACTAAACGGAGATTGGGGGGGGCCCAGTTTCATTTTTCCTATGTTAATTTTTTTTTTTCGTACACAGTGAAAGTAGTATGAAGAGGAGGATGGAGG
>JBBYHM010000026.1:11357808-11423801 GCA_038381775.1 Adansonia rubrostipa
AATAGCAACTAGTACCAGTTAGACCAAATAATTTTGGATACAACACATGAAAATATATGGCACAAAAAATAACTTAAATACAATATAAACATAAAAACATATCAAAATCTATATAAAATAAATTACTAATATGTAATACTTGAAATACGATTATAACATACAAAATAATATTTATACGACACAAATATACTAATTTTCTCTCTCTCTATTTTCTTTCTTTCTTTTCTTTCCTTCCCGCTTTCTTTTTCCTTTCTCTTTTTTTTTTTTATACTATTTTCATGAAAAATAAATAAATAAAGTTTCTCCCACACATTGCAAGCTTATAGCCTTCAATTCGGAAATCAATTAAAGGGCTTACTTTAATATTATAACTGGCATGTTAATCTAAGTTTACGAATGTTTTAACGTTTTATAAAATATAAATTTAAAGAATATAATAATAATAATATTAATAATGTTTTTTTATTTATTTGTTGTTGTGAGAGGAATTTTTTATAAATATTTTTTTAAAAAAATATTTAATTTTTTTATATCTTAATATATTATGATATAAATATAATCATACAATATTATCATGAATAGATAAACTTATCAAATTTACATAAAAAAAGTATTAACTTATCAAAATTTATATAAATATATAATATTTTGAGTATGATTTTGACGTAAAAAGTAACATAAACACAACAACATGTGATACAAAATTGAACGTTATTTAGATGCATGAATAGACAAACATGTCAACATTTATATAAAATAAATTATTAATGTATCAAAATTTATATGAATATAAAATAATTTGAATATTAGTATGCTATGAACAGTAATACAAACACGATGACGCTTAATACAAAATTGAAAGTTATGAATAGTGTTAATTAGACTTGATAATTTCAAACATAACATAATTATACGGTATGAATCCAACATGAAAAAAAATAATTAAAACATGATATAACATAAAAAAATGAATGCACAAGTATGTTAGAATCCATATAAAATAAATTATTAATATATCAAAATTTATATAAATATATAATACTTTGAATTCAATTATAATAAAAAATAAAACGAATAAAATACAAACACAGAACATACAAAATCACTAAAAAATTAAAAAAATGGGGTTGCCAACAATTCGTAGGATTGCTTTAATATATAGTTTATAGATAAAAATAGAAATTTTTATGCAACAATAAATTTTGAACATGATATTTATATTAATGTATGATAAATGTAAATGCGGTGATTCAAATAAGCTTCGAGTTTAAAATGAAGCACTTGATCAGATTATGTAAAATATTTTCACTTTGGATCACTCTAAAAGTGTCTGAAATCATAAAATTTAATTTAGACAAACAATAACTATCAATCATTATATGACATATGAAACAAAAATGAAAGCTAGTCAAATAGTATCATAAAATTTTTGTTGTAAAATTATAATTTTAATTAATTTTTAAATAAATTACAAAATGTCAATCTTTTTGTCTATAGTCTATATTTACAAGCTATATTTATATAATCGATATAATTTAAAATCTACAAATTGCAAATATGATGTACCTTATTTAACTGCAAATATAATTAATATATTATATATATGCTTTTCCTTTTATACTAGAAATATATACTCTTATATCTTCCTAAATTTGTTAAATGGGTTCCTAGAATATTTATGTAGGCTGTATGCTTCATTCCGTAAATTATCTTAAAAAAATGTCGATTTGTAATTCAAATTACTTTATAAGTGCATGCATGCACACGCACACACACACACTTACTTCACGTGTAGAAGAAATACAGATAAAGACAAAGTAAAGGAGAATAAAGTTCCTAGAAACTTAGTCCACAAATCAAGGTTAAAAGGACCAAAGTCATTCCCCAAGAAACGTAGTAGGAAGAACGATTAATCAAAAGTGCAAAAAGAACCCGAAAGAGTGCCGAAAGAGCAATCAGGCAATATACCCCTAAGCTTGGCTTTCACTCAATCCCATCAGCAGATGAACCGGCTGCTCTTAGAATACGAATTGCTTGTGCCTTTAATCATTTGGAATTCTGGATACAAAGGATTAGTTTTAACTAACACTTTTTTTTTAACTAACACATTTTTTATTCCCTTGTATCCAAAATTCCAAATGATTAAAGGCACAAGCAATTCTTTTCTAAGAGCAGCCGGTTCATTTGCTGATGGGATTGAGTGAAAGCCAAGCTCAGGAGTATATTGCCTGCTTGCTCTTTCGGTCAAGAACTCTTTCGGGTTCTTTTTGCACTTTGGATTAATTGTTCTTCCTACAAGGTTTCTAAGGGAATGACTTTGGTCCTTTTACCCTTAATTTCTAGACCAAGTTTCCGGAACTTTATTCTCCTTTACTTTGTCTTTAACTGTATTTCTTCTACACGTGAAGTGCATGTATGTGTATGCATGCAAGCACTTACAAAGTAATTTGAATTATAAATCGACAATTTTTAAGATAATTTACAGAATGAAGCATACAGCCTACATAAATATTCTAGGAACTAATTTAACAAAATTAGGAAGATAAGAGTATATATTTCTAGTATAAAAGTAAAAATATATATAATACATTAATTATATTTGCGGATAAATATAGTGCATCGTATTTGCAACTTACAGATTTTAAATTATATCGATTATATAAATATGACTTGTAAATACAGATTATTTAAAAAAAAAACATTGACATTTTTGTAATTTATTTAAAAATTAATTAAAAGTATAATCTTACAACAAAAATTTTTAAATGCAATGTGCAGCAAGTATCCAATAACATATCCAAAAAAAAAAAAAAATTAAATTCAAATTAGAAGTATAATAAAGTTTTTATGTAAATTGAACCGCAAGAACCATGACATGCAGGCGCATATCTTTCTACAAATAAAAATAAATAAATACATAACTAAATAAATATGGTGCCCCCCAAGCCCAACTCTTTTGCTATAAAAAGGGGTAGGGGTTGGAAGAAGAGAGGTATCAGTGTTTGAGATTGAGAGAGCATTGAGAGAGTTGATAAGCTATTTTCTGGTTTTCGTTTGTGATATAACTGCTGCTATGGCTTCGGAAATGCAAGGTTGTTTTCCATTATATATATATGATACATCTTTCATTGTTTCCTTTCCTTAATTATTAATTTGATTTCTTTCTAATTAATTTCCTTTTCAACGTACTTCTCTTCCTTTCAACTTGTTTATTTGGTTAGCTTGAATTAATATATAGGAAATATATATACTTAATGTTGTGTCTGGTTTGCTTGTGATAGACAAACCCAAAACGGATCAAAGCTCGGGAGGAACACCCTCTGCTACTGCAACTGAAGAGCTGCTGCGACAGAACAACCCATCAGGTATGCATATTATATATCAACTATAATAAAGCTAATTCAAGTAATCAATGATAATTTTATAGTTAATTTAGGGGTTTTATTTAGCTTAAGAAGAATACTTTTTATATTCTCATTGGGAAATAAAATCTGATAGTGAAACTGAACATGAATTGTAGAGTACAATAAAATATGATAGTGATAAATTTTAATGGTTTAATCACTTTTATTTTTTAATTATTCACACATTAAATTGACCCAGTTATTTTTTTATTTGTTTTCCTTTCACCCGTAATGAGCGTACCAAAGTTTAGGAGTCTTAAGAGGGATGTAAACATCTTTAATTCTGAAAAATAAAATATCCAAACCTCGAAACCTTCACAAATGATCTATTTCCTCAAATGATTGGGCTAAGACTTATATGAGGCGCACAATCAATGGATTTATTAGAATAATTGGTCCCATCCCAAGAAATTGTAACGCCTGAGCTTTTTATTTTATTTTATTTGTAGGAATCTATAGTATTTTTTTTTTTTTTCAGAAGAAGATCAAATATATGCAGCTTCTTTTCATACACAAAATTCGAAAGATATATACATCATCTTTGATATATAGTTAAAAATTTTCTAAACAGTTGATGTGTGTTGATATCGAGAAAATTTACAATTTCAAACTATTGTTTTTATGTTAAATTAATGCTTAAGTACTAAAATTAAACTAATTGATTAATTAGACTTGTTAATTAATTATTTATATGTTGATAATAAAATTTTTTATTTAAGTAGTGTCACGAAATAATGGATACCGTTTTGATTAATAGATATTTACTTAAAGATCTAAACAATATATATATATATATATATATATGTATAAAAGGCTAAACTATTAAAAAATTCTTGAACTATTTCATTTTAAATAAGTTATTTTTTTACCCTAATTAAATAAACACTTATCTTTTAATAATGTGTCCAAATAAATTTTTATTTCAAATGAGAGGTGGATTACTGCGAAAGTTTATTTAATAATTTAGTATAAATTAAAAGTTAGGTACTTATTTAAATATAAAGTGAAAGTTGAAGATTTATTTGAGGATAAATTAAAAATTGATGGTTTGTTATTTTGAGTTTGATAGATTAATATGAACTTATTTAAATAAAATGATAAAATTTAAGTGTTTTTTTAGTATTTTATCAAAATTTTCTTTTAAAAAAATTATCAACGCGTGAAATAATTATTCATTTTCTTAGCGCACACATATATAAATATATAAATGTATATTCATGAACATATATATATATATATATATATTCATTCACATAGGAGGTGTATATGGATGGATGGTACTATGGTAAATAGGCATGCATCTAATATTTCAATTATATTGTTAATTTTTTTTCGTAACTTTTTAGAGCGTGAAGCCCATCTATTATTGATATCAGAGTGGATGTGTCGTAAACCTACAATAGCATCAACTAGGATGTATGGTGTGCGTGTAGACATACATATACCGTACATCCTTGTTTTCTTAGTAATTTCAATTCTTTCTCATTAAAATTTCCTTTTCAGCTTGTTTATTTGCTTAGCTTGAATTGTGTAACGTTGTGTCTGGTTTGCTTGTGACAGACAAAGCCAAAACAGGTCAAAGCTCAGGTGGAACACCGTCTGATATTGCAACTGAAGTGCAGCCACACAGCAATCCGGGTATATATTATATGTCAACTCTAATGAAGCTAATTCAAGTGATGATAATTTTATTGTTAATTTAGGTTTTTTTTTTTTATTTGGTTTTAGAAGAAGACTTATTGTATTGTCATCGGGAAATAAAATGTGATAGTGAAAATGAATTTGGTGTATTATATAATAAAACTGATGTTATGACTTAATCGGACAATAATTTAATGGATGAAATTGATAAAAACTCAAATAAAATCATAATTAATAAATACATAATTTTTTAAATTATTCACACTTTAAATTGATTTTTTTTACCCATAGTGAATGTACCAAAATTTGTAACTTATTAAGAAATGAGGAGGGTGTAAACATCTTTCATTCTGAAATATAATAATTGATACCGAGAAAATTTACAATTTGAAACTATTGGTTTTTATGTTAAATCCTATGATTAATTCTCAAGTATTATAATTAAACTAAGTGATCAATTTGATTTGTTAATTAATTATTTCTATAATAATACAATTAAACTAATTGATTAATTCAACTTGTCAATTAATTATTTCTATAATAATATTAAAATTTTTTTATTGAATTAATATCATGAAGTAATTGGTACCAATTCAATAGATATTTACTTAAAAATCAAACAAAATAATAAGACTAAACTACTTAAAATATTTTTTCAAATAAGTTCTATACGCTCAAATAAGTTTTTACCTTTCGATTTGTAGAATTTACAAAAGATTTTATTTCAAGTGAAAGATGGATGGACGTGAAGATTTATTTAATTATTCACATATAAATTAAATATTAGATGCTTATTTTGATATAAATTAAAGGTTGAAAGCTTTTTGAGGATAAATTAAAAATTAATAGTTTATTAATTTGAGTGTAATAAACTTATAACAACTTATCTAAATAAAAGGATAAAAAATTCAAGAGTCTATAATTATTTTAGCTTAAAAATAATAGTAGTAAAATTATTTATATCTATATTAAACACTATTCACACATAAAATAATACTCTAGAGTTTTTTTTTTTTTTACTATTTTAGCTTAATAACATTAGTAAAATTATGTACATTTATATCAAAAAACTATCCACATATATATAAAAAAATTTATCCATACTTAATATTTTTTCTAAAACATTTATATATATATATATATATATATATATATATATTCATTTACATAGAAGGTGTACATGGATGGACGGTGGTCTTATAATTGGGCATGCAGCTAATATTTCAATTAGATTGTTTATTTTTGTTATTCCTTTCCATTTGTGTTAATCCCATATATTATTAATGTCAAAGTGGATTGGATCAATTAGGATGTAGATATATAAATATATTACCACACATTTTAACTTTATTGGTATAACAATCAGTCTTACTTATAATAATTAATCTCATTAAAATTAATCACATCATCAATCTAGATAGACTTGAATAGTTACTAAAAGTTTTTTCTATTTAATTTCTGTTTCTATCATGTGATTTTTTATTATAACAATAAATAATGTAAACAAAGATTTTATTTCTTGATGATTATTCTAAAACAAAAATCTTTAAATTTTTAGATTAATCGAATTAAAATTCTACCTACTTAACTAATATATAATTTGTTTGAATGCCGCCAGAAACGGGACTAAAGACAGCAAAAGCAAATAAGGATGATGCAGGCAAGATATTAAACCAGCTAGGAAGTGGCAATGAAGAAGCAATTGTTCTTACTGGGAACCCAGGAGTAGGGAAAACATGGCTGGCCAAAGAAATAACCAAGTCTGCAGTCAGTGCCGAAGGCTCCTTCTACATGTCTCTTTGGATATCTCTGAAAGAAAAGCACGATGACAAGCTGTCTATTTACCACTCCATTGCGCGCCAGTTGTCCATCCCTACCAGTGACGGTGTGTGGGAAGATGCCGATGCTATCGATGACGAAAAAAATAAGGAGTTTGCTGAGACCCTGGAGCAGCTGAAGCACAAGGCACAAGAAAAGCTTGTTGAGAAGAGCGAAGAAATGAAAGTTTTATCGAAGGACAAGAAGATCAGTGAAGCAAAACACATGTTTCTTTTGCTGGTGTTGGATTCTGAAGGAGAGGTCAAGACTGATGATTACGATAACATTAAGCAAAAGTTAATTCCTTTCGAACTTCTCAAACCCAGTATCAAGGTTCTAATCACGTCAAGGGACCGTGAAGCATTTATCAGTAAGCAATCATTTTTGGTGATTGAGATAGAACCCCTTTCCGGAGACGAGGCCGTGGCTTTCTTAAAAGAAAGGGTTGGCAACGACGTTTCTAGGGCTTCAAAATTCGAACCATTCTGTAATGCCATCAAAGATATAAGCAGGGTTTTGCATGCTCAAATTATCATGTTAGCAGAAGCGTTAAATCGCATTGCAAAAGATGGTCCTGAACCACAGGATCGTGCTTTCGATGCAGCCCTTGACATTATGAAGCATGCTGACAAAGATGATGCGATACCACTTCTTCGTTTCATTTATGAAAAGTTGCCGGACGATTGCATGATTGATTGCTTTTGGTATAGCTGGAACTTCTTGGGGAAACATGGTGGTGTTCAGTACAACCAGTTGATCACTCACTGGATGCTAGAAGGCCATCTTGATCTTGCCTCCGGTGTCAAGGAGGCTTATGAGAAGGGATACCATGTTATGACGGAGCTTATCGACCGTGGCATACTGAAGATGCAAGAGGATAATCTTATTGTCTTGGAAGGAGCAACGCGTACTCTGGATGATCCTAGCTGTCGTGGCTTATTTGAGAAATCCAACCTGGGGCTGCCTGGCCTGCTTGAGGATGAGAAGCGCAAAGTTTTTGAAAGAATGGCACCAGCTGATGGCATGATGAAAACAGTGAGTGTGGATAAGACAGGGAAATCAGTCTCCTCACTACTGATTGATGGAAGCCTTTTATGCAGGGAAGACCCTGAGACATTTTTTAAAGCAAAGCAGAACCTCAAAGTTCTGGCCCTTTTCTATCCCAGGCTCACATCGCTTCCAGAATCCATATCTGAAATGAAGAATCTGCTTGTGCTTGTGCTCAGAGACTGTTATCTGTTGAATGACACTGGCATCGAACGCATTAAGGGTCTCACAGAATTGGTAGTCCTTGAGATATCTGGTGCACCCTCTTTGAAGATAATGCCAGATGACCTTTTTGATAAGATGTCCAAACTTCGAAGCCTTAATCTCTCTGCACTTGGAATCAAGTCATTGCCTCAAAATGTCTCCAACCTGTCTGAACTACGCAGGCTCATCCTTAGAAAGTGTCCTTTCCTGGAAGCTCTGCCAAAGCTAGCAAAACTCCAAAACCTTGAGATAATTGATCTCTCTGGATCCCGATCTTTGATAAAGATCCAAGAAAAATGTTTTAAGTCATTTAGTAAGCTTCGAGTCATTGATTTTTCTGGAACCAAAATTGAGAAATTACCAATAGTTCAGACTCTTCCCGATCTAGCAGTCCTCTTAGTTAGAGGATGTAATCGTTTAGCTGGGCTGCGCTTCATGAAACATCTGCAAGCGCTCAAGGTTCTTGATGTTTCGGGTGCCACTAGGATAAAGGAAATATACTATGATTGCTTTGATCATACTGACAACCTTAGAATCCTTGATCTATCTGAAACCGAGATTAGATTTTTGCCTGACAGCCTTGGCAAACACCTCTGTGATCTCAGATTGAAAGGTTGTTCTAAGCTTGAAAAACTCCCGAGCACAACTGCTCTAACAGACCTACAGTCTCTTGATCTTTCCAACTCCTCCGGTCTGCAAAAGTTTCCAGACGATTTTTTTAAATATCTGACCACTCTTCAGTCCCTCAACCTCTCAAACTCCAAAGTTGCAATTTTTCCATCTCTTTCCAACCTTCACAATCTTCGCCGCCTTTTGCTAAAGGGTTGCTCGTTTGAAAAACTTCCAGAGTCGAAAACCTTCGGCGACTTTAAAGGACTTAATAACCTTGTGGAACTTGATCTCTCGGATTGTAAGAGCCCGGCTGAGCAATTGCCAAGCTTGGAAGATAGCAAATATCTTGAGGTTATTAATCTTTCAGGTTATAAAGCTCTGTCAGAAATAGATGCATCCTTCGAGCACATGTCTTGGCTTCAGGTACTCAATCTCTCAGAAACTCAGATTTCAAGCCTACCAACTTTATGCAACCCTACCAAACTCCGTTCCCTTATTCTAAATAACTGCACCAAACTCCAAAAAACTCCAGAGTTTGAAAAGCTTTCAGAACTTAAGCATCTTGACCTACGTGGTACAAGCTCTTTGAAAGGTATCAAGGCTGAATCTTTGAGTCACCTGAACCGGCTTCAAACATTGAAGTTATCCAAAATTGCACTTGAGGCCATTCAATCACATTTAGAAAATTTGAAGCAGCTTGAGGTTCTGGATCTTTCTGGAGAAGCTGTTGAGTCTTTGCCATCTCTTGACAGTCTCAGCAATTTACATCAGCTTTTACTAAGAGGATGTTCGAGCCTGACGAAGTTGCCATCACTGAAATCATTGAGGCAACTAGAGGTGCTTGATCTGTCAGGGACCAAAGTAGAAAATCTTGGAGAAATCATGACAGAGCGTCAAGCCAATGAGTTTACTAACATAAAGCGTCTTCATCTACCGGAGGAGGTGATTAAAGAATTTAAAGCGGCGGAGAAAGTCGAGTGCCTACCATTGGAGCTAAAGTTGGATTGCTGTTGTATCTCGATGCCTTCTGAGATTCCTGAAGAGGATAAGAAACCTAGAATAGTTGAGCATGGCACAGGACTGCTCAAAAGTTTGAAGGAAATTCGCGCACAAAGCAAAGATGAGGACAATTACGGTGACAGCCGTAAGCATATCTTTAGTGATATCTACTCCAAGATCAGAAAACTTCCTCTTGAGGCAGAAGATGGCCAATCTTTGGAAATCAACGGTTTTGAAGATTTTCCCACTGATATTGAGGTTTTTCTTGAGCATGCCAATTATGTCTTATTGGTTGATAATAGTTTTTTGAAAAGCTTGTCTGAGTTAAAGCCCGATAGCTTGAAGAACATTAAAGGCTGTTGGTTAGAGAGGTGCAACAAAATGGAATGCATTTTTTTGGAGGCAGATCTTGGAAAGTGGGAAACACTAGAGATTCTATGGATCTCGAACCTTATCAAATTGAAGACCTTGTACGAGGAGAAAGTACAATCCCTGAGTTTTGGGAACCTAAAGCATCTGTACATTGACTGCTGCCCAACGCTTGAAACTGTTTTCTCATCAGAGCAGATCCCAGAAAACCTTGAAACTCTCCAAATTACATTTTGTGATAAACTGAAGACTTTGTTTGGAGATAGGGGTTCGGCGAACAAGGAAGAGCAGACCACGGGTTCCACAAACACGGAAGTGCAGACCACGAGTTCAGCAGAGCCGACCACAAGTTCCGCAAACAAGAACTTGCAGACCACAGGTTCAGCAGAGAAAGAAGTGCAGACAAGGACCATGAGTTCAGACAAGAAGGAATTGCAGACCAAGAGTTCCAAAGACAAGGAAGTGGAGGCGCGGACCGCAAGTTCAGCAGACAAGGAGGTGCAGGCACAGACCATGAGTTTGGTAGACAAGGAGGTGCAGGCACAGACCATGAGTTTGGCAGACAAGGAAGTGCAGGCACAGGCCACAAGTTCTGCAGACAAGGAAGTGGAGGCGCAGACCACAAGTTTAACAGGCAAGGAAATGCAGCCAGCGAGTTCAGTGGACAAACAAGTGGAGGCGCAGACCATGAGTTCAACAGACAAGGAAGTGCAGGCGCAGACCAGGAGTTCTGTAGACAAGGAAGTGCAGGCCACAGGTTCCCCAGACAAGGAAGTGCAGGCCACAGGTCCCGCGGACAAGGAAGTGCAGGCTCAGACCATGAGTTCTGCAAACAAGGAAGTGCAGGCACAGACCATGAGTTCAGCAGACAAGCAAGTGCAGACCAAGAGCAGAACCAATCTCAAGCATTTGCATATATCCTATTGCCCAATGCTTGAAACCGTTTTCTCATCAGCGCAGGCTGCGCAGCTGCCTAAAAACCTGGAAATTCTCGAAATCAAGTATTGTGATAAATTGGAGAGCGTGTTTAAGCTGGAGTTGAACAACCCTGAATTACCAAACTTGCACACATTGAGTCTGTTAGAACTGCCAGCTTGGACTACGTCTGGTTACGGGTTTAAATGGAACGACTCAGTTATTAAAGATGTTAAAATTAGGCGCAAGATAGAAGAAAGTCTCACGTCAGACAATGCATCAAAAGAAACCACTGGAGCTGATGCAAATTAATATTTAATGGAAGAATAATGACCTCAACAAGCAGGCTGGGCATGCGTAGTCTGAGGTTTGCAATAGCTGCATCTTTTCACTTCATATTCTCATTGCTGTTTAGCTTGTATTCTACTGCTACCATCATCTTTGAATATAAATAAATAAATATCTTTTCTGCGTTTGTTTCTTTTGTTCTGAGCCACGACAGAAACACAATGTGGACATGGTACCAATTGAGACAACTAAAAGGAGGACAGCCTAGAAGGTTTGATCATATGAAAGATGGACATATGAATCTCTGGTAAGTTGGATTGATTTTTCCAGTAGAAAGAGCAAGAAGAGACATGAATTGAATGAAAAGACAGAGATTTGACACCTTAAGATATTTGGATCTACACCATAGCAAGCAAAATTGAGAAAAATGAGTCCTATAACCAACCCTAATTTGTTCAGATAAATAATGCTAAATTGAGTTAAATGGACTTCAGCCACATTGAGAAATTCAGAGCTAGCCTTTATTCCTGCTTAATTTATTAATATTTCCTAATGGCGGTAAAGTTAGAAGTTAGGACAGTTAGTCCACAGGCTAGGTATACCTTAAAAGTTGATATTCTTCAAAACACAAAGGATTCAGCTTTCAGAAATTCAGTCTAGATGGAAAGATATAGGGCCTGACGAGCAGAACGATATCTATTCTGCCAATGGGGATTTGTGACTTCAGGCTTCTCTTTGTTTTACATTTACACAGTGGGCTCGTTTCTGCTTATATCACATATAGCTACATTTAATATTAAGAAATTTGTAACTTCAGGCTTCTCTTTGTTTTCAAGTATACACAGTGGGCTCGTTTCTGCCTATATCACATATAGTTACATTGAATATTAAGAATTTAATACTACCAGCTATAGCTCTGTTGCTCCGACTTTTAATTTTTTCTTAAAGTATTCGTGTCCAACATTCTGTTAAGACACATTTTTAGATATGGATACGGGGATATGATCCTGCAAATACCATCCAAATATATTGAAAAAACTTAAAAAAAAAATTGAAAATACCTGTTTCGGACACTTACCTTTATCCAACACTCACGTCTGAGTCCGAGTAACATAGAACTACTTCCATGTGTAGCTCTCTGACTACTCTGTTTTGCTTTCTAATGCAAGGCTGTTGCTGTATAATGTGCATCAAAGATCATTTTCTGGGTTAAGGAAACCTAGTGATTTGACAGAAAGGCAACGCTAGTTGTGCTTGCTAGACATGGTAAAATTAACTATGTCCCAATATGGCATATAAATGAATTATATGTTATATCCTGGCCGCATAATATTCATTTTTATGATCTGGTTACTTTTGAGTGATTCTTCCAGATCTCTCTTTGAGTCCTGACTTCTGAAGAATGTGCAGTAATTGAGCCAGACTTCAGTATATCCCCTGATATGCAGTCATTAACCGTTTAAGCATCTTTCAAAATTGCCTTTTTCTTGCCATGATAATAAGTTGTGATATTGACAATGCAATCAGTTTTGTGCTTTCTACGTTTGATTAGATCTTGACTGTTGGTGCTAAAAGTTAAATGACCGGTTGGGGGCATTTAGACACTGTTATTGAACAAATCAGTCTAACCGACCAACCCTAACCCAAATATTGCCTTCTGGTGGTAATTGCAGGGTTTTCCCCATTTAGAAATATCATCATAGATGAATGATCCGAGCTGCAAGCTGCCTCCTATTAGTACACAAGTCAGTAAACGCTTTCCAGGATGAGCTACGTGTTCGAACATGAGTTTTCAAGACTTTATGCTTAAATTGAAGCACTAGATTATTCCCCTTTGTTTTCAAGACTTTAGAAATTTCCTGAATGTACTAGTATTATGTAGTTTAAGCTTTTGAGGGTATTTCACTAATATATATTAGTTTTAAGTTCATTTTCCAGAGTGCTTTCTGTAAGTTTGTTATTCTAGGCTTGGATTGGAAACCTTCTCTTTATTACCTGCAGTTTGATATTATGATATAAATATTAAAGTTCTTTTGATCTTTCAAATTACTGTCTTTTGTTCTTTTTTTATTAGTAATTCTCTCCTCTTTGCCTTTCTTAAGGAGTGCAACGATGGTGAATGACAAAGAAAAAAAAAGGGGAGGGGGGGGGGGAGGAAATCATCCAGCATTTTATCTTGACATGTTACCGGAGCAGAACATGATTTATTGAACCTCCTCGAAGAATGTAATGCATCTGGGATCCTGAAACCTGGTATCATATCTTGAGTGGAGTTCACCTTTGAATAACTTGCATAGAAAAGTTCAAACGGTACTTCATGTTTTTTTTTTGGCCACCTAATTGGTTGATTATAGAGATCGTGGAAATGTTACCCTCCCAAATGTATATCTAATCAATCACATCCAAGTTTCAATCCCTCTACTCTCACCCTCGTGACCTTATTACTTTTCTCCATAATTTTTCTGTATGAAAACTTCATCATTTGTGTTAACACCTTTCGTCGGAATTACACAGTGTCACGGTTCAAAAATCAGTCCGTGCCCTAGACTCTCAACCGAGTTTAACAGTACTATAGCAGCAGCCCGTAACAATTGCATAGGGACTGACGGCAAGTGTTGTAGCCAATTATTTGAATTGTTAAATTCCAATTTTGGGAGTGGAGGCAGGAAGATTGTCATGAAGGAGGCTCTGATTTTGTGGTATCATCTATTATTGCACTTGATGAGTATGCTTATCAACTGTTTATTTGGGTTTCATGAAAAATTGTTAATGTTCTTAGATATAGATATGTTGTAAGGATTTCAAATGCCAACAGTTGCATTTCAAGAAATAGCTTGTAAATTTTGGGGAATTCATTAAGTACAAAAGACAGATCAACAAATTGCAAAGTCGAGACGATCGAACCTCTTTGGAATACCTTTTTGAGCATGAGTTGCCATTACTTTTATGCAGATTCCAGTTGGATTGTAAGAATAATAACTTTAGCCGCACAGTTTATACATGTGAGGTTATTATCCTCTCTTTCTCTCTCCGTTTCATCTATTTATTTGCTTTATTAAAGTTAATGAATTCAATTTCTCAAGCCCCTCTCTGTTCCTTTGTTTTTTTTTTTTAATCTTTATCTTGAGAGACGTCAGTGTCAGCAAGGTATCGGATGGGGGTTTTTACTCGATGAGTATCGTACTTTGAGTTCCTCGCAAGCCATTCCATGGTTTGCACCAGAATGGGGAGCTTCAGCTTATCCCTTTTCTTGGTTTACTGAATTCTCAAGCTTACTTTACCAAACCAAAGGAAAAAAGAAAAGTGAAAGAGAAAGAGAAATATCAGCCAAGCAAGTAATCAGTGGTTCTTTCGATGAATTTACCAAACCTGAATGGAAAATCATTGGTTTACCAGATTACAAAATCTCCACAGAGAAATTATTAAGAGCTGAAACGGCTCTAAGTTAACTGTAAAAATAAACAGCATAGTCAGGCTGGAAACATGTGATTCTTTCTCAACAGTTGGGTTACAGATGTTTAGATTGAATTCTATCATAGTAATATAAAGACATACAATAGGAAAACATAAGCAGATAAAACTACTGCTCATTGTGATCATACAGTTTACATGGAAACTAAACAGGCAAATTGGGAAGCTGAAGTGGATGCTCAACAGCAGGGTTGAGAAGGTGTTTCCGAGGGCCACGAAAGCTTCCATGATTCATCCGCTGTTGCATCCGATTCTGATGTGGTTTTGCAGCATGATTGTCTCGGGCAAGTTCAACAGCTCCAGTGGCAGCGGTTGGACGGATCGCTGTGAAGGAGGCAAAGATTAAGAAGCAAAGAAGAAGAGATGTAAACAAGGTCTTGAAGTGCACCATTGTGGCTCTAGCTTTCATTTGAATGACTTAATTTCTGTTGGAGAGTGGGTAGATAATAAGATGGAGGGGGCTTTTAAAGAAAACTCAAAGCAAAGACATACATAAGTAATAAACCAAATAGCTTTGCTTTGGATTGAAGTCACAAGGGAAATAATTTCAACTTTCCACTTCCACAAACAAGCCTATATTGATTGCTGGACCTAAATATGGTTGGGGTTAGATTTTTGCTGGTGGGTTATGATTTTATAAGATGACTAAAGCCAATGAATTTTGCAACTAATATGATAAAAGTATAGATAAAGAAAGGTTACTTTTGCGATTGATGATTGGCATTTGGCAAGGCCAAGCCAAGGCGTGCACTGCTCCTCCATCCTCATTTTGTTTTGTATCATTTTCAATCAGCAATGAAGGCCATCACGTGGATCTATTTATGGCTTAATTTAGTTAGCACTAGTTTTTGCATATGGATTATCATTCGGCTCAATAATTGTCTATCCTAATTATAAATTGGTGAAATTATTAAAAACATTAAATAAAACATCAATGATAAATATGAAACAATAGAAATTCTGGTTTTTAGTAATTATTTTAACAAAACGATTATTACAAAAAAAAAAAATACTCGATCCTAAAAAAATTTACTCATATTCTATAAAAAAATTCTATTTATTTTTCTATTATTTTTTTAAAAAACCATCACGTTGAATTGAAAGCTGAAACCATTAATTCCTTCACAATTCAATTTTCTTACGCTTAGCACAAAGTACTCAAGTTGAAGTTCATTTTGGGGACAAAGGCCCAAATATGAAAATCAAATAGTTTGGACAATTTTCGGGCCCAAAAAAAATATCATATTTTGGACTAAATTTTGGGCCTGAAATTCAGTATATAGATTTTTTGGGCCTATCAAATTCAATATATAGTGACTTTAATATATATATATATATATATATATATATATATATATGGATAGTTACTCAAATTCAACAAAAACATTCTAATCTTATGTAAGGAATTTTTGTATGATAAAATTAAAATGTATTTTCTTTACAAAAGTATGATGCTTATATTTATGTAAATAAAAAAAAATCCAAAGCTAGCAACCAAGACGAAAAATAAAAAAATAAAAATGAATATTTAAAAAAAAATTATATAAATAATTTAAGTGAAAAAGATTTTTTATTAAGGGCCAGACATTTTAGAGACGTGCGAATGCAAGCAACTCTGACGTGACTCGACCCCGTTTGGCCTTTTATGTTTTTTACTTATTTACTAGCACAATAACCCAACCGGTAATATAAATTTCGTTTTCTTGGGTCCGTTTTTATTTTCTTCAATTCTTGAGCTTAGAAAGAAGTTTCTTGTTTTCCTCTTCAGAATTCGAAAAAAAAAAAAAAAAAAAAGGAACAGAAGTCACTTAGGCTTCAGCTTCTCTTTCACTGTTTCGACTTTGTGGAGTGAATTTGGGATCGATGGCGGCCTTGCAATACCTAGAGTCTCTTCGAAATGAGCATCCAGAGCTAGCCGACTGGTATAATTCCCTTGCAGATCTGTATCAGAAGAAGCTCTGGCATCAGCTTACTCTCAAGCTTGAACAGTTCGTTGCTCTCACCGTCTTTCAGGTCTTTCTTTCTTTCTCTGTTTTCCGTGTTGTTCGGGTATAGGGTTTGTAGATCTCTTCTCTATTAGGGTTTTAAGATTTTAGGAGTTTGGGTTTTTGAATGGAGTTGGTTTTTTTTTTTTTTATATTTTTTGTTTTGTTTTTCGTTAGTTGAGTTTGAGGAGTTAGGGTTTTGTAGTAGAATTGGGATTTCATTTGGGGGGTGGTTATTTAAGGTGTTTAATACCGTTCTACCATTTTCTTTTTCTCTTTTATTATTATTTAGTTTTAAATTTGAAAAGAAACAAATAAGTAAATGTTTATTGCTTTGACGTTCAATAACTCATAGATTATTGAAGAAAGTATATTCAGTTGGGGTTTGCCTTTCATTTATTTATAAATGTTTTGATTGTAATGTTTTTGGTCCTAGAATTGCTGTTAACTTGTAATAAAAAAAATTTTCGAGGAATTCTTATGGTTTGCAAGTGTTGCAATGCAGGATGAAGTTTGCTGAAGTATGAATAATGAAAACTGGCATCTAAAGCTTTGGCATGTTTATTTTAGGACAAAATTCTTTTCTTAATTGTGGAATGGAAAGTATTAGGGGCAAGGTTATGTCACATTCTTTTGCCCCTCTTATTTGTACTGTACATCTGGAAAGTTCAATTGTGGTTTCCTACTGTTCTCTTGGGTCAGTTAATGTATATGTTTTTCGTTGATAAGAGTTGGCTTTCAATTTGCTTCTAGGGATTCATGCATATATACCATGTTGCTCGGACTTGAGTGAGAGTGTCTGATATGGGTACGAGTCTGACATGGATATGTTCAAGTTTTCTAAGTTTTTCCGTGTATTTGGAGGGTCCTTGGAGAGTCACATCTCCATCCCGATGTCCAAAAATGTGTTGGACAGATATTTCAAGAAAAATGAAGAGTTGGAGCAACATAGCATACCTAAATAAATCTGGTAGTAAATGAATTAATTGTACCCCATGTGCGAGATATTGGCTAGGTCATCTAACTTCCTATAGCACTTGTTTCTCATAAATTTCAGGCTGGAGATGCACTGATACAGTTGTATCATAACTTCATCACCGACTTTGAGACCAAGATTAATCTTCTCAAGCTTGCACATTTTGCTGTTATAGTTTCTCGGCAGTACTCAGAGAAAGAAGCTGCTATTAGTTTTCTTGAAGGGGTGATTGAAAAGCTTCAGGCTACTAAAGAGCAACGCATAGAAGAGCCGATTGTTTATATTAAGATGCAAATTGCCAAATTCAAGCTTGAGCAGGGTGATCAAAAGGAGTGCAAGAAACTTCTTGAAGATGGAAAGAGTACCCTTGACAGTATGACCGACATAGATCCATCGGTGTATGCTAGCTACTATTGGGTTTCATCTCAATACCATAAATTTCGCCAAGAATTTGCCGAGTTCTACAAAAGTGCTCTCCTTTATCTTGCATACACATCGGTGGAGTCTCTCTCAGAATCTTTTAAGTTGGTATGTTTTTATAGGTTTACGTGTTTTCTGCCTGTGCAATTGTACTATCTTTTGATATTATTGGAGCTCATTAATTTTTACCTTTTTTTTTATATATATATTTGAGGATGCCAGGAGTTGAATCTTGTCATTGGAAGTCTAGCATTTTTACCAACAGACTGGACAGCTGTTGACTATTAAGTTTACTCATTTATCAAGCTTTTACATTGCAAACTTCTCGTTGTTCAGAGCCCCCCCCTAGGGATTGGTGTTATTTTGTAATAATTGTTTTTATCAACCAATTCATGTAGTAGCAGGGCCTCTGAAGTCTAAATTCATGTCTTACTAGTTTGAACCTTTTCCTTCATGCTACAATCTCTTTTCTTATCTCCAGTACCTAAAATTTTATAATAACTTGGATGAATCAAGTTGCCAGGTATAAACTTGATAATAAAACATGCATAAAATGTCCTACCGGAGTTTGGAAGATAATGCTGATTGTGAGATGGCTGATATGCTCAAATATTCTGTTTGCAGTCCCTTACATCTCAGTCTTAATATATTGATGGATTAA
Organism: Adansonia rubrostipa; assembly: GCA_038381775.1. Taxonomy (NCBI): domain Eukaryota; kingdom Viridiplantae; phylum Streptophyta; class Magnoliopsida; order Malvales; family Malvaceae; genus Adansonia; species Adansonia rubrostipa. Next base: position 11,376,619 of record JBBYHM010000026.1, read on the forward strand.
TAATAAACTAAAGAAAATTTGCAACTTTTATTTGGCTGTAGATATATTTATCCTTTGACATTATTTCATTTTATTTTAAACACTTTTTTATATAGGATTTGGCATTTGATCTGTCCCTTTCTGCTCTTTTGGGAGATAACATCTACAACTTTGGAGAGCTCCTTGCTCATCCAATTGTAAGTACATCTTTATCAAGTTTCTTGATTTCACTATGTATTGCATCTGAGTTTTTACTGGCGAAATGGTTTCATGTCCAGAGCAATTTGCATCCTTCTTTAATTCAAATGATATTCATGCCTATTGTTTGTTTCTTTATTAATGAGTTAAGCCTGAATAAGTTAACTATTAATGGATGATACTGTAATCTGATTGTTGTTTGCCTTTTTATTAATGATTTAAGCATGTATAAGTTAACCTTTAATGGAAGATACTGCAATTTGCCTGATACAATGTTCATCAATGGTTCATTGAGGCATATTGCTGTTTTTTCATTTAAAATCTGATTTAGTTCTAGTTTGGGCTGTTAATCAGGCTTTGGTTAGATGAAGAATTTAAAGCATTTTGGTGTCAGCAGAGAGCTCCTCAAAACTGTTATGGAATGATCAACGTAGTGCTTGATTAAGAAAATATGGGAAAACTGGCTAAGGAACATAGATGGCTAATAATAAGGGGAATCGATTAACTTTATAGACTTACTTGTAAATATGTCTCAACCTGAAAGTTGAAAGCTTCCAAGGGATTAAAACAATTCAATGCATCATGAATTGTGAATAAAAGTAAATTTACTTATGCTACGAACATAATTTTTGTTGGGTAGAGCAATCCTGCTGTTTATAATAAATGATCTGGTACGAGTAAACATCTTTGGTTTGATGCCAGTTCAAATTTTGAATTTTGTAAATAAACAGGTAAGAGACATTTTTCTCTGTAATTATATACAATTGCCAGGACGTAATATGCGCTTTTAATTGCTAAAAGATAAGGCTGATGCCTAGTTTAGGATGGTCAGGTTAGATAAATGTGCAGGTTCAAGGGAACGTAAGCAGTGGCTGATAAGAACTTCTTTTCTTTTTTGTATTTTCTTTTATAGGTCTTAACTTTTGTTAGGTTGAGATGATAACATTCTTGGCATCTTTTACAGATAAAGAGTCTTCTGGGGACCAGGGTTGAGTGGCTTTACTATATCCTCCAGGCCTTCAACTCAGGGGATTTAGTTCGCTATGAAGAGTTGTGTCGTGTGCACAATGCTGCATTGAGGGCTCAACCAGCCTTGGTTGAGAATGAGAAGAAGCTCTTGGAAAAAATTAATATTCTATGCTTAATGGAGATAATCTTCAGGTGTGTCTGGTTGCGGTGTCTTCTAATGGATCTGGTTAGAGTAAGTTGCTGATAATTGTATGTTTGGTTAAAAACTAAACTACAATATGTTTTGATGCAGCCGCCCATCTGAAGATCGAACTATTCCATTAAAAGTTATCGCGGAGCGAACAAAACTGTCAATTGAGGATGTTGAGCATCTTCTCATGAAGAGCCTGTCTGTAAGTTAAAACATTCATAAGATTTGTTTAGTCTTTTCTGTTTTAACACATTTTCCTTTTCCTTTTTCTTTTTCTTCGGGACAGATTGGTAGGAAATAAGAGTGGCAGAATTCTTACTTAATCTAACTTTTGGATATAAACTAAGGAAAATACAAATTATTAGGGAACACAAATAAGTAAAGAGTAAAACGGAAAGAAGAAAAAGATTATAGTGAACGTTTGTAAATTTCCAAGTCTCTCCATTTCTTCTCATATGGGCTTTGCATCATTGTATGCATTTGATTTCAGTCCTATATGTGGGCACTCCCTATTGTTTAGGAAGTTCAAAAATCTAAAGATAACTTGTATTGTATAACGTTTTTGAGAATAACTACTGCAGGTTCATCTGATTGAGGGCATAATTGATCAAGTTGAGGGAACAGTTCATGTCTCATGGGTGCAGCCGAGAGTTTTGGGAATTCCACAGATCAAATCCTTGCGTGACCGGTTGGATAATTGGGTGGGCAAAGTACACACTGCTTGGTTATCAATTGAGGCTGAAACACCCGATCTTGTTGCTTCATGATTTTTTTTTTCTCCAGTTCCTTTCTGCCCTGTAACAATTTCGTTGATTTGAAAAAGAAAAAAGAAAAGGAAAGTGAACGGTGAGCAATGAGGATAGAGACAAGTGTAAGTCATGTGGACGGTAGAGCCATCTTTTTGTATGATTCCTTTAAAGATATTGCTTGATCCTTAAATCATTCTTCCGAAAACACTTGTTGGCATTTGTTGGATCAACAATTGCAGGCACTGGCATGCCTGAGGAGGTTACAGTTAAAACTGAATTCATCATCCTTCTCTTTCTTTTACTTTGTATTGGGAATTTTCGTTAGATAAAATCAGATGTGATCCACTTCTATGTGGTAGAAAGTGCATTTTCATTTCAGATCTTTTTCTGCATAATTTATATTGTTTGGCTTGCAATACACTGTCAAGAACTGGTGATGACCAACCAAAAGTTCCAGCGTTACTTGGCGAACTGGTACTTGTGGGTTCTTTAATGACTAAGATCTTTGATTAGTTTACCTCTTACCTGTGATATGAATCTTTCACGATGATTGCCAGCCTAGAACAATCAAATATTTGATTGATATAATGAGTTTGATATGGAAATATTTTACTTATAATTTTTTATTACAATTATTTAATTTTATTTTTAAAATTTCGTAAGGATTTATCACTTTTAAGTGAATATATCATATGAGTCTTACGCAATTTTAAACTTCTATTTGTTATTTGTAGATGGTATGTTTCTATTAGATAGTGGGTTACGTTTCTGATTTTCAGATTCTTGATTGAGAAATAGACGGTGCATATTTGCTCCGAAGTAAATCACACCATTCAGCTGGTTTAAATATTATACATACATATACATATATATATATATATGTATGTGTATATATATATATTTCACAAAACATTCGCTAATGCAGTCTGGTGAGAAACATAGAATCAAACCTGGAACAACTTGATCAATATCATCAAATTGATATTTTGGGGAAAAAAAAAGAAACAAGGAAATTACAACAGCTATCCTTATTTGAATGAGCAACAAGGCAAGCACAAATTCACAATGCTCGTACAACTTTCATTATATTTGAAGAATACAAGTAATTTCCAATACGCGTCATTCTTGCCGCACAAATGGTGAGGAGCTAATGTCTGTGCTGTAAAATGAATCTTCTCCTCCATAGTAGTTTTCGTCTTTCTCCTCTACCCATTTGAGAACCTCCCTTATATATTTAAATGCTTCATTAATGGTCGCCCGTTGGTCCCTTGCCCTCGCTTGCGACACAAAAAGTTTCTGTCCGGTAAGGGAAAAATAAAGATCCTTGAACTTCATTGCGACGTAAAAGTAAGCCTGTTGAGCCAGAGACTGATGGTTATGGAATGGTCTCACCGAACTGAAGTCACTGAACCACTCACAACTGCTTAAAGGCACCCGACTGATTTTGTCCTCGAAGAGATCGTACTTGTTTAGAATCAACACAAAAGGGGTATCCTTAAAGCAAGGATGCCTTATCATGGTTTCAAATAGCTCCTTTGTCTGCATCATCTTATTTTGAAGTAGTGATCCACTGCCACTGCTCTCTGGTGCTATCGACATCAGATCATAGTCACTAAGTGCAACGCAGAAGACTACCACACGCACATCTTCAAACATTTCCACCCACTTGCATCCTTCATTAATCCCCTTTGTATTTACCCTTATAAGTTGATACCTGTAAAAGCCTAAATTAGCTAGCTTGAAGATTCAAGATCAAATCGCATATGCCTTAGGGTTGAAATATATCTAAGAGTGAATAGTAGGAAAAAGAGGGAAAAAAAAAGAGGACAGGGATTGAATGCATTTTCTGAAATGATTTTTCATATGATTCGCAGACAAAAAAAGAAAAAAAAGAGGTTCTGCCTTCATGACACATATGAGGAAGACCCCTATAAGGGTCCAGGCCATGAATCTTATCAACGGAGTAGTAGCTAACCACATTTAGAAACAAATCTATAGATCTTTTCATATGAGACAAAAGCATAAAAGGAAAGAAGTACTTGGTCAGGGGCTGGGAAGAAGCTTCCAAATTGTCTGTGTAGGTTTCAGACATTGGACTACGATCATCGAGCGAAAACTCTATGAAAGCCAAGCCATTGCCTTGGGTGACCCCTTCGGCATAAAGAATGTCACGATCAGTAGGTTCATATTCATTGCTCGACACCTCAACAGCCTGAAAAGGAAACAAAAGCATATTACACGGCAAGTCAAGATATTGCTGTGAATTTGAGTTCACTTGTTTCTTTTTTTTTTTTTTTCCCTGTTTTTTTGTTTTTTTTTGGTGGGGGAGGGGGATCTTCTTCGAGTTGAATAATGAAATATCAACGACCAAGTAAAATTTTGGTAATGATTAAGGCCATCATATCGAACATAAAATGTAAATATGGGGCAACAAAGTTAAAAAAAAAAAAAGTTGACATACCCTCCTTAAGAAGTACTCTGCAACATCTGGAAGAAAGTGAAGCTCATCTTTTCTTCTATAAGTGTGCTGTATAGCAGGATCTTTCCACAACTCCTCAACTAATGGAGCATACTCACGTGTTGCCGCAGGGAAAAAAGCATCCAAATCTCCGGTGGCTATAATGTCCAGAAGCCAGTCAGCAAAATGTTTTAGTCTTGGGTTGATAGAATAGACACACTGGATAGTTTCACCATTGTCGACCTCCCCTCCTGAAACAGGATTAAAGTATTGTTTACATGTTGAATGAGTTGCAATGATAATTTGTTTTCGGCCAGCTGTAAGAGAATTTAGAAGCATCATCACGTAATTCTATAACACAAGCAATAAACACATTTAAGAAAACCCTTTTCTCCCTCCTCACATCAGCTAATTGAAAAAGAGAAAAAAAAAACAATCTGCACATCAAAGAGATCTATAGGTCATAAAATATGTCTATCTGGAAGCAACAAATCCTATTTAAAAGCTCAAAACTAAGCAGAAGAACTTTTGATGTTGGCAAACATTACCAGCTTCCCAGTTCTGATCACTGGCAGCTAGTTCTTGTATTCCAGACGTTGCTTCATCCTCAAACCGTTCCCGCCCATCCAGTAATATGCTAAGATACCTGTACATATTGCTCTGGATCATCAACTTGAGATCCTGCAGTTCTTCTGCAGAAAACCCATTTCCATACAAGAATTTTGCCTGTTCAATAATGCATGGTGAAAATTAGATAAAACGGCATCAACTTCAATTTAGGACTGTAAAAAGTAGTTGTTGGTGCTGAATTCGCTAGCTCTAGAAGATACTAGTAACTAAATTTTATCACAGAATGGGGGAATTAGCCACATCTTAATCATTTATGCACCATAAACCAATTGTTTGTAAAACAAGAAAGCATGAAGGAAAACGAAATTCAGAACAGTTCACTTATTTAGTCCCCCACTAAGCATTCAGCTCATGCCATTTAAAGCGTTGTTGAACTATATGCAAAGCCACACTTTTAAAGTTTCCTTAGACTGCATATCCTTAAATATTCCTCATCCACTAAGAAAGTGGAATGACAGACATTCTTCATGTTCATGCAAGATCTAGTTATAAATTTCTGAAGTGATTTACTTTCATTTTCGATGCATTTTAATGCAATTGGCATGGCAAACATAAAGCATAATTGTTGGAATAAAATAGTTTATTAGCTATAAAGGAAAGGTCAAACCTGCTTGAAGATGGTGCTTGTTCCAGAGCCTTGAGGCCCAAGTAGAAGCAGCTTCTGGATTCTTTTCTGCTCTAGGTAATTTGGAACAGTAGCATAATTGCTAGCCTCCTCTCTTGCTCCTTGAGGTTGACCATGGGGCACAGGCAAAGAAAACAAGGTACAAACAAAACGAGTTGATGCCTGTCAATTAAAAACCAAACCCACATCATATCACATATAATACCCATGTACGATTGAGGCTGTTGGAAGTTTAAATACCTTCTCCCAGATGTTTCCTCTAATGTTATTTTGACCTTCTTCCTCGTAACGACCATCATCATAGACCCAGAAATGAGTGTCACGTGGACACTGCACATTTGCCAACTGAACACATCAAAAGGATACATCAATGATTTTTTTTTAATTTATTTTGGCCAGAAGGATACATCATGATTAGTTAATACATTATGAAGAAATATATGTGATATAATATTTTATTCCCATTCACATTTTTATCAGATGCTGAGGCTAAACATATATTAAGATGTCAAAAGGAAAGCATAATACAGAAAACTGAGGTGTTAAAGAGCTTCTTAAAAGGAATCTGTTGCTTCTAGCAGGTTAAGATAAAGCACCAACAAGGGAAGTGATGTATTACTAACTTTTTGACATTTTGAATAATGATCTCTTGGTTTGGACAGCTCAAAAATTAACGAAGAGAGAGAATATGATACTAAAGCCCAAAAAACATTTTCTTAAAACCTCGGCATGTTACATTCTAAGACCCTAAGTACATGTTTATATAGCCTACTGTAATACAGTGCATCATATCATACAGGCTGGAAATCAACAATACACTGCAACTGCCAAGAGCATTGGTACATAACCATAGTTACATGCATGGGAAATTACAGAAATGCATGTAGTGGATAATTACTGTTTTACATGAAAGGCATGACATGCACACCAAAACTGCACATGTCTAACTCAAGTTTTTTAATAACTTTCATATTTTTTACCTTTAGCACCCTCAATTCAAGTTTTGTAATTTGCCGTCCATTGATATAGACTTGAGTATTGCCATTGCTTGCATCAGAATTAAGCTTGCCTGTGAAATTTAAGTTTGAACTAATAATGCGATCTGGTTTTTCTCCTTCCTGCCAATTCAATAAGAAAAGGTGATTGAATCAAGTCCTCACATTCTTGATGTTCTTCTTCTTACTGTTCAATCAGAAAAGCCTAGTGAAACGTAAAATAGCATATCACAAGTATGAACTTACCTTTCCCCAGAGACCAGATTCCTTGTCATACCAATATCTACCAGGCTTCAACTTCCTCGGAGGTAAAGGGCATCCAAGTAATTCTGCCATCTCTTCTGGCTTCAGCGGATATCCGTTCACAATTAACTGCTCTGGCCGGAGCTGATTAGCAGAACATTCTTTCTCTGCTTTCATAATCTGTTTTACCTCCAAAGGACTGAGTAATCGGGACAAGAGCCTAGAATGTTTACCTAGTCTTGACCGCTTTGATTCATCAATTGGCTGGCGAATGCATGTCACACATTTGCGTCCTTCAGGCATTGAGCCCATTGCCCTAAGCACACAACTGCTGCAATACTTAGCATCACAAACCAGGCAAGATTCCTTCGTTTCCCATTTTATCTTATCACAACGATAACAAACTCTTCTCTTTTTCTTCTTCTTTTCTGTTGAAACCCCAACATATTCAGGAAAAACTCTCTTATCCATGTCCACATCTTTCCTCTCTGACCTTTCAACAGTATTAAATGTAACAACCGGCCCTCTCTTTCCTTCATTAACAGTCCGTTTAGGAGGATTACTTGGAGGATTGCCACCTGAGCCAGGAGAAGCTGAAGGAGAAGCTGAAGAAAAATCAGGGTTTTGCAACACAGACACTACTGACTCAGAGCTCATCGAAGCCCTTGGACTCTGACCAGGCGGACTTGTGACACCAGCGAGATAAGACACTGGCAAGGGGATTGGCTCAATAACTAGAGGGCCAGTATTAGCAACTGACCTTTGGGACTCTGATAGTGGCTCTGCAGTAGGGATGGCTCGTGAATTTACATCAAGAGGCTCAACTCTAGGCACTTCATAAGCAACTGGAGGACCCTTATATTCCATTGCTATAGAGTAATCAAGATCTGATGAATCTTCAGGGAGCGAGGCACCTGGTGGAAGCATCTTCCTGACCAACTTTTTCCAACTCTCACCCTCCTTTTGCTCCATTTATTTAATACAATACCAAAGTTCTATATGCTAGGCTAGAGTTTCAAAATACAACTTCTTATGCATCAACCATATAGATCAAACTATGCTCTTTGACATCCAGATGTGTGCTTGGATAACCTCAAAATACCTGGAAAGCAATCACCAGGACAGCGAATTCAACATACAAGTTGTCATCCAAAGAAAGCCTTCAAGTTTGAAAGGATATGTTGGAGAAGATCAATCATTTGACCCAAATTAAATGAAATAAAAGCAAATTCATGAACAAAGCATGGCATATTGGCATCGTTTTGAAAAACAAACTAGGCCCATATATATATGTGTATATATATAGCTTAAAGACATGCACTTCTGGAAAGAAATAATTAAGACAATTGTGAATCAGCCAGCAGAAAATAAAGTCAAAAATAAAGGAAAATCCATTAAGTCCAAGAGAAGACTTTTACCTATTATATCCTAAACCCATACGAGATTTTTCTAAATGATAGTCAATTTTGTAGCATAGACCCATGTTAAAAACATAAGAGTTTCTTTTAATTTCAAAAAAAAAAAAAAGAAGATAGAATTCATTTATAGTCAAACAATACACATTTCAAGCTGAATATGAACTGATGAAATATTTGGGGCCTAGCAAGACTTTCCAACTAAACTAGCAAAATAAAAAGCAGAAAATTGAATCAGTCTAGATTAAAAAACATTAACAGTCACATATTAGCTACTGAAGCTTACCCATCCAAACATTGAAAAACTCAGGATCAATCAAACGAATATAGCATACAAGACCCCCAAAAAAGGCTAAAAAACAGATTGATTCAAACAAAGATTGTGCGGCACAGGAAAATGGATAAAACAAAAAGAAAATAATAAAATTCCCTTTTTTGAGCTAATCTTGCCACTTCCTAAAGTTGTAGGAGATAAAAGCAAAGGTATAAAGCAAATAGAGAGAAAGATACCTGAAAGAAGAGGACAAAAATGAAAGTAAATCTCAGAGAGAAAGAAGACTGGTTTCAAAAATCTATAACAACGAAACTTAAGCAGCAACAGCAGCAGAAAAAGAAGAAAAACTAGAAAAGCTCTTTGCTTTCTGTGCTTTGAAGAACTCAAAAACAGAGAGAAATCCCAGAGATGGAAACTTGGAAAGACATAAAATCTTTAAAAGCCTTAGTCTACACATCACCATTTGTAGAGAGAAAGAGAAAGAATGATGAAATGGTGAAAACTACAGGCAAAGAAGAGAGAGAAATATGGGCCCAATATTTTTTTTCTTAAAACAGTAGCAGCGGCAGTTGTAGGACTGTCTGTAGGAGTAGTTCCTTTTTAATGTTTGCTGTTTGCTCTTGCAGGCTATGCATTTAGTATTCGTATCTTTACGCAAATCTATCGTCTCCAAAGGTATCAGATATTAACTAGACCAGGCGTGGGATGAGCTCTCGCGTGTGAGTGATGGTCACGATCAGATTCAGGGCGCGTGTGGTGGAAATGACGTCGAACCGCACGACAAAGATATTTGTGTTGGGTCACGCGCTTTTAAGGAGAGCGAGAGATTCTCCTCTATGTTTCGTTTTGTTGCCTTGTTTGGGGCATGAAAAATGTGGATCAGGCATGGGCCAGGCCTTGCTGGGACAGGGCTTAATCCGGATCAGGCCTTTATAATTTTATATGATTTTGATAAATATTATTACATAAATAAATAAATTTATTATAAGGGAAATTTTACATGATGGGATATTCTATAAAAAAATATTTATTTTATATTATTCTAATATTATATTTTATTTATTTCTGTGTTTTTTTTTTCGGTTTTGAACTTAATCCAAATTATGGGTCAAGGAAGAAGACGAACTGGGGAAGATTTAAAGCGCTTGAACCACCACAGCCATTCCTTTCCCTTTTTTTTTTTTTTTTTTTATAAAATAATCATTAGAAAATAAACAAAATGATGTAAGGTCCTAACAATAAAAAGATTACTTTCAAATGTTTTTTTTCCATAAAGTAGGGTGCAATAAAGTTCAAATATGGAAAAGTTTGAATTCAAGTTCAATCGATTCAAAAATTAGATTATTAGGTTGATTTCATTTATTTTTATTATTTGAATTTAATTTGTAATAAAAATTATATTATTTAAATTATTTATTTTTATTTATTTAATAAAAAAATTCATTTTAAACTTAATTTATGCTTGAACTTGAATATAAATTCAAATTTTTGCATTACTAATTAAAAGAATAAAATAAATATTAAAAAAACTCAGTTAAACTTATAAAATGATTCAAACTAAATATTATTACTTAAAAATTAATTAAACTTAATTTAATAATAACCAAACTTAATTTAAATCATTTTTATAATTGGACCCCTTTCATTAAAAGAAATGACAAGTGGAGAATGCCCCCTTCTGAATTGACCAGAAACATCAAATGGATGGCCCACTTGTCCTAGCCCCAAACGCTTTATCAATCAATATGTGTAGTTTAATATAGTATACTTTCATTTTTCTAAAAACTATAAAAGAAAATGAGTAAATATTAATAAAGTCGAAGATCATAGTCAAAGTCAATGGCTTGAAAATAGGGACATGAGAAAAGACAGTAATTAATGTAAATTGGGGACCATAGGAAAAGATAAAATAAAATACAATGTGGTCTGAAAGTCCCAACAAACAAGACACAGTCAATAGAAACCAAGGTTTTTATGGTTGGTTACATTTGAGTTGTATTTATCATGGGTTTCCGTCCTCGGGACCTTTAACCTTGTATTCCTATCAATTTTTTTACAAAAATTTTCTAAAAGTTTTTTACTACAATAAACAAAATATTTTAATTTTTATATTATAAAATTTAATATCTTAATTTTTATATTTTTATAATTATAGCAAATAAAAGATAATTAATGATATTAAAAAATTTATTTAAGTGTAAATAAAATATTATCATGCCATGTGATATAAAATTTTAAATTTTATATAAAAAAATAACTCAAACCCGACTATAAATCTAAACTTAATTTTTTTATAAAATTTAAATTTTATATCACATGATACGTTAGCATTTTATCAGTAACTAAATGGGTTTGTTAACACTGTTAAACATTTTTTCTTATTTGCTACAATTGTAAAAGTATAAAAATTAACATATTAAATTTAATAATACAATGATTAAAATACTCTATTTACTATAATATAAAGACTTTTATTAAACTTTTACCCTTTCTTTTCTATGCATTGTAAGAAAAGATGCCATTTCTTTTAGATTTTGTGACTTCTTTCCTCTAATGTATTTGATTTAAGCACCAAAGTAACCAAAACTATTCCTTGCCATTTTGAGTCAAAAACACTCTCATTCTTCATGAAGTAATGGTGGTTGAGAATCCTATCATCTTAATTTTAGCGTAAAAATCTTAGTTATATATGGTGGAGCCTGCATGTGGTGGCCAATTAATTAATTATATATATATATATATATCAATATATATATATATATATATATATATCAATATGTATGCTTAAATCATGTTGGACAAAACGCATGGGGAGATCTTAAACCGGTACTGAATATTTTAAGCACATTTTTTAAAATATTTGGGGGATGGCCCATTGCTGCTTGCTGCCGTTGCTTTGTAATTGTGGGATACTTTTAGAAACGATATTCTTTTTGATTACCTTTTATATCTTACTTTTCAGAATATTTCATACTATATCCAATTTATAATTAATTATTTTAATGAATATATAAATTTTAGTATGCTTTCATGAACTGTGCACAATATAAACATGGAAACCCATGTCCCAATATATTTCACTTTAAACCAAAAATTCAATGGAAAACAATAAATAAATAAATAAGAAAAGAGTTGTAAGACATTTTGTATTTTTGCTCAATGTGTTGAAAAAAAAAGCTTAAATTTTGAAAAAAATTAGATTAAAATCCATTTTCTTGACTATGGTGAAGAATAATAACAAAACAAGGACAGAAGAGCATGAATGCTAGCAGAGAATTCAGAAATGAGAACATACAAAAGGGTCCCATGAAATGGAGGGATGTGGTTCGGCTCAACTCAACTCAGCTCAGCTCAGCTCGACTCTTGGTACGACTACTCAGAAGTTATGACTCATCCGCTACCCAATAATATACAGTCAAGGCTCAACAGCACCTTCTTAACCCCAAGCAACGTGCCATCAGCCATGAATCCATGTGCTTTTCTTAGAGAAACCAAACAGCAACCTTGACGGTTTCTACCTAAACGCCACCCTAAAAAATGTAAATGGGCTTGTGATGGGAAGTGTTTGATGGGTTCCTAGAACTCCCTAGTGTTTGTCCAGCACATCAAGTAGGGCTGCCATGGGCACTCAAGCCTGAAGCCTTACGGATCTTAACTTGTAGTAATAAATCGGCTGAGTGTCATGGCCTTAGTGTGTATGGACTTTGAACACTAAAATCCAATTATTTCCCAGGCTTTTGGGTTTTTCGTCCAAGATTAAGGGGCTGAGATGGCAAGATATGCTGGGCCCCGAAAACTCAAAGCAGGATTCTAATGAAGGCGAACTCTTCCCAAACGTTATCCTATCCAGAATCAGCACGTCCCATAATCTGACCTTTGCTTTCCTGGCTGGTATTCTCTTTCTCAATCTCATGGATGACATTCAAACTCCTTTCACTAACTCTTCTCACACTACTTTCATAGCTGCTGCGAGTTCATTATCGTTTCACTTTTATTCTGATTTCAGTCCAACTACAAGCTTTGTTTCTCAAGTTGATATCACTACATATCATAATCTCAAATTCTGTGACGTTTTGCCAATCCCCTTGCTCACACCAGCGGTCATAGATTTCATTTTTTTTTGTCATATTCCCATCTCCTTTTATCATTAACATAGTTTTCTTTGTCGTTTGTTTCACTATGTATCTCTTTTACATGGAAATTTGATTGTTGTTGAAAAGAAGATTATGGTTTTCATGTTATTCCATATAGTCAATTTAGATTGGTAAACCCTGATGTAGATAACAGTATGACTGGGACTTCAGTCCTTCAGCAAACCAAGTTCGTTTCACCATCTGCAGATCCACCACAAAGCTCAGAATTGAATTTTAGGCTGAAGGAGCAACAATGCTTATCTCTCCTGAAGAGGTGTAAGAACTTGGAAGAATTCAAGCAAGCTCATGCCCAGATCGCCAAGTACGGTTTCTTTTGGAACTCCTTTTGTGCAAGCAATCTGGTGGCTGCATGTGCTCTCTCAGATTGGGGTAGCATGGACTATGCCTGTTCAATTTTTCAACAAATCGATGAACCGGGTACTTTTGAATTCAATACCATGATTAGAGGTCATGTCAAAGATATGAACTTTGAGGAAGCTTTAATTTTTTATTATGAGATGCTTGAAAGTGGAGTTGAGCCTGATAATTTCACTTATCCTGCTCTTTTCAAGGCATGTGCCTGGTTACAGGCAATAGAGGAAGGAATGCAAATTCATGGGCATGCTTTTAAGCTTGGCTTTGAAAATGATATTTATGTGCAAAACAGCTTGATCAATATGTATGGCAAATGTGGGGAGATAAAACACTCTTGTGCAGTTTTTGAGCAAATGGATGAAAAGACTGTAGCTTCTTGGAGTGCTATTATTGCAGCAAATGCTAGTTTGGGAATGTGGTATGAGTGTTTAATGATATTTGGGAGCATGACTAGTGAAGGATGTTGGAGGCCTGAAGAAAGCACACTGGTTAATGTGCTCTCCGCTTGTACTCATTTAGGTGCTCTGGATTTGGGGAAGTGCACGCATGGGTCCTTACTGAGGAACATTAGTGAACTTAATGTTATAGTACAAACTTCCTTGATAGACATGTATGTCAAATGCGGGTGTTTGGAGAAAGGTTTATCAATCTTTTGGAAGATGGCGAAAAGGAACCAAATGTCCTATACTGTAATAATATCAGGTCTTGCCATGCATGGACATGGTGAAGAAGCCCTAAGGATATACTCAGTGATGCTTGAAGAAGGACTAGACCCGGATTATGTCGTATATGTGGGTGTATTAAGTGCTTGCAGTCATGCTGGCCTTGTTGATGAGGGCTTTCAATGCTTCGATAGAATGAAATCTGAGCATGGGATAGAACCAACAGTTCAGCATTATGGTTGCATGGTAGACCTCATGGGAAAAGCTGGGATGATCAATGAAGCTCTACAGTTTATCAAGAACATGCCTATCGAGCCCAATGATGTGGTCTGGAGAAGTCTTCTTAGTTCTTGCAGAGTTCATGGTAACTTGGAAATAGGAGAGATTGCAGCTAAGTATCTATTCCAGTCGAACTCACAAAACCCTGGCGACTATGTCATGCTGTCGAATATGTATGCACAAGCTGAAAAGTGGCAAGAGGTGGCTAAAATTCGGGTGGACATGGCTCGAAAAGGTTTAAACCAAGTGCCAGGATTTAGCTTGGTTGAGGTGGGGAGAAGAATCCACAAGTTTGTTTCACAAGACACATCTCATCCTCGATGTCAAAGCATCTACGAGATGATTCACCAGATGGAATGGCAGTTGAAATTTGAAGGTTATTCCCCGGACACATCGCAGGTATTGCTTGATGTAGATGAAGATGAGAAGATTCAGAGATTGAAAGGCCATAGTCAGAAGCTAGCAATTGCATTTGCGCTCATCCATACGTCTCAAGGCTCTCCTATACGAATAGCTCGAAACCTCAGGATGTGCAATGACTGTCATACATATACCAAACTAATATCCATCATCTATGAACGTGAAATCACGGTAAGAGATCGTAATCGGTTCCACCATTTTAAAGATGGAACTTGTTCTTGTAGGGATTACTGGTGAACATACAAATTTCCATTATCAGGATTTTCTCCCATCTGCCATGAAATGCTATTTCATTCTACATTAAACTCTATACATGGATGATTGTTCAGATCTCTTGCCAAGATGTCAATAGTTCAAGAAAAATAAGCAAGATGAACCCTAACCAATAGTGTAAAGGATTCTTTTTTTCTTATTGTCGGATACTCAAGGAACCTGAATGTATAGGAGTTAAAAGAAATCCTTCCCCAATTAAAGCAATCTCCAAAACGCAGTATTCTTTCTCTAGTAAATCACATTTTCCACCAAAACTTAAAATGACATTCCTAACTCATCGAATACAAAAAAGAAATTAAGCTCAGTTGATGGGGCCTGAAGAAACCGCAGAAGTAATTTCCAGGCTTCGTGGATCACCACTTTCTAAAGAAACACCCTTAGGATCTTCCCTAACTAACAAGGCCAAAATACTATGCGAACTCCAGGCATTTGTCACACTACTGATAGAATCCCCCAAGGTAATAGCAAAGATAGCATCAAATCCACCTGCTCCGGGAACCCCAGCCAACAAAGCTCCTTCCATATTCATAGTAGCATCCAAAAGTTGAGTCTGTGATTCAGGTTTTATCTGCAATTTTAAAAGTTAA
This sequence comes from Adansonia rubrostipa, assembly GCA_038381775.1. Classification (NCBI taxonomy): domain Eukaryota; kingdom Viridiplantae; phylum Streptophyta; class Magnoliopsida; order Malvales; family Malvaceae; genus Adansonia; species Adansonia rubrostipa. Next base: position 11,392,073 of record JBBYHM010000026.1, read on the forward strand.
AAAAGGATTTATAGTACGTAGAAAAAAGGTAACGCACTATACTAAAATGATAATACCAGATTTTGGACCCCATCAAAGAAGTATATCCCTACTCTTTAGTTGATAAAATACTTAACAGGCGTTGTTGAAAAGTTTGATAATCATTAGGCTTTGACTTTACTAAGGACAAGTTCTTTGAGCATCTCGAAACATAAAAACAAACTGGTCCATTTAGGATATAGCAGGGTAAACCAATCAATTATCCTTGCAAGTCAACTGTATTAACCTCGTAATAAAATCAAATGAAAAGCGGATAAAAATTATTCAATCTCTTACTTTTTTATTCTACATCTTTAGCAAACGTAAGAATGCATAAAAATGGACATTTATAAGCATCAAATCAAAGGGACAATAACCCACCGGAATGCCTGCCGCCTCTCCCATCTGTCGCATATGATTTCCGATCCTAAGTATAGCCTCCCTTGCCTTTAGCAATACTTTAAAAACTGATTCTTTGATTGGCTCAGTAACTCCCTCCATCCACTGTCGGTGCAATTGGTTTGAGAGGCCATCTTAAAAATCAGCCTTCGGAAGGAAAAAGTACATGAACGAGAAGGAAGTAAAAACAAATAAACTGAAATCAACCAAACAATCTCACCAACTTTCTTAAGGCTTATGATGATTAGAGCCTCCCATGTTTGTTAAGTCCAAGCAGGAGCCGGTTCAGAAATTTTTGTTTGTGGGGGTAACATATACATGAAAAGAAAAATGCATATATAACAATATGTCATAAATTTAATAACATAAAGTACATTTGCAAATTACATTTGTTATCTTCATGACTTAATGTTTTGAAAACATTGTATAATCTTTTCATTTTCAATATTATAAAAAATCTCTATTTAAGTAATCAAGTAATCATTCAACTAATCATCAGTCATAAGATTGTGCAGTCAGTTCTTTAGTACATTCATAGCAAAAAAAAACATTTTCAACTGTTACAGTTGCCACCAAGAAGATTAAAGATAACTTCAAAAGCAAAAATAACAATGGATATACAATATGCTTCCCAGTCTTCATAGTTTTGCAAAAAGATTAGTGATTCCATTTAATTCTGGAAAGTATTAAATGAGCTGACATTTATTATGAAATTTCAAGTTTACTATTAGGTACCATAAGTTCCACTTTAAAAATTTTAAAGGATAAAATTCAATCAAGCGAATCAACTTCTATTTATCAAATGCACCAGAAAAATTTATTAGATTCAAGCATGCTGCACAAAGAAACAACTAAGTATTCACTTTTGTAAAACTGAGTGTTAAGCTTTTGAACTTGTCTATTACTTGATAGAATAATTCTGCCTAAAACTGATGTAAATTTGAAACTTTCTCAACCTTAAGCCTCGATAGTCTATGTGGCACAAACACATCATTCATAATTAGAACAACAACATTATGTTTGTCACAAACTAACGAAACTTCATTAAGTAAATAAAGTCAACCATCATCTTATATAAGTTGTAATCTTTATATTATAAAGGGTAAAAAGGATAAATTAATATTAAAAATATATTAAAGGTAAAAGGATAAATTATGTTTGTCACAATGTATTAAAGATAAAAGGGTCAAATTAATATTAAAAATATATATTATAAATAAAAAGTTTTGTTAGGCTCACGATCTACTCAAATCGGATATTTATATACTTGATCGATAACTCAATTTACTTGAACTCGAGCTCAGCTTGAGAAATGATCAAACTAAATTCGAGTTTTTTTAGTTGAATTCGAATAACTTGCGAGTATAAGTATCTCGTTTACATCTATGAGTTTGGAGGAGCAATTACTTTTTATTGCAGGGACAATTTAGAAGAAGTTACACATTTAATTAAAATTTTGTGAGGACAACTGCCCCCACAAGCTTATATGTGGATCCGCCCTTGAGTCCAACCATCCACCTAATATTTAAGCCAAGAAATTGAAACCAAAGTTTGAGTTACTGGTGCAATAAAAAAAAAAAAAAAAAGCAAGCAATTCCTTTAAAAGCTTATAAAGTAGATCCTTGCAGACCATAGTGTAGTCTTACCAACATGGACAATAGCTTGACACCCTATCATTGCTTTGAAAAGAGGCTGACAGGGCTTCCTAAAGTTCATTTTTGAAAAGCAACAATCCCCCAAACTCCTTGAGAATAAAATTTCAAATTATGGAACTTTACTGTATCTTATCTTTAAATTTAACATTTATTCACACAGTATGTTCTAAATCTTGCTGTCTACTTGCTCAAGCTTTGAGGACAGAAACTTGGAACTACCGATGGCTACCAAGGTTTCAAGGTCTATAATTAGCAATCCTATATCAGGAAATTGTCCTTAAAATTTTTCAGTAAGAATTCTTAAATTTCAGAAAGGAGGAAAAAATCATTTTTCAGTCAAGGCCAAATTATATTTTATTTTTTTATTTCTTAAGCGGTCTGAAGTAGTCTAAAAAACAAACCTTTGCTGGTTTGAGCCTGCTACAGCTATCAATCACACGTTTCTAAGCATCCATGTTAGTTGGCTAATTTGCTTAACATGTTGAGTTGTTTCTCAAGTCTTGAATTAGCCTCAGCCAGCTTTCTCCATGTTTCTTGGGACTTTTCAGGATCAGCCTTCTGCCATTTTTTAACAGCATCTACCATTGATGGTGTTAATGATCCACCAGTTCTCGGTTCCCCTAGTAGCTGTGCTAGCCAACAATCTTTGTGACTTATACGATACTTGATTTTTAGTAGTTAAAAATTACAAGCCACATTTCATTTTCTTAGGAAAAAAAAAAAAAAGGAAGAAGAGAAGGGATAAAATTGAATAATACTATTTTCTAGATTAAGTTTGTAATCATCCTTTTGCTCATATCGACATCCAGTTTACGTGATTGTACCGTTATATCTTTACTTCAATAACTATGCATATGAACAATAAGTGCAAGAAAGATTTAGGTACTTTATCCTGACTCATTCTTCATAAAAAAACATTGGCCTAAATGTAAGTAAAAGCTACATTTGAGAGATAATAAAGTCATAAATCGAAGCCTAAGGTAAGAAAATAATGAGGAGTGAGTTGATAAATCCTGAGTTCTGGAAAGTGAATAAGTAATGAGAAGCTAATTTACCTAGAAGATACTTAAGCAGAAGCACATAGAAAAAGTACCATATATGCTCACAAAAGCATCATAACTTAAGGGGTAAGTAGTGAAGCTCATAATGCTTACGAGTGTCATTAATGGTGGCAAAGAGAATTTAGTCCTCTCATGGTCCCATTCTCCATTTAGAATGTTGCCAATGACTTCCTCAAATGGCATCCCTTTCATGCCAGCCTGCAACATTGCAAGAGATCTTAAAAAGCACCCCCCAGTAGAAGTTACTAAAATTTGGGTCTAATGCTTTGCCGATGTCCACAAAAGATGTTTGTGGAAGTATTGCATCCACCTAAACGGTGTAACACCACAAACAGGGCAAGTGAAACTTGCTTGAGAATAGAGTAATCTAATGGCAATAGGCCTGGACCAATTCTAAGGTATATAGACCTTAATATATCCAATTAGTGGTCAAAAGTTGAGAAGGTAGCAAATAAGGCAATCTATAGGAAAAATTAAAGACAATGGAGAAATGTTTCAACCCATTGTTTTAAAAGTGCAATGATCCAGTTACTTGTGTGTATTTATAAAATTTAGGAAAAAGCTACATATTTATCCATGAGAACAGAGAAAACAGCCTAGCTAGTGATCACAGGCAGCACTGCAATAAGCCTAGTATTTATCGCACTCTTTATTGATCTACTGCAGTTCACCAAAACATGGTTGCACATATTTAAGGATTATAAAAATTTTATTTAACACCACAGTCTGCTCACCCCATTGCACATTATTCCTTACCTCCAACCTTAGAAAGAGAGAGAGAGAGAGAGAGAGAGAGACCTGAGCAGCAGAAAGCACTTCTGGTGGAAAACGAACATAACGCTGACTCTCCTAGACTGCAGAACTAACATCAAAGCCACTGCCAACTTTTCCTTGCGCAATACAATGGGCACTTTGAGCTATCATACGCACGATATGAAGATCATTGGAAACCTTATTTTGTTGGTTTGGATCTTCAGAAAAGGCCGAAAGGTTAGCAACCCCAAGGTAATGAAGTAAAGCAGCAACAACAGCAGTTGTCATTGCTGCAGATGAACCCAATCCAGTTTTTGCAACTTCAGGTTTACAATTTCCTCCATTTGATTCCTCAGCTTTGAAAGTAATTGATGTAAAAGGTGATAGAGCAGCCAAAGTTTCCGGTGTCGACGGAAGTCACGTGCTTCGATCTGTAGACGAACAAAAAGATATATCTTATTTCTACAACAAAAGTATTAAGTGGATAAGGTAAAATACCTGTTTCGGATATGAGTGAAAGTCATTGCAACCTAGGATTGTGATATCAAGACCTGCATGACGATTTCAGTTCCAATGTTAAATCCCTGAAGTTACGGTTTCCGCCAAAAGAAGATAAATAAATGCATAAATGCGGTGTCAAACATAACCGTTTAAGAGTAGTTTGTCTAATGCATCCTTCTTATTCTTGTCAATCGTTGCATATGCTGGTGCTACAGCATATTGAATCGCATTTTCTACAAAAGTGTTCCTTGATCCACAGGAAGTACATGCCAAAAAATGGTGAAACAACTTAACAATCCACTGGTTCTTTAATAATTTGGCTTATATGTAATCTGTAAGTGAAGGTTTCTCCAAAGTTGTTCAAACTCATTTAGTCTGAGGCATCCATCCATAAATACAAAAACATGCGATATGGATATGCTAGAAAAATACAGACTTCAATCATATGATGAAACCTTGCTTTGAAGATACACACTGAAGTGTTAACTCTTTAAGTGACTGTTTGTACGTGCTTTCTCTAGAAAGCTGAGGAGATGTTTGTTTGACATCAGTCTATGCCTGAAAGAGGATACAGATGACAAGTTTAGACAAAACGCTACTTTATCAAATAAAGCGCAAAAACCCGGTGAAAATTACAAAGCATTTATTAGTAAAATTGCTGATTACAGCGAGCATGAAAAACAACAATGTCGCATCTTGTTTTTGCATTGACGAAAACTAAAGAATTTCAACCAGTTATAAAGTATGCCACTCCATCAATCACCTAGAAGTTACAAAAACCACACAAATGACTTTAAATTTTGAAACGAGTTCATTTGATAAACCGAGTTAACTTTATAATTCAATGTCAGATTTCCTTATTTACGACTAACTGGAAACGTGACAATAATTCATAGTAGCTCACGGAGCTTTAAAAAGCAAGGAAATGATTGCAACTACAGCAAAATAAATAGAAGCACGAAAACTAAAGGAATAAATTAACCAAGCCCAGCTTTCAGGCTTGAGATCTTCGTAAATTGGCTACAAAACAGCTTAAAAACGAGCATTTGTAACAATCCCAGCATTTGGCCTCTCCAAAATTAAGTACCCCCCAGTCATCAACACCTTCCACGGAGCAGAAGCAACTCTGTGGATTACGGACTACCATTAATTAATCCGAATTAACTAAGATTAGATCATAGGAATCATCAAAAGTAAGAATAGCAGCTACCTTTCCCATCATTCTTGCTAATCTACAAGAAATTAAACCAAATTAATGAAATTTTGGTTGAATGAACTTAAACTTACACTTCCATTGTCGTCAAAGATTAGGATTTGGGGGTAGAAAACTGGGTATTTAAATAAGGAAAAAAATGAATGAAAGGTTTAGAAAGGAAGAAGATGTTTAAAGAGGTGAGACTGGAAGTGCCGGGAAATGATGGGAAGCTTGACCCTGAGATTCGGTAACTCGGTCATCAGCAAAGATGCCATGAAGTATTAAACTCGGCAGTCAGCACAGCATATTCAAATGTTTGTATTTGTTTGAGCTTTGACGTTGAAAACCATGTACAGCGGGCCCCTGTCACCTCCCTTGCTCATGCTTGGACATGTCAGTTGAGACAAAAGGAAACTTTGTACAAGTAAAAATTTATTTGAATAGTTTTCTTGAAATTATTGATAATCTTATGCAGCTTCAAAGCTTTTCTGGTTACATTCTTTGATGAATTTGGATCAGAAATGAAAAAAGAAAGTTGCCAAGACATATAAAAGAATTCTAAAAATTAACAAAAGTATTGTAAATCAGTTCAAATCTAAGTTTCCCTCTCTTCCTTTCCTTACAAATTCAATGGCTTTCGTGGGCTCCTTCAATGGTCAAGATGAAATACTCGAAAGCAGCTTTAAAGAGAGTTTTACAAAGAAAGAAAGCAGAATGCTTTTAGCCTACGGCTTTACATGTTCCCTGATAAACTGTTCTAATTGCGCTACTTCACCCTTCAAACCAGAAGCCTCGGCAACAATAACTACGTTTCTACACTGAGAGAATGCAAATACTTCTCCAGGTACCCCCAGAGAGAAGTCGTTTGAAATATCAGCTGCTGATATTGCACTCCTTGATGCCCGCAGTTTATCACTATAAAATGGTAAAACCAGACGAATTAAGTATATAATAGTAAATGACATGCAAAAGACTACAAAGTATTAGAAAAAAAAGCATATTTTTATGTGTCTATGCAAGTAGGAAATCATAAGTTTCTATCTATTGAAAGTAACGGAGAGCGGTTTGCGATAATCAGGGATACTGTGAAAGATGGTTACAAAAATATAGAACATGCAGAGACAAATGAACTTGTGGCCATACATTTCCTTCTCGATTTGCTTTCTGATGAACTCCTTGGTATGTGCAGTCACTTTATCGGATTTATTACAACAGATGAGAACTGGAATTTTCTTCCTGACAACACTAGCCTTGGTCAAAATATCGTACAGATACCTGTTGCACAGAAGCAATATCTTATCTAAGTCCTTGTTGGCAATCAAAAAGTGGAAGGAAGATACTTGCAAGTGTAGCGTATACAATATCATAGCTATTCTTACTCTGAAACTGAAGGGCAATTTGATAGGAACTCCACAGCATCCACAACAAACACGATGCCAGCTGCTTGAGGCAAGAACTCATCCAGTTTGGGCCACAGACGAGAATGCCCAGGAACATCAACAAGATGGACAGGCTTGATTTTGCCCTTCTGTCAAGAATAGATACCAAAAAGAAAAAAGGAAGAGAAAGACGCATGTGGAGTTAGTTTAATTAAGGACAATGATCAAAGAGTCGCAATTGGTGACAACAGAGTGCAATAAGAGGCTTAACTAATCTCGGAAATGCAGGTTAAGATGAATTACCTTATTACTTTCAGAATTTAGCACAAAAGTGCCCTCATTTGGTTCCATGGACGTAACAGTACCCTGATGTGAGGAACCATCACGAAGCTGACATGGGAAACAAATCAAGAAAGTTAACAACAACATCGCATCACTAGGCATTTCAATTATGCTAAAAGCCTAGGACACCAGAATACCTATATCGTAGTATATTGTACATTTGCCAGCCATAACAGGACATCTCAAGAAGAATTTAACATATAAGATTTTAAGACTTTCAAAAGGAACAAAAAGCAAAAATGGCACTGCATACCATATAGAAAAGAACGCTTTTTCCACCCCCACTAAGGCCAGTGAGTACAATGGTATTTGATTTTGTGCGTTTGAACAAGCGGACTGCGACAGAAAGAGTGCGAAAAAGATAGGTAAACATAACTCAAAGTTCAAACTCCAATAGGGAAACTGAATATCTCCAGAATATTGTCTCAAAAGAGAAAATATCATAGAATGATAAATCATTAGCTTCCTTACACCATTGCAACCTAATAGAGATGACACTAACATCTTTTCTCAATGGGAATTCATGAAATTAAAAACATGGTAAGGCACTTCAAGATAACATCATGTATCTTTATATCAGTCTAAATAAGTTTTAATCAAGATGATAATCTAAATGCTTATGCAACGGACCAAATCTAACAAGCATTTTTTTAGTTAAATAATCAATTACTGACTTCAAAATATCTAACAATTTCACACATAAAATAAAAAAAAAAGCATATATTCAATAAAAATGTTTTTAATCACCTTTTCTTCCATAAAAGATAACATTTCAAATTCTTAAATGCATAAATCAAGGTAAAAAATGTGAAAACTAAGGAAAAAACTACTCATTATTTCTTCAAGAAACAATAAAAAATAACATTTGTTTTCCACGATTATTTATTTATAATGTAATGCAGACTTACTGGACAAAAGCAAGAGGGTAGATATGAGCAAGACAGCAATAGCAGCATAAAGTTGAATTGAGGGTGTTTGATTCAAATATTTTATTGGGGGAGTTTGATTCAAATACTCAATTGATTGATGCAACCACTGCCCCAACTGATTCTTCCATGGCTCCAATTGAATCTTCAGCTGCTCTAATCGATCCTTCCACTGTTCCATCCCTTCCATCGCCAGGATTTCGGGTTATATGAGATATCAAAACCTAGAAAACCAAAGCCCAGATTCAAAAATCAATTCTTTATGGAATGCTCAATTAATAGGTTCTAAAAAGCAAGAAAGCTTCTTCGGTTCAATGGGGCACATTATCTTTTCTTTTAGGAAAAGCTCAGTTTTTGAAAGCAAGGCAGATTCAAAAGTTTAACATTCAAAAAGTTGGAATTTTTCGTGTTCTGTTCTCTTGTATTCTACTAAAAATTGAAAGGAACAGAAAAAATAGAAACTTTGATAATCAAATTTACATTCAGTAGAATAAGAATTAGCCAAATTATGATTCTAAAACATTTTAAACAGGTTAGAAAAAGAAACCACATCTCAAAGGAGCAAATTTTCGATTAAGATTAGAGAAAAATCCCAACTTTAACTATCAACTCACAATTTTATTCAAATGGAATTCAGATATCAAGTAGCAAATGACGTACCTTTAACGTATTTCTCTTCTCGCAAAGTAATGTTTTTTTTTCCTTTCTTCCGCCAATAGAAGACCCGGAGAACGAGCGAAGAACTGTGAAGAAAAGAAAAATATACTTCCAGTACCGAATTTAGCGGTGCAGAATCAAAAGTACCAAATCTGACGGTAAACAATGACTGAGCTAAAGAAACGTGTTAAAAACATTTTTTTCCCCCGAAAGTGTAATAGTTTATTCCATTTTTTATTTAACTAACAAGCATTTGATCATTTAGTGGGTCTTTGCCCAGGGTTTAATCATTGTAAGATGAGATTCATGCCTGGTGTTGGATATAGTTTCTGACCAGATGTATAGTGAACTGTTGTATAGTAATTCCATTTTATGTTTCTTTCCTCTAATTATCGGAAACTAATAAGCCAAATACAAAGAAATGTCAAGATAGTCCAATGACGATTTTGAGTTATGGAACCCAGCAGCCCCCATTTCCCTCACGGTGAATCCCTCTAAACAATTGGCCTAGTTGGATGTAGAACATAAAACATTTGCATCAGGACACTTAAAACAATAGCTCCTCTTCAGCCCAACAGAGAGCTTAAGCTGGTCTTTGAGGCCAAATGTCTGTCTCTGATAGCAGCAAATCTTTAATATGAATCGGCTCAGACATTGCATCCTTCTTTCATGCCAATGCAGACTGTCAAATTTGGGAGTGTAAGTATTGTTACAGGTACTTTGACCAAATACTTTGCGGATGACATAATGCAATGACTTCTTTGACCACCGTAACTAACAGAAATTGAATTGCATAATTAAATAACGTTAGTGAAAACGGTGATTGGATGAAGGACAAAATGGAGATTTCGCTAGGTCACGAATAATAGAAAGCAGAAATCGACTGGCGTACGGCGAATCACAGATTTAATACGTGAACCTTCCTCCCTCTCTCCGCCCAAAAATACAATGAGCAAACTCTAAAATCAAAAGCCTGATCTTTTACATTTTCCTAGCTGGAAAAAGAAAAAACAAAAACAAGAAAAAAAGAAAAAAAAGAAAAGAAAGACTTATTGGCCTATGAGAATTTTAGTTTCCCGATCGTGCCCTAATAGCTTCCCATATTGACATCTGTGCCCTTCTCCCCTGCCCATCCAAATAGACGACTCTCGCTCAATTTCAAGCTCCATAGCTTCCAAAATTTTGCTTCTATTCAGTGGATCAGGCTTGGGTTTCATTTCAATTAGGTTTGTTCTTTGAGCGGTAATCCAAATTTTAAATTTATTTATTTATTTATTTTTGTTTCTTGATTTTGTGAAGTATTTAACAGCATCATTTGCATGCCTTCAAATTTTTAAAATATTTTTTCAATTACTTGTTTCTGCTTTTTCTTCTAGATGCATGGTAGATCTTTCTCTTTAATGTTATTTGTTTGGTTACTGAGAAAATATAGAAAAAAAATAGAGATGATATTGGAAACATTAATGTTTTAGTTTATTAAAAAAACCTTTAAATTGTTTGTAATGTGAATGGGGGAAATTTGTGGGACTAAAGCAATCAGTATATGTATTTTAAGGGTTTTTTTTTTTAATGCTAAGCTACGGTTTGGTGTTAGTATTTCTTTTTTTTTTTCCTGAAAATATTTAGGTATAGATAAATTGGATTGTTTTGTATGCATATGCTATAAAATGAATGAAAAAAAGCATATTGTGATGAAAGTATTTAGTTATTTGTAGGTTGATTTGAGGGGCTTTTAGAAGTTAGTGGAGATAGAGTAATGAGCAGCAGTGATATGGATAAAGCTCCGAAAGAAAAGGAGCCGAAGACACCGCCTACAAGCGCTACGCAGGTATACTTTTATTGTTGTTTGAAAATTTTGGTTTATGTTGTTTTAATAGTTGTTTTCACAAGTTTTTTATTTTTTTTCCTGTTCCTTTTAATGATTTTCTTGTTGCTCAGGATCCATCTTCAACCACTAACTCGGGTACGGTAAATGCGGACTGGTCAGGGTTTCAGGTTTGTTAGATAGATATCTTTAGTTTCTATGCCTTGTATTCAGGCTTCGTGTGTAATTCAAATCATTATATGTGGATTGTTGTTTGCTAACAGGCATATTCTCCCATTCCTCCGCATGGGTTCTTGGCATCAAGTCCCCAAGCTCCCCCATATATGTGGGGGGTTCAGGTATTTATGGTTTTGGATTGGTATCTTAGGATGGTGCATTATTACAATTGTGAAACTTTTTCTGTTTCTTTTGTTATAGCTTTAAGATTTTGGTGGCATGATGAACTATTAAGATTCAATGATTTCATTTGCTGGTTAGTAAAGCTTTAATGTAATTCTTTCTTTGTTGCAGCATATTATGCCTCCCTATGGTACCCCACCGCATCCATATGTTGCAATGTATCCTCATGGTGGAATATATGCTCATCCATCCATTCCGCCAGTATGTTCTTTTCCACTGTTTTTAGTTTTGTTTTTAATGTCACAATATCTCGAGATTTGGAGCCATCTTTTTGACATGGTTTGATCTTGGACAGGGATCTTATCCTTTTAGTCCTTTTGCTATGCCTTCTCCAAATGGCATTGTTGAGGCATCTGTGAGCACTTTATCTTACTTTGTCTTATGATTTGTATTTTGGAAAGACGTGTTTCAATGTCCATGCTTTCAAAGGTTGACTCTAGAGATTTTTTGTAGGGAAATACTCCTGGAAGCATGGAAATGGATGGTAAGCCTCCTGATGTGAAGGAAAAGTTGCCATTTAAAAGATCGAAAGGGAGTCTAGGCAGTTTAAACATGATTACTGGAAAGAACAATAACCTTGGTAAAACATCAGGAGCTTTTGGTAATGGAGGTTATTCTAAAAGGTATGATAGAAAACAAATGGTCTTGCAGTTATTGTGTAGTTTTTGGTTGCTAGTTTGTGTTGTTGTTAGTTAAAATGACTATTCTCATGTCAATTGCTGGGTTGGGGGGGGGGGGGGAAGTATTCTTGATCCACCGCTTATCTAGTCGTATGGAGAAATTTTAATAGAATTGAGTAATATGAAAGGAGCCTATTAAACACACTAGTTGCAATTGGGTTTCATTGAGAAGTCAATAAAGCACTTTTTTAAAGAAGCCCTCTCGTTTAGCTCCACCCTGAATAGATCTCCAATGCTTATTCCTTATTTATGTTGTACAAAGAGTTAGAAAACTTTTATAAGGGTTTTTAAAACTCATCTTTGTAGTAGGAGGTATGAATCAATTAATTGTTCTGTTTGTTTGGTGGCTTGATGGGCTCCTATTTTAAGATGATTGAGTAGGCAGATTTTTTCTGTCCTTGCTTTGCGCCTTTTAGTTGGTACTCGGAAGTCGGATTTGGATTTTTATATGCATCAACTCATCTGAGCTTACACATTTTGCTTGTGCTTGCTATCAAAATTATCTCTTAAGGTGATTTAGCTCACAGTGGAATAATTATTGTGCATGTGTAGTGCTGACACTGGAAGTGAAGGTACAAGCGAAGGCAGTGATGCAAACTCCCAGAACGTGAGTTCAAGGCCTCTCGTATTTTCCTTTTATTATTTCAGCATTTTGAACATGCTGCTGTATTTCATCTATATTGGAGGTTATGAACACCCTGCCAGAATGGTGGGATTCAAGGACAGGACTCTTCTATTTCGTGAATTTCTGTCCCATCTCAACTATTATTTTACCCTACTGTCTTGATGTGAATAGTTGGGGTTTGAAGTGGCTGCAAACATTGATATTTGAACTCACCATGTGTTGCAGCTTTTATTGGAACTCTTTCAAGGATGAGAAAACTTTAAATGCTTCATTTTTATTCAAATTCACGCATTCACATTTATTGTCTCATTATTTTTTTTCAGGTCACAATTATGCTGTAAAATCTTATTTTCTTCCTTCTTTGTAGGATTCGCAATCGAAGTCTGGAGGAAGACAAGATTCTGGAGAAGGTTTGTTAAAACAAAATCTTTTTGCATTATTTTGTTGCCATTTGTGTGTGTTCTGAGGAATGTCTACAATGTTTCTGATACAGGTGAAGCATCTCAGAATGGAATTTCAGCACACGGTCCTCAGAATGGAGGCCCAAATTCAGCCCAGTCGATGATGAATACGGCAGTGCACGTTGTATCTATATCAACCACTGGCGCTGCAATAACTGTTCCTGGTCCAACAACAAACTTACATATTGGAATGGACTACTGGGGTACTTCAGCTTCATCTACTGTTCCTGCAATGCGTGGGAAGGTTCCTTCAACCCCAGTTGTAGGAGGAATTGTAACCTCTGCATCACGGGACACTGTTCAGTCACAGCTTTGGATACAGGTTCTCTCTCTCTAAACAATTTGGTGAAATTCAAGGTCCCCTTAGAGTCAATTTCTTTGGTTTTGGCTGTAGTGCTATACCTTCGTCCATGAAATGTCAAATTTCAAACTAAATTTGCTGTATTTTAATAAGGGCTTTTCTCCTTCAATGACCTGCCACATGCTTTCCTTGCTGCTGTTCTAAGAATGTATATTTTTTATTGCTTTTTTTTTTTCTTAGGTTTTTATGTAACTGGCAGTATTCCTGGTTTCATGGATTTAGGATGAAAGGGAGCTTAAAAGACAGAGAAGGAAGCAATCAAACAGAGAGTCTGCTCGGCGATCAAGATTGCGTAAGCAGGTATTGAAATATCCTTTAGAAATTGCAGATCCTATTAAGGTTATCTGCCATCAAAGGCCCAGATGAGTTACTTGTATAAATGCTTGCTATTGAATCAGGCGGAATGTGATGAGTTGTCGCAGCGTGCTGAAGCCTTAAAAGAAGAGAATGCCAACCTTAGATCAGAAGTGAGTCGTATCAAGAGCGAGTATGAGCAGCTTCTTGCAGAGAATACCTCTCTTAAGGTCATGTTTTGCAAAATATTAAAACCGATTACATGTTTCTACTCCTCTAACTGTAGCCTGCCTCGTTCAAACACCTATTTGCATAAGATTGCTTCCTAATATCAATTATCTAAACTGCAGGAGAAGCTAGGGGAAATCCCTGGGCATGAGGATCTGAAGTCAGGTAGGAATGACCAACATACAAATAATGATGAACAAACAGAGATTGTGCAGGGTTAGTCACTAGGATTCGTACACCCTGTTTCACACCTATTCCAGGAGCATAACCTAACCAAATTAGCTACAGAAAGTTTTTATTCTGCATAGCATGTTTAAATTTTATTAATGCTGACCTTGATAGTTTTTAGGTTCCCTTTTTCCCTTGTCATCCAACACCCTTGATTTGGCTTGTCTTCACAATCAAAGCCTTAGGATGGTATGTAGCCTGATTTTATGTGGTAACTTTCTCTCTTTAAAGAAGGGTAATATGCACAGTTTAAGTTTTCAAGCTTGTTTATGTTAAAATATGATTGATGAATGTGTAACCGAGGATCTGATTCATTTTAATGCTTTAGTGCTGCCGGTTCTTTGGTTTTACCACCTTGAATTGCGTTGGATTTGTCTAACAACATATTTACAAAAGCCACTAAATTACACTAAAGTCTGAAAATAATTTTCACAGGAATCTAGCTATGATATGCATGCACGTTTCCTACAGTTTGTACGTACGGATTCGCCCCTTCACATCTGCAAATCGACTTGCTTAAATTTATTTGAGATCAGGATAAAAATTGTTTGAAGGGTCTCCATTCCAAGTGATATCCATACCTTTGTTCAGTCGATATAACTTGAAAGATGGTTTACAACCATCTATCTTACAGCAAATGGCACAAATATATATATATATATATATAAAAGAAGCAACCGCTACAGTGCTTGTGATCCATATAGTACTGGAAAATTGATGAACATAGGCATGGAAAAGATCAATGAAACCGGCCATGAATTTTGACAGGCGTGAGAAGCCTTATTGCTACTTTCGCTTGTCATAAGCAGCTATATTTTGGGGTTCACATTCGGGGCTGAATAGGCGAACCAACAAAGCAGATGTTGAGCTGACAGACACGGCTCCACAAGCAGCCCACCGAAGACTTCTTGGAACTGTAATTCTAGGGCCTGCATTAACATAGAACCAGTAATTTTGCAGTTGACATCAGAACAAGAAATGGAATGAATGGATTGGAAGCCGAAGAATAAGGAACAAAGGGATTAAAAAAATAAAGTTTTTGGTGAAATAATATCATTCACAGGGATAAAACTCAGGATACAAAGTTAAAGAACCAAAAAAACAGAAAGGAACCAACATAAAATACAATGCATATCCTAGGAGACAGTCAAATATATATAAATATATATATATATATATATATTAATGTTTTCAAAATCCAGTAAAAGAGAAGAACATACCACAATGCAATCTACAAAGAACCCAAAATCCTAAAGCTCCTCCAACAGTAAAAATCCCAGCCGTCTGTCTCATTAATCTGGAACAAGGCTTTGCATCTGATCTCATCAATTCACCATCTGACCAGCCAAGGAGCCGCCTCAACGCCATCTATCAACACCTGTTCAATGTTAGCTAATGCTTTGTAGCCACAAAAACCCCCTCTTTGCTTATTCTGTCTATACTTACAATTTGTTCGAAGTTCTAAGACAGCACCTGAGGAATGAACACCGTTTAGAGCACTAAGAATGCTAGCAACTTGTTCAACTTAAAAGCTACTGAAATTCTTAACAGTGCTGACAAAAACCCATATCGAGAAAAACGAATAAGATCGATTAAAATATTAAAGCGAGCAAAAAAAAAAATCAAACACGTTACAATATATCAAAGACGCTTCATTAAATGAAATTAAAAAAAAAAAACAGATTAAAAAAAGATGAAAAACTAGTAACAATCAATAAACATTGAAGCAAAAAATGAGAACTTGACGACTCCATTTATCAGCGAAAAAAAGAGGAGGAATTGATGGAATTTGAAAAACAGGAAAAGATGTGACTTTACCTTTTTCCGCCACGAATGCGTCAGCAGTTTTGCCGGAACAAGGACCGCGGCAGACGGAGTGGGAAATACTAGGGTTTTAAACTTACAAAGGCAAGCAGTGTTTTCTCCTCAGTTTGTTTTGTTTTTGTTTTAATCGAGCAACACCATATACTTTGGGCATCCGATTTTAATTCTGGGCTAACCTTTATTAAGGTCCAATTCTAATCAATTATTTGGATTTTCTAAACCCGAAAATGTATTATCTGGCCCAAAACCCTAAAACTAATTAAATTCTTTTTTTTTTTTTGCAAAAATTTAATTTCAATTTTTAAACGAGAAATTATATTGTCTTATTTGTTAGAATAGTGGAATAAATCAATATTCAATCTCTTACAATTAAGAAGAAAAAATCAATTTTTAACTACTCAAATTAGAATTAATTCATATAAAAAAGGACACTAAATTATATGTGACATTTCCCTTCATACACTCTTTTCCATTTTCTATGCACTTTCTACCTTCAAAAATAAAATAAAATTAGCGTTCACAGATAGAACGCTGCCGTGAGTTTGGGACGCGGGGGGGATTTCTTCCTTCACCTACAGGGCCCCTGAATCCCACCCCAAAATTACGACAGTCCAACAACTTTTCCCTAGTTCTTTTATTTTATGGACAGTTATACCCACCATACCCATACGCCAGCTGTTTTTACCAAAACCTCTTTGATTGATTCTTAATATATATATATATATATATATATATGTGTGTATATTCTTTGATTGATTATTCAAAAATAATAATAAATTTAATTCAACACCCATATAATATAAAATATAATATTCCAATGCTTAAAAAAGGGGGTGACAATAGTTTTATTTTTATTTCTTAGGCAATCAGCCAATCATTAGGTTTATGATCGGTCAAGTTCTTATAAATGGGCAAGTAATTACTATCATGGCAAGCTTAAAGTTCAGGCTTAATTATTCATTAATTAAATTATGAATTAATGAAGATCCTTTTCCGATATTTGATTATTGAGAACCGCTAATCATACCAAAAAAAAAAAAAAAGTGAGGTCATTGCTTGACTTCTTCTTTTCTATTTTGCTACCAGAACTATACATATAGGTTTAAATATATATGGTTGTTTGATCGCGGATTGGACATTAGCTACCTAAGCTAGGAAGTAGGGAGATAACAATTAATATAATAATAATCACTTGAAAACATACTTAATTTGGCCCTCTTTTGTTTTGACACCAATATTCAAGCTTTAGCCTTCAGGTAAAGGTGAATTAATTAAGAAGAATTAGCTTACACGCATGCTATAGGGTGCCCAACTATTTTAATGTCTTTGGGTGAGAATTAGCTTAATTACAAAGACTTAACAAATATTAACATGTTTTAGCTAAATTTATTTAAATTCAAATCTGATTCGAATACTTTTATTTATAATAAGACAACGTCAAATATTATTCTGCTGTATATAAATATATATATATATACACATTATTTATTTTTATAATTATTTATAAACAATAGACAATGTCAAATATTTTTTTCTGCAGTTTTTTGTTTCTATATACTTTATTTTGCTATATATACATAAAAAAGGGGTTAGGCTAACAGTCATGCAATGTTTAATGTATAATTCTGGAATTATAAATAAGGGATGGTGTAATGTTTTGTGTAACTGCTGCTTTTGTTGCATGATAAACTATTGTTTATTTGCATATATAGTGTCTATATATATATATAGAGGGTCATCTCCACATTATCATAGTTGTCACTTTTCTCTTGACTTTCATTACAAGAAATCCCCTTCCTCCTTAGTAAGCATGCACCTTCACATCTTTATTGTATTATCATATCTTATACTAGCTAACGGATAGAGATCAGAATGTTTCTACAGTGGTTGATTAATGACTCAGTAAAATTAACTTAAAAACAGCTTCAACCTTAATCATCATCTGCAACTAACCCACAATTCTTAATTATTTTTTCTTAGAAGATTTGTCTCATTATTGTCAATGGAACTTTTAAAATTTTCAAATAAAATTAATACCATGACACTTACCTTTGAAGATATATTTAAAAATTAAATAAAATATTTGACAACCTCTTAATTTAACTAATGAAATTAAAAAAAATAACTATTGATATATTAAAAAGATTTCTGTCTTTTAATGAAATAAAAAGCGAATCCCTTGAAGTTCTTACTGTGCTAAGTGTAATTTTATTTCAGTACACGTAAAGTTTTTCGTCATTTAATTTAATTTAATATCCCATCTAAATCAAAGGGTATTCTAGTCAGCACAGTGCTTTGAACAGCATTATATTATAGCAGCCAATTAAGTAGACCGTGTAGCGTTCTGTCATCTCATCTCTATCCAAGAAACTCCCCTTTCTTTTTTCCTTGGTGTGTTTATAAATAATACAAGACGTACGCAGAAAGCAAAAGGCTTGGATGCGAGACAACAAAAGAACGAAACAAAAATAAACAAAAGCAAATACTAAAGAATTTAAGTTATGGGTCGCTTACGTTGCTCTCTTTCAGAGCTCGTTTGCTCCTTCTTCCTCTTCTTCTCTTGGTTCTTCGGCTTCGGTACTGCTTCTTTCAACCTAACCTCCCTCTCCTTTGATGAAGGATACACCCCGCTCTTCGGTGATGGCAATCTTGTTCGCTCCCCTGATGGTCATAGCGTCCGCCTCCTCCTTGACGTTCGTACGGGTAAGCGGTAAACGCATGCTTATTAATGAAAGAGTATTTATATATTACCAATTACCATGCAAATTGCAAACTCTTTTTTTTTTTTTTTTGTTTGGTATTGATGAATTGGATTTGATATGAAATTCAGGGTCGGGTTTTATTTCGTCCAATATGTATCAACATGGATTTTTCAGTGCCAAAATCAAGTTGCCATCAGATTATACAGCTGGAATAGTGGTTGCGTTCTATGTAAGTTTTGATCGATCATGATTCTCTTTTACATAATGAAAAAAAAATTAAACTCCAAATTAACAACCCATTGGAAAACTATGCATTTTCTGAAAAGAATTTTTGGCACAAAGACCGGGGAATTGAATAAAAATAATAATAATAATAACATAGTGCCCATGTTTACAACCATGGCTGCTGATGGTTTTACTTTTTCACGGTCAATGCAGACATCAAATGGTGACGTATTCCCGAAAACTCATGATGAGTTAGACTTCGAGTTTTTAGGAAATATTGAAGGTAAACCATGGAGATTCCAGACAAATTTGTATGGCAATGGTAGCACAAACCGAGGGCGAGAGGAACGCTATAACCTTTGGTTTGATCCATCGAAAGAATTCCATAGATACAGCATTCTGTGGACGGCCAATAACATCATGTGAGTTTTGTCTTAAAACACCTTGATTCTCTCTACTTTATCCTTTGATCTTTTTTGATGAAATCTTAACCTTAACCTAACATTCGTTCTCCCTAACACGCTATGTATGTTTTTCTTCGTCAATATCTCTTCGTTTCTTGTTTATAAGATTACACTGTTTATAAAGTTTGATTAATATATGCGTTATTGAAAAAATCTTTGTGTTAATTTTTGTGCACTAATTCAATTCTAATACTCCTATTGTTTTCTACTACTTCGTCTCTTTAAAATATGCCATGATTCTGAACTGTCCATCAATAAATTTATCACTTGTGCAAAAACTATTATATCAAATTAACTAATAAACAATATTGAATAAATCTACGTAAAGGTTCATTTAGTTTTCACTTTGACTGTAGTAGTGTCTTGTTCTCTTCTTTAAATTCTATCAAACTTTGTTTATAAACTCGTAATATCCATGGTAAATTTCATAAAGTAAAATTGGTATTTGTTGCAATTAAACAAAAATTACGATTCACTCATTAATGATGATTAAATATTTATATACAAATAATTAATTGGAAATCTAATAAATTAGATGCAAACATTCGTTAGGCTACCGAACAAAGATGCTTCTCGATTCTTAAAAGCTAATCCCCAAAGATAAATGCCATAATTCTACCTAACAAATCCTTATCCCCAACTTCTAAAGGATTTAAAGTTGAGGGCTTGAGGCATAAAATTAAAGCATTAAATTTATTAACAGCTGCCGTGCTAGTGCCACTTTTACTCTTCATAAGAACTAACAATAACGTTTTGATTAATTTGGTGTTGAATTTGTTCAGTTTTTACGTTGATGAAGTTCCGATAAGGGAAGTGGTGCGCAAGGATGAAATGGGTGGAGACTACCCATCACAGCCAATGTCTTTGTACGCCACAATTTGGGATGCGTCTAGCTGGGCCACTAACGGAGGCAAAGATAAAGTTAACTATGACTATGCCCCATTCACTTCCGAATTTAAAGAGCTAGTCCTCGAAGGTTGCATTACGGATCCCATCCAGGAATTCCCCAACACCACTGCCTGCTCGGAGACAGATGCCTGGCTCGAGAGCCGTGACTATGCCATCATAACACCGAAAAGGCGAGCCGCCATGCGAAAATTCAGGCAGCATTACATGTACTATTCATACTGTTATGACACATTGCGTTACCCTGTAACACCTCCCGAATGCGTAATTGATCCAGACCAAAGGCAAAGGTTCCCGGACACCGGGAGGTTGAAATTTAGCGGCAGCCATAGGAAGCAAGCCAGGATCACGAGAGCACACCGGAAGAGGAGGTCACGGGCTGCTTCCATCTCCACTGACCAAACCAATATGTGAAATCTATTCAGTTTGTAAATTGAAAACGTCATTATTGTTTGGTCCTAAAGATAATTATTTTTTCAATCTTATTATTATTATTATTATTATTATTACCAGATTATGAGTGGATATATGTATATATATATACACGGTGTTGAATAATTGAGTTTGGCAGGGTTTTCCTTGACTTACCATTTAGTCTATGCATGGGATGATTTGCAGCTTGTATGAATGTTTTATTTATGACGGAACCAAATTTTATCTAACATAGTTGATTTTTTTAGCCTTCCCTCTTAAAGTAGGTGCTTGGAATTCATGTATCAGCGGCCGACAATTTGAACACCAACAGCTTTCTAAGACTTCTTCAACGCTTATTTTTCCTCGATTTTGACCCGAGGAGAAATTCAATATTTGAATATCTGAAACTGAATTTCCAGAATATATAAAACAAACATATATGGCTTATGCTAGTTGCTAGTCATTAGCAGTTATAACTGTGCTATGTGGATGGGGTTTTTGGCTAATTCTAGGTTTAGTGCTAATTGTAATTGTGGTAAAGAGATATTGGAAAGCATCCACATCCAGTGGCACACTACCAAAAACAATTGCTGCCAGCAAAACTAATGATTGCAAAATTTGTTTCTGTCCAAATTCAATTGGCAACACTTTCAAAGCCTAAAATTTTTTTTTCTCAAATTCTACATTCGCCCTTTTTAAATTCTATTGAAATAATTCTTCTTCTTCTTCTCGTTTTTCTTTTTTGAAGTGGGCTGAGAGGATTGAAGTTGCATGTTTTCACAAACTGAGCCTTGAACCATCTTAATACCCCATTCAAGAGAAGATGTTTACCTAGTCCAAATTTACTGTAAGTTAATATGTAAACGTATATTCATATATGTAATTTGTATGAAATTTTTTCTTAGAAATATTAATACTATTTTATTGAAATAATTCATTTATAATTTGTGAATGGGAAGGAAAACCCATTGGATGAATCAAAAATACCTTGTTTTATTTATTTGCTAATCTAATGGCTAAAGTGATGTTAAGCTTATCTTATACATGTGCAATAAGAAACTGACTTGGAGAATCTATTATTAAAGATCAAATAATTTCAATGTTACATCATTATTAATGTCTTAACTAACATAAATAAAATATCAAGTATGTTTTTTTTTCCTTTTTGATTTGAATGACTTACTAGGTTTCATTTGAGAGTATGAATTTAATTATAAATCGACACTTACATGATAAAATATATTATTGAATGGTGATGTTTGTAAGATATCAAGATAGATGAATTTAGAATTAATATTCCATTGTCTTGACTGAGGGTGCGACTGTTGCATATGTAGGACATGATTGTTAAACATAGAAAAGTGTGGTTCAGCTAAATATTTGGGGTCCATTCGTGTTCTTCCCCCACTTTCAACCTTCAACTAAAAAGAATGAATTAACGACAAAATAGTTCCAGGTCCTACCGGGAGTCGAACCCAGGTCGCTGGATTCAAAGTCCAGAGTGCTAACCACTACACCATAGAACCTTGTCATTGGCCGTAAGGAAATTTAATATTATTAAACCCAACGCCTACTAATTCCTGAACGCTTTGACATACTTGGTTCTCGGCTCTCTGGGAAGTTTGAGATTCGAGAAAACTTGCATCGCTATTTCTCACAAATAACTTTGAGGTTTAAACCTCTGTACAACGACTCCGTGGGTTAGTTGAAGCGAGCTCTGTATCATCATCGATATCAACATGCAAAATGCAATGAATATGGAAGAGTTACTTTGGGAAAGGTAAAAGAGTTGGTGCATTTTGCTAGTTGTTCAACTATTATTAACAACCTCGTGAAATTTCTAAAGGCTTTAACGTATAATTGTTAACCATTGGATGATTTGCCAATGGCTTGCATCTTAAGAAAGCTATTTTTGGAAGCGTGTAACTTTTAATTAGTTTGATCGAAGATATTGACGGACGATAGTCTCCAAAAACTTCTTGAAAGTTGATTTTAAATAGAATAGCTTGCTCAGAAATTGTCCTTTTTATCATCTTTAGTTTACCCTTTATGTTGTTTCTTAAATGGCCAGACAGTGGAACGTTCTCTCCAGGAAAGCTCTGCAAAAAAGACTTACAAGTTCCAAGGACTTGCTTTTTATTAAAAATTGGCAGCGCCTAACTCAAATCATTAGATATTGACCAATCATTTCACCCCTTGTTTTACAATTAACAGAAGCATTCAAGATTGGCTGTAATGGAGGCCAGCACCAGGATTATGAGAAATTTGAAGTAATAAGTCTGTTTTGGGACAAGAAAAGTTGGATTTTGTTTGCAATTCATAACTTTGACCTGACAGTCGTAAAAACCGCCATTTGTTTTTACCACTAGCAAATTGGTAACGATGGGGAAGGAAACGTCCATTCCACGTGGAAATGGGTAGTTTGAGAATGATTCAGCAAAAGGAAGTTTGATCCAAAAAAAAAGAACGAATGTTTGTACACTGTGTCGATTCAATATTCAGTTTGATGGCAGAGAAATAAAGTGCAAAAGTATCCTAGCAATTGATTGAAAAACATTAAAGAATGCAAGAACAAAAGGAGACAAATTATTAAAATATAGAATGGAATTGGATTGAATCTATCACTAATATCAAATCTCTAACTTTAAAAGAATGAGTATAAAAGTCTGTGAAACCTTCACCTGTGTAGAACAATACCAGAAGGTTCAAAGTCATGTAATTCATGGGAACTGGAAAGACCCTCCAATATCAGAATTTCCAGATGGGGCTTTGACAGCCACCCAAAGTAGAGAAATAGAGATTGCAATGAGACCTGACCAAACAAATACGATTGTAGGTGTTTTCCCTCGTCTTCCCATAATACCCTTTGCAAAGGGGTAGAGATGAGCCAACACCCAGAAACTCAAGAAGACACCTCCAATCATATTACTCCATTCAGGTACAGCACTATATATGGTACAAAAAACTCCATAAGCTATGGCAATCAAGTTAACCATTATGATTGTGAGTGGGGGTATCATGAGAGATGTCCACTTGAACATGTAGAGATCAGCGAAATCGTCATCCACATCATCACCAGCTGATTTTGATGTCAGGGTGAATGATACTTCAACGCCGGCAAGCACCTTTAATAGTCCCTGGAGCACTGCAGCAAGATGAGCACTTGTGCCGCCAATCAACCAAAACTGCTCATTTCTCCACCACTCTTCGAGTTCAATACCAGACCACTTGATCTCTAGCATCGCGAGAGCACAAAGGGTGAGCGTGATAGCCAAGAGGTAAGCAAGGAATGTTACGTTGAGAGTTTGAACAATGAATTGACCAGAAAAGAGGGAAAGTGCAGGAAGCAAACAGTAAACAATGAGGAAAATCGAAGTGAAAGGGTATATCCCGGCATTTAGATAAGCAATTCTCTGCAGAAGCTTAAGCCTAGAGCTGCCTAGTAGGGCATTGTTACGAGAAAAGAATATCTCAACTGAGCCAGTCGCCCAGCGAAGAACCTGGTGAAGCCTATCAGTGAGATTTATTGGAGCAGTGCCACGAAAAGCATCTCTTTTGGTCACACAATAAACCGATCTCCACCCACGATTATGCATCCTATACCCAGTGACCACATCTTCCGTCACGGATCCATAAATCCACCCAACGCTTTGCCCCCATTCAGTCTTGTCTTCATACCAGCATGAGATAACATTGATCGACTCAGCAATTGTGGATTGATCAAGAGACTCCCGAGGCATAGTCAGAGAACCGGGTAGTCTTCCGAATTTGACAGAAGGATGATCCCCAAGGGGCTGACCCTGAATTGCTGCCACCCTAACAGACTCAACAAGTAAACTGGAGTTTCCAAATTTCTTAGGAATAAGAGCGATATTCATTTCATCATCTTCCCTCAACTGAACATCTTCAGGGTCCACATCAGGGGCAGAAGCAACAGTTGCAGGCTTCTTAAGACGTGGAAAGCAGCAGCTGCAGTGATCAGTGTCTTCTTGTAACTGAGGTGGCTCAAAGCCATAAAGGGCAGTACGGCGAAAGAGGCATCCTGTTCCAACATATACTGGACCCTGGATTCCATCAAGAGCTCTCATGTTAACATCAAAGAAGACTGTGTTGTGATTGGCGTAGCGATCAGATGGATCAATTCCTTCAAACCTCTGAGGAAATTGGACATAACAAATACGTTCCCCGTCGCGATCCATCATAAAGCACATTCCTTCTCTCAATGCTAGGGAATTGTAAATGTAGTGGTCACAATCAAGATTAAGAATGAAGGGGCCATTGGACATGATCGCAGAGGCTCGAACAAGGGCATTCATGGCCCCTGCCTTTTTGTTGTGCTCATAACCAGGTCGCTTTTCACGGCTAACATAAACCAGCATAGGAAGACGAATGTCAACATCACTCAAATCCAAAGAACTTCCATCACCTTCAGTACCTTTTTGAGGTTCACCACAGGGAGGATCCAACATCACCTGCAATCGATAGAGTTCAGAATCTTAGCTCACAGAACCCTACCATCATTGCAAATGATTAACTTATTTTTAATAAAATGCTGGCATCTTTTGTAAAATAGTCCCTAATGACTTCAAAAAATATCCTAAGCACTGGGAAAATAAAAACCTCCTAAAATTATATTAATCTAGCTAGAAGGAACTATAACCACGAGAAGTTGAAACACATACAAAATAAATGCTCCATTATTAATTCATAGGCACACAATCTAAAGAGAAGCTCTGCTTGAATACTTACCTGTATGATACTGACATGATCACCCCTAGAATGCTCAGGAGAAGGCACCGTCCAACTGCCAGGCCAATGGGTGCTATCAGCCATCCAAGTAGCTTTTGGGAACTTCAAACTTTCCATTGGTTCATCACTATTGTCCTCTCTCCAACGCTTCAAAACCTTGACCTCCTCTCTACTATTAAAGGCATCAGAACGTCGTCGAATTGAATCAGAGAGACCATTGATCCTAACCTTGAACTCATCGTACTCACGTTTTACCTGCCTACGGTCTTTTACAAAATCTGGTCGCACCTTGTTCTTGTAAGGATCTCTCTTCAGACTGAAATAGGACTCTGGATTTCTAGGCTCAATTTCATGCTTCCGGCAAAAAGGGACCCAAAATCTGGCAAAACTGGCAGCCTCTGCCATGGCCTCGAAGGTTAGTAGTGCACCTCCATCATCAGAAACATAACAAGCAAGCTTCTCAACTGGGTACTCAGCTCCCAGAATCGAAAGAATGGTGTTTGCAGTGACAAGAGGTGGTTCTTTCTCAGGATCAGCAGTGGAGACAAAGACATCTATGCCTGGTAGATCAGATATTCTGGAAGGATTATTCGGACTAGGTGTTTCAAACATTTCTTTTAAAGCATCAAGATCAGCAGCACGATTAATGGGACAGAGCTTAGGAAGCTGATCAAGCAGCCAAGAAAATGCAAACCAGATCTCACAAATTACAGACATAAACCATAACCAGATTGCATCTTCATTTGGGTGGCTGATTCTCCATCGTAAAAATAATCCAAGCACCACTATTCGAATAAGGATTAGGAGCCTGCTAGCATATGGACAGATGATCGAAAAGAAAGTGAGCATAGCAATGAAATTATCATCCTACTATTATTTAACAAAGCTGTAAAACAATCCAAATTCCAATCTCCAAGCCATTTGGCAAGTAAGAAACCGTTTTACCAGAAAGGAAACAATTCTATCTTAAAACCTTACTACTGTTGCATCCATATTCAAAGCTCAGAACAGATATGAAATCTTCTTATCACAGAATATTAGAATCAAAATATAATAGAATAAATGTGATAAAAAATCTACAAAGATGATTCATTGTTCAAATTAATTATTAATAGAAGTAATGCTAATCAATGTAGCAGATCAGTAGAAACAGAACGGTAACAAAACAAAGACTCATACCGATAAGGACTAAGGACTGCGGCACGTATGCTTGATTTCTGTGTAAGAGGCTTCCATTGCTTCACACGAAATACCTTAGGGTCATTACCAACGTCATCTTTATTCCCATTCACACCATCCATCGGCCTCACAGCATTTACATAGCCATAACTCTTACCCGTTTCATTCAAATATTGAGCATAATCAAACTCTTTACTCTGATTCCTCATTGAGGACTCTGTTGATTCCACCGCTGACAACCTCCTCTCCGATTTAGACAACGCTGGTTGGCTAGTCGACGCCATCTCAGACTCGTCCAACCCCTTATAATGCTCTTTGCATCCAGGACAAAAACCATCACCACTTCCTATTGCATCTTTATAACAGTCCTCACAAATCCTGAAGCCACATTCACATGGCACATCTATGCCCTGCTTATTAAGCATCATCCTAGCACTGCATCCAGGTATTTCGCAGACGGACCCTTCTGCAACCGCCATCTGGGGATGGCTTACCCCGTTATCAATGGTCTTCTTAGATTGAACACGAGTAACACTATAGTGACCACCCGTAAACATGGGATTCGAAAAGTCAGTTCCTACTGTTTGCATAGGAATTTCCGTTGGCATTGTCTGGTTATCAGGCGTTAGAGGAATTTGAACTGTATATCTAACAAAATCTGCGCTGCCAGCGCCAATTTTGTTCTCGAGATCACCTTCCGAGTTTGTTGTATGATGAACTACGGGAACTCTTCTAGTAACATGTGATTCACTCGCCATTGTTCGCCTTTCTCCTGATCAAATAAAGAAGAAAAGTTTTTCCCAGAACCTGAAATACAGAGACACACCTTAAAGAACTGTTTAATAACTCGAAAAAAGTTCAAAACTTATCAAATTTTATATTTTGCGTATTGGAAGATAAACCCTTTTTTATCCCTCAAATATTAAGAATAGAAAAAACTCAGAAAGTTCAATTTTCAGTGGAAAGATTGAAGAAAGAGTTAGATCAAAGAGTGACTAAAGGCTCTGTCTTTTATAATGGAGTTATCTAATTGTCCTTCCGTCTCCTTTTAGTGCTTTCATATAAACAGAGTGTATAATATTAAAAAACAATAAAATAATAAGAGAGAGATAGTTGTTCAAAAGCATACGTGTTTGAACAATTATTCAGCAACCAAAAGCCTTGAAACTCAGAAACGACCAAGTCTAGAACATCAATATCAAGCCATCATCACCTTCTTTTTCTCCATAAACCCCCAAAAAAACCTATGGTCTTTCTTCTTGTATTCAAAAACAGAAACAAAGAGAAGGATAAGAGATTAAGAGGCAAAGAATGAGCAACGGCTTTAACTTATATACAAGTTTTTGGAGCTACAAAACAAGGTAAAAGTGGAGTGAATTTACAGCTTTGACACTACATTCTAGTATGGAAAGTAGTTTTGTGGAGATATTCAGTGTTTCAGACATGGCAAGAAGATATGCGGGAAATCCGTTTTTTTTCCCTCCTCAGTTGTCGAGAAGCGACAATTTGAATATTTATGGAGGTTAATTTGGGTATTTAAACGGCTCGCTTCAACTTTGGAGCGTAGTCCACGCTGTCTTCGGTTCGGGTATAGTTCGGGAGCAACGCAGTTATGTCGGAGCCTGTCAGTCCAACCTGTTGATATTTAACTTTTAACTAGCAAAAGTTAACATGTCTTCTATGTCGTTTTTATTATTGTAATAAATGATTTTATAAATAATAATAATAATAATAATGAGTAATATGATGGCACAATTATTGTTTTATTCTTACAAACAATATTATGGGTTTTGTAATAAATATATTTAAAATCTTTTTTAAAGTTATTATATTTAAATAAATAATTCAAGCAATCTAAATAATTACTATATTCGTTAGTCAAATCTTATATATTTATTTTTGTGTTCTCATAAAATCTTTATTTAATATAATTTAATTGATAATTACATAAAAATAACGTGTGAGTAAGAATTCAAAACTCATAAATTACATGAATTATATTTGTCTATAAAATAGAAGTGAAGAAGTGAAACGAAAGATTATGACAAGAAAGAGGAATAAATTTGGTGAAGACTATCGAAAAATAAATAAAAAGGAAATAAATTATTAGAAATATTTTACTTTAGCTCCCTTTTTTGGACTTCTTGCATATGGTTTCACATGGGTTCGGCTGCTGGTAATCCTTACCTCTTCTAGTGGGCCTCCACGTGCTGACGCGGAAAATATGAGCTGAGAATTGCGTCCAATGTAAAGAATTAAGGTGGTATTACTAAAAATAAAAGTTAGTCAATTTCTTTGTGAACAAAAAGGGAATATAAGATATTCTACTTAGAGCATACGTATTAATTAATAAGATTCATAAAATATTTTATAATTGAAGGATTTTTATAGCTTCATTTACCATAATAATCTTTAACAATCAATGGTCAATCCTTATATTTTAGGCATTTAATTGTTATTATGCCACTTTTATGGTATATTTTAATTAGAATTGTAATTTAATACCATATCAAAAAAAGGGTTTTTTGGTATTGGGAATTTCCCTAACAATATATTTTTTTTTTCATTTTGAAATTTTTCTTCAAAAATCGACCAAGAAAGATGATGCATGTCAACCTAGTTATGGTAATTCGTTTCGATTTTTACCATACATTTTTAGGCTTTGGCACATGGTGAAGCCAAGAGTACTATGATTTAACGCCAATTGGCTGCTCTGCATGTTTTAAATTCAACCCTTCAATGTTTTTGATTTGTTGAAAACAATAGAAGATTTCTAAGTTCCTTCTTCACGTTGAATGAATAAGAAGATGGAATTTTTTTTTCTCTATCTCATGTCTCCAATTGGATGAGTTAATTAATGATTTGAGTTAAACTCTTAAATGATTAGACCTTCGAATTGGAGTAACCATTTAACAGTCTATTAGGGTTAGCTAAGCTTTTGGCTCTAAAATTAACTAATTTGACAAAACATGGGTAAAGGAATTTGGTAAACGACAATGACAGCGTACAAGGATTTAAGAACATCCAATATACCTGTGACTATGAGGTGAGGAATTTGGCGCATCGCAGAGTGCGTGCGTGCGCCCATTAAACCGGAAAATGAAAGGATTCAGCACAACTGGGCGGCCACGGCCCCTTATGCACTGCGTGGGTCCTCCGCCACCATTATCGATCAGTTCTTTTTGGTTGCTGACGTTTATTTTTTAATTTTTTTAAACAACTACATTTTATATTCATAAAAATATAATTATTTAAATATATAAAAATTTTATTTTAAAAAAATTAAATATATTAATATCAAACACATAAACATTAGACATGTAATCTAAATGCACATATTAAAAAAAATTGCAATCAATTCATGACATCATCCAACGAAAGTCATTGATTTTTAAGGATGAAAATGAAACCTTCTTACCATCAAATTATATTTGCATAATCCTCAATGTTTTCTCTTCTTTTTCATACATTATTGTTCATACTTTATAAAATATAAATTATTGTCGTTTCTTAAAAAAAAAATGTAGGTTTCATTTGATTATTTCATTGATTTCAATCATTTCTAAGAAGAGTATTTAACCCCAATACTAGACAAGAAAATGAACCAAAACGATTTATCCTCCTCATAAAATGGTCCATCACTTAATCATTGAATCAAAGATCAGTAACTCTATAAGATGCAATAACACAATTTCTTGTTAGTGATTTTATGGGAGTTAATTATTCTTTTAGTTTATATTTGTATCAATTTAACATTTGATTGGTTGAGTGAACTTAACTAATAGTTCACATTTTTTATTCTGAGTAAACTTAACTAGTAATTTACATTTTTTTTAAATTAATGTTTCATTTTAGTTCATCATTTTTTAAAATTATATTTTCATTCATAATTTTTATAATATTTTATTTTCATCTAGCAATTTAAAATATTAATGAAAAAAATTACAACTTGACGCTCAACTTGGAAACAAACCACACCTCATGCAAATCCAATTGCATGCAAAGTTTATTTAATTGTTAATTTTGATTGGCTATGAATGTTGCTACATATCTTTTACTTTCACATAAATAAGTATTTAGAAAGTTTAAAAAAAAAAAAAACATCCGCATTGTCCATTTTTGTATTATATACACGTAGAAACCTGAGCCTTGAGTAGCACAAACTAAAATACCCATTTTTCTATTAAAACTGTCAAATTCTTACTACTTACAAGTACTAAAATATCTGTCGAAAACATAATTCATGCTATTAATAAAATAATACAAGACCGAGTAAAGACCCTATCAATTTGGCCTAAACAATGTTTTGATTGAAACTTGGCTTGAAAATGTCAAAATATATCACCTACCCTTCTCACTCACAGCACTTACCTGCTCTATTTCATTTCTTTCTTTTTCTAAAGAATATATATAAATATATATAATATTTTCTAAAACCATGCATTTGTTCATGTCTATTGTCTATCTAAATTTTGATTTTATTTAAAAAAAAAAAGAAAACTACAATTTGTAAAAATTTAAAGCCTCTAGCAGCCAGAGCCACGCAGTAAGTGCAAGTTTTATATGGGCCACGAGTTGATAATTGGATAATCCAAGTGATACACTTTGATTTTGGGCTGGATCCTTTGGTCTCAGCAACTGACAAATTTATATGACGACAAATAGATATGGCAATTCTGTATACAGTGTAAAAATGTAAAAACATTAGTAAATATAATACGTTGAAATACCATTAATACATATATTATATTAAGATATTATTGAGATAATTATTAAGGTATATTTAATACACATATCATATTCTTTATTTAAAATTTTGATATATTTAATATTTTATATTAACAGGATTCACACTAAAAAAAAAATACAAAAGATGACAGGAGTAGGATTGATTAATCCAATGAAAAGAAAGCACCAATACATAGGATAATAAAATCATCACAATTTTAAGAATACCCAATATGATGAAAACATTGGATCTATGAGTTGTGTCTGGTTGCTTATAAAATCAATAATGTCAGGTATCTTCCTCACAAGGTAGAGCATGATAAGATCGTTTACCACATAAATGTCGCAGCAGAACATGAATTTAACCTGACAGAGCACTCGAAGGCCGGAAAGAATGCCACTATGCAGAAGTACACCTCTTAGCCTCGGAAGTTTAGCTGCCAAAGGGAACGTTGGCCCACTTCCGACCGTCGGTCCATATAAAATTTAAGTCTTCCTGGCTAATTCCATACTCGGTCTGAAGAAACTGATACACTGCCTCTATTATCGGC
>JBBYHM010000026.1:11423901-11434191 GCA_038381775.1 Adansonia rubrostipa
AAAGATCAGATTGCAGAAAAAGTAAAGCTGTAGTGACAAACAAACGTAGAACCGTCAAAAGAAAATGAAGAGATGCACATCAGAAAGCCCCAAAAGGCACTAAAGCAAAATACAAATACGGTGCAAGTGAGCAAAATTTTCAACAAAAAAAAAATGATGATTTAAAAACCAACATGAAAAAAATCTAAAGAAAAACGCCGACCCCATAAGACTGACTCCGAGGTTGACTTTGAGCTGGACAAAGAGATCATAGGCTGGCTGAGGTCAGCAGCATTGCCGTAAGAATATAGCATGGTAAGGCCAGCATAATGGTTTTTCAAATAGAAAGCAACAATCTTGTTCCCACATTTGGTTGGTGTCAAGTCAAAAGAACATCCAAAGATGCATCATCAACAAAAGGAATAGGCGTTGAAGAAGAAGAAGAAGAAGATGAAACCACCGTGAGTTTCCTTTTGTCACGCTTCTTGATCTGATATGGCG
The DNA here is from genome assembly GCA_038381775.1 of Adansonia rubrostipa. NCBI lineage: Eukaryota > Viridiplantae > Streptophyta > Magnoliopsida > Malvales > Malvaceae > Adansonia > Adansonia rubrostipa. The sequence continues at coordinate 11,424,382 of JBBYHM010000026.1, forward strand.
CGCAGACGAAGGGAAAAATGCAATTTTTGCAGCCAACTGAGAAAACATAGACCCCATTCACCCCCAAGAAGAAGAGCTAAGACAATTCCAACTCAAACTTGTTGAAAAAGGAACAAGCTTGAGTGCATGACGGAAAAAGTGGGTCTCTCAGTACTGTTTTGCTAAGGAAATACAGAAGAGGAGAAGTGATGGAGCGGTTAGGTAAACAAAGGTGAGATTTTTAGATAAAGCTTTTGTTTTGGCTAAGCTAGATTTGTGTAAAACAGCGGGGTTCTGCAAAGATGCATTAGAGTTGAAAGGCTGAGAGAGAGAGACAGAGACAGAGACAGAGACAGAGACAGAGACAGAGCGAGGTTTCGCAGATTGTGTGTTGGCTGAAGTGAAGTGCATGGCACTAGAAGAGGCTTGCTTTGCTTTATTTTGGCTTAATTCCAAACTGATGTTTTCTTGTATAAAGAAAATGAAAATGCATGATTTCATTTCATTGCGTGCAGTAAAATGACAACACTCAGTCTCTGTCTTTGTTGCCATTATCTGCTACAACGACTAGTTTTTGTTTTATCCGTTTTATGATTGTTTTTTTTTTATTGCTTACTTTCCTGCGGGTATCAAACTCTGATACTCGCTATTCTTCGCTTTTGACTATGAATTTTCATAACTGTATTGTATGGATTCTAAATAAAATTTTCATAAATTTCATAATATCAGAGATAACATTATTTAATTTTTCATCTTTCTTCTACTAATATAAAGAAAATAGTATAGAAAGTAAAATATATTAAAAACGAAATTAATATCAAATTATTTATTGTTTTATTGTCCACAAAACAAGTAGCATTGGATCTCATCCTACTACTTTACGAGATTAAGAAAGAGGACCCACAAATGTTCCAAATCGAACAACAATGAGACCCAAAATTGAGGGCACTCTATGATGATGATTTGATAATGATTAATGATGATGTGTTGTTTGATATTCTCAACGGTCAACAACTCCCACCACCTCCTGGAAGCAGCACTTCTGTCCCAGCGGAGCAGCAGAAAAGGGTGGCCCGTGGGATCAAGCCCCAGTTGTCGGGCAACATTAGTATTTTTTTTTTTGGGGGGGGGGGGTGTGGTGGGGGATTTGATTTCTCATCTGACTGGGTAAAATCCCAGTGAAAAAGGGACCTCATTCCCTATCAGCTTATCGGAGGTTGACTGCCACACCCACAACAACATTTTGGGCATCTGAAGGCTCTCCGGACCCAATGTCCCTCCCAAACTTCGGCCCCAGCGTGTGTTCGTAGGGTCAATTCTTTCCCGCAATAATATTTGGCACTAAACTAAAGGGTCTTATAATAATAATTATAATAATGATTGTTATTCTTATCCTGTCCGTCCAAAGCATTTTTAAAGAGGTGATGCATGACATGCAATCATCCTGACAAGAAAATGATGAAATTGGAGAATAATAAATAACAAGAAAATTTAGCTTTGGGTGTAAATCAAATTGGAGATCACGAAGAATCAGCATAATTAGGGGAGAAGAACATAAACAAAAAGAGGACAATGTCGAGGACACAACTTCTTCATGTCCTTGTCAGGATATAGTATAAAATTAGTTGCATTGCAAAAGCAACAACAACAGGTAGCCCTAGCATTAGCATAGCACGCCTGCCTAAAAGCTTTTATTCTGATGTTTTCCTTGGAATAGTACTAGTACTACACTTAAAATAAGGTTTGACATGGAATGGAATATTGAAAATTATAGCTAATTTGGTTTTAGATCGAATGTTAAGACATTCATTCAGACCATTTTGGCAAAATTTCTTAATTTTCTCAGAGAGACCGACCGACTATCGTAAATTAGGTTTAATTTCCAGAAACTGGCACAACTGGAAACCGGTAGAGCATTCAAGGCACACACTACATACACACCCAAAAAAAAAAATAGTAATGTCTCAGCGTGGTTATATGAAATAGAAAAATGGAAATAAATTTTGGCCCTCTAAGAATGTAGGATGATTCGAAAACCTCATGGATGCAAAAATCAAATGCAGACGACAAACAAGAACGCAAAGAAATAAAAAATGCAAACATATAGTCAATGGCATAAACAGCAATAAAACTAAAAACAGTTCACCGAAACACACAAGTATCGGAGCAAGGCATGCCTTCTCTTTACAAGATTAGAAGCAATTAAATTACTTTCAAAATAATGACTTTAAATAATGGTAATCATGTGCAGACTCCAAATTACAAGAGCCAATTTGATTAAAAAATATATGTTTCCAATTAGAGAGAATCTGCTCTAAAGGTTACCTTATTAATGCGTTGCCTTCTTTTGATCATGTTGGCTTCTGGATCTGGATCTTTAACTCCAAAATACGATGTGATACATCATCTACACATAAGAATTGCCTACGGACTACTGGCTTCAGTCTTTCTAGGAAATAAGATCTGTACAGCACAAACCTGAAGCAGAACTTTTGGGATAGCTTCTGTTTCTGATGGATTCAGCTCCCACAAAAGGTAATGTATTGTTGATTTAATCAATCAAGAAATAAACGAGGTTCCTCTTTCAGGGCATTTTTTCTATGAATCTGATGGCTTTCTTGTTAACGACTCAAAAATTATGCAATGGAGAAGCCTCGGCCTGCTGCAAGTCAAACCAAATCAAATAAAAGATAAACATCAGGAGGTTCTCATTCTAACACTGCAGTTAATACACCCAAAAATTAACAGCGTAGACTGTACCTACTACCGGATGTTTAGACCATGATAAGGTTTTAACTAGTTCCATGATTGCGACAAAGAGACACCTGCAGTTGATGCCTCTAACCCTTGTTTTCCATGTATGGCAGATTTGAGGACATTGTATTGCTCAGTCACAGCATTATACAGAGCTTCTGTATATGCGTACTTAGCCTGCCCAAAAGGAAAGCCAACTGATACTAAGGCAATAAACAAGCAAAGATATACGTGACAAAGTTCTTTAGAAAGTTATCCTCTAGACTTCTAGACACAGCAATGACTGGAAACTTTACTAAAACTGACTAAGACCACCGCTGATGAGCTATTAAAAGCCAGGTTTCAGAGTCTTTACTAATTTTATACAAATAGCTGTTATGGTTCACATCGGCAAGGAAACACTTAGTGGCGAAACATAATTATGCATGTTCTTGTGGTATACTCATTCGTCAACATGAAGTTCTTATGTTACAGTCAATATCCGCAAATTTGGCTGACCATCTTTTAACATAGGTGATCAAGTTCATGCGAAAATCATAGTGATAAAGTTAAGTCCGCAATGATCAGATGCTGTGGCATGCAAAAGCCAAGATACATTATTTTTCTAATCCTAGAGAATAGGATTAATTTTTCAAATGCTATATTGTGGTCAAGTATCAGAAACTACATGTATAATAAGAATAAAACGCAACCAACCTCTTTAGACTTTTCACAAGCAGCAGCAATTTCTGGGAAGCTGATTTTTGGTGCTACCGATAATCCAGCCCCATGAAAGGCAATGATTCTTTTTTCTCCAATTTCTTTTTCTACCTTAAAAAATGCCATTGAGTCACAAGACGGAAAATTTTTATATGACAAACTGACAAGCAGATACACACCTGGGCCGGAGGGGGCATGATGTCATAGCACAATAGAGCCAAAGGATATATATGGCCTGGAGCACCTGAATGTTCTATGAGCCTTCTCATATTGTCCACTGAAGAAGAATCAAAGGGTGCCTGACTCCCCTTATATTAGTATGAATGCATACAAGCTTATAACAAAAATATGGTAATACACGTGTAGTCAAAAGGTTCAGGTCTTTTTGGGGGGTCTAATTAAGACAGAATTTAAACAGAAGAATGACTTGCTTGTTGGATAAATAAAAATCTTCCAATGCATGGCATTCTTAGATATCTACATAACAAACTCAGCAGTTAACAATGTAAAACCTAGAACATGCCAACGCATACTATTTCTTTCATTTTGTTACCTGCAGCATCAAATGCCAATTATATCTGTGCATAAAACCTGAAGATCTGACCTCCTCATGACATCTTGAAGGATAGCATATGGAAATTATTAATTAAACGGCACACCAAGGGAAAAAATGGGTCAACCAAAATGTTGATTCCCAACTCCCAAGAGGATAACCTCATTCAGAGAACTAACTCTGCACATAATCTGTTTTCAAGCATATAAATCTAGATTATTTTAGATTCCCCTTCCCAACAAGAAATATTTTGCTGCTAACTCATAAAGAAGAGCAAAGCCTCATACTTAACTTTGAACCAATCATATATCAGATATGAAGCTGCCAGGAGGAAAAGTGATCAGCAGTATTAAGAGTTTAGGTTAAAAGGCATATTAGTCTTCGTTTACTTATTTATTCTAATATAACCAGTAGGAAATAAGACATAAGTATGTCTCTTCTGTGTTTTCGCTCCAAATCTCTCCCTCTCTCTCTCTCTCTCTTAATATATCCATGAATTGAAAAGAGTAGAACAGGATTCTGTGATTCTATCTTCTAATCAAGCTATTAACATTTGGTTTCAAGTCCAAATGGATACTACAAAGGCTCATTATTATGGTGCCTCATCCAAAGAATCTTTCATAGTCATAGTTAAATTAAGAGGTCCTTTTTAAGTGAAAATATGTTATGGATTGGACCCAATATGCAAACTAAAGCAGCTTTAACACATTTCTAGCTTTATATCTAACATGTCGCTATTACAAGATGAAATTGATACAAGACAAACTAAAGAAATTCTTGAAAAGACAAGCAAAAACTTACTGGATACCATTATCCTGTAAGAGGATCTGGGCGGTCCCTGCCACCACTTGGTGCAATCCATACTATTTTCGAGCCACCCCTATAATGTAACAAAATTTTTGGTATAAAGCTGCATATTTATAGTGAAACACCACAGTGCTGATTCAATGGTCATTATTATTAAGATACCTCAGCTGCAAAGCCATCTCTTTCAAACTTCTTGTGTTTGCTTTTCTTTTCATCTCAACGAGCTCAGGAATATCATACATGTGCTTCTTGGAGTAAACGCATAAAAGATTCCTAAAAGAATAGTAACTATTTGAGTAAGACTTTTTTAGTGACTCTTTAGCATACTTTGGAATAATCAATTCAAAATGAATAGTAACTATTTGAGTACCTTCCCATGCTGAAAGGCTTGCAAACAGGATCTGTTATGACTCTATCCCCAGCGACATAGATCTGTAACATAGAACCTAAATATGGTTACATGCATAGATAATGGCTACTACAGCATGCTCAGAATGGAAAATAAATTTAAGGGAGAGTCACCATGTTTTCAGCAATATGCGAATTTGTTTTGTCAAGCAACAATGCGATGATGATTGGGTCAGCTTCCGTTTGATGGTTTGATATAAGTACAATATTGTGACCCTGCAACCAATTGTTTAACAATTATGTCCATAAAGAAGCCAGCTAAATGTAAGAGAGTTAGCCAGTCCTACACTTCCTAGTTCCTAAGTCCAAGTTGCACGTAAAAACTTAGTATGACCACTTTTAGCTTTCGGCAACTGCCAACGTAAAATTCCAAGAAAAGCACCATAAAAGTTCCTTGCGATCACTATGATATATGTGTAGCCTTGCTTGCATAATAAAATTGCAATGACCTAAAAACTGAAGAATATTAAGAGATTAAAAGGAAATGGAAACAAATTTAACAAACAAAAACCTGTTATCTGAATTTGTTTCTCAGATACACGTTCTTATTAGTTATTAGTCAAAGAACATGTAAGTATTATAGTAATCAGAACAAAAAATTTCATCAACCAACTACCAAGCTGCTCTATGATGGATAAATCAAGTAATAATCTTTAACAGTATGTCTTTTCAAAATGTAAAACATGACAAGAGCATCCTGCTGTATCTTTGTGAAAAAGATGATGGAGCAAACTCATTCATGTTCAGAAGAATCCCAAGAAAAGGAAAAAGAAAACTGAGCATAGACACCTGCTTAAGCTTCTCTTCTATTTCATAGAAAAGAGAAAGATTGCCAACGTACGAATTTCTGCAATGAATATAAACGTAGATGTTGAGAGAAGTAATGGGGGAAAAATACAGACCAAATATGTCCTTATGGTGACTAAAATATGAATAACATAAATTTTATATGAAACACATGAAATACTAGCAATGTGAATTGACAGATTTTCAGGTTGTTGATAAGAATTGGACTGCACCTATTCGACAAGCAAAATAACATCATGCTGGGAACGGGAAAGAGAGTGAAATATACATAATACATGCTACTCTTTCTCTGTATTGTTGTCAATACAGTTGAGACCTAGGAATATCAAGGAGCTTTTCATCCACCAACAGACCATCATTTGCATTTTTAACAAAACGTAAATGTAACATTACTTCATTTTAATAGAATAATCACCTGCTGATCAAGAAACGCTCATGGAATTTATGAAAGAACGACCAAACAGAATGCAAAAAAATAAGAAACACAGAACAAACTTAACCTTATATTATCTTAAAAGGTAGCTAATAACTAAGCAATAATTATAATCCTTATGCATTCATATATGTCCTATCCACTAATCTTAAATTCTAGTACCTTGATTTACAAAATGAAGTTATGAAATTGAAAAACTACAAATTCTTTCAGCAAAGCACATCCTGAATTTTCAGGGAAGCTTTCTACAAACTAAATTGATATCATCAAGAACCAGAATAGGATGACGGCATGCAAGTCATCCACTCACCTGAAATCAATCAAAGGCCGAATATAATTTTGACCAAGCATATAGTAGTCAAATGGCTCTCGCAAAGCTTTGTGGTAGGGTTCAAAGACAAAAGGATCCTGAAAAATTAATGTCATATTTCATGCAGAAGTTCATAAAAACTCATAATATGTATGCAATACCAGAAAATGGAAGTTCATATATTTGACAAACTTCCATCTTGAAAGAGAATTGTACCACAACTACCTCCACATTCAAAAGCATATGGTTAAACGCAACACTCATGTTGGACAACACAATCCCAACAGCTGCAAGATCTCCACTTTCGAAAACCTAAATGTTGCCACGTGAAAAAAATTTTCTCTTTTAAGTTTTCAGAGGTACAAATGAAAGGTAAAAGCATTGAATGATAAGGTTTGCCCAAATATTGCAATCTTTAGGTGATAAACTATTAAAACCATGCAATTCAACTTAATACTCTTCCACCGATTTTAAAGCGCAGACACACCTCTTTTCTTTCTTGATTAAGTCCAGGGTCCAAACAGCTCTCAAAACAGAAACAAGTTTTTTTTTTTTTTTTTTGAAAGAAAAAGTCAAATTGGAATATAGTATTTTAAAACAAATAATGGTAGATATACTAAAATATGAGTTTATTAAAAACACAAGACTGATAGCACTTTCTAGAAGCAAGAGAAGGAAGCTTGATGCTGCAACATAAACCAACACAGTCTCTGCAGTGGAGAAACTGCATATCTAAAACACATATTACCACGCAATAAATTAAAAGTTAAAGTATATTACTGCATTTCTATAATTCTGATACAGGTCCTCCATTCCTGCTGCAACATTTGGAGGCAGCCGTCCTGCTTCTACTTCCTTACTAATTCCAGATAGGAGTTCTGTAGACAAATAAGCAGCATGAGAGAATAAAACCAGTCCTTTCATTTTTGGAACTACAAAAGGCTGTAGTTAAAATTAAATAACTAGACTATTCAAAGTGAGAAAATTTTTTCATTTATTATCTTGGTCACATATCCTTTCAATCAACAAACCTTTCTACGCTTCTCAAGGTCCAACCCCCTTTCCAATCTGTCTCCCTTCTTTATGCTCCCAAAAAATTCTGAGTCCATTTTCTTTTTTGGAACCATCAAAATAATAGTCATTATATTTCAACAAAGAGGAGATAATCTCTAAGCATTCTTTTGCTAAAGTCTTAAAAATATAATGACTTTCCTCGTACTCGATCACTGTTGCATTAGACATATCCTTCTTAATCAGCACAATTTGGTTAAATCAGCTGTTCTAATGCTCGAGAATGTTCTTGATCAATGCATGGAATGTTGGATAAATAGACAGCTCTTATCAAAAACAGAGCCCGGAAAACTTAATTTCTACAGCATCTTATTCCCCTAACATCCATTCATATTCTAAAATAACAACTCTTTAACAAAGCAAAATTTTCGCATTAACTTTTGAGTGTAATTATTCGTTTTAATCTAAGCATCAAATATGAAAAATTATTTTAATCCAGGCTTCTCGGAACACCATAAAAAAAAAATAGCGTAAGCCTTTAATCCATTAAAGTGATCATTAAAAACTAAAGCGACCTTTTCTAAAGGCAGGCTATTTTTTTGATTTAATAAATTTATTATTTTTTCTATACTAAAAAATTGCAGTTAACTAATAAAATTGTCCAATAGCAATTCTTTATGCTCGTAATTTTTAGGCTTAACATAAAAAATAACCTTGTACTATATTTTTTTCACTTCAAGTACTGTCAAAATTTTTGTTCACACTCTGATACCTATAGTATAATCCCATCAATCAATTTGATACTTCACTCTAACGTTATTAATTAATAATAATGTGGCCCAATTAAATTATGGTAAATGACATATAATACTGATGTTAATGACATGCGGTGCAATCTTGTTGGTTGAAATAATCAAAATTTTATCTTTTTAAACGGTATTAAAACTGAAGTATCAAATTGACAGATAGATCATAGTATAGATACCAAGTTGAAAACAAAAATTCATAAAATCCTAAAGTGAAAAAAAAAGTATGATATAGAGGTTTTTGTTTAATTTAAGCCTAATTTTTATAACCAACTCCTTATTCCTTGTAAGGAAGGGGAAAGAAGGAGAAAACATCAATTCATAATATTTATTATTACTTTTTTAACTCTTCGGAAGTAAGCAAGAAAAAGACGCAATAATACAGTAATATTTACAATCGAAACTGCATTTGTTTAAACAAATAAACAAACAACGATTTTTTTTTCCAAAAATGAAAAAGAAAAGAAAAAGAGCTAAAAAGAAAGCGAACCTTGTTCGGAGTGAGCTTCAAGAAAGGTACGGGAATGCTCAACCTCCGGCTTCCGGCCTCCAGTACCACCCGTGCCGTCCACACCTGATTCCTTGTCCTGAACGAGCTCAGCCGTTGCTTTAGCTTTCAAGGAGCAAAAAACGGAAGATTCACTCCTGGTTGTTGTTTTGCGAGTAGATCGAAAGAGTTCGAGCCGCTGAAAAGGAACCAAAGGAGAAGAAAACGAAGGAGTAGAAGATCTGAGCAAGAGGGAAAATGCAGCCCTCGTGGAAGCGCCGCCGAAGAATGGGAGAGGCAAAGTCGACATTAGAGGTTTGGTTTTTGAAAAGAAAGAGAGAAGAAACACCGATGAAGGAAGGAAAAAAAAAATTAGCTAAATTCCTCCTCCCCTTTGTTATCTCTCTGAACTCGTCTGAAAGAGAGAAAGAGGGAAAAAAATGGAAATGTGGAAATTCCATTTTAATATTAAATTATTTTTTAGTTTTTTTTCTTTTTAAAGGGCGGTGGTTTTGGAGCGAGCACGTGGTTTACATCGACCGAGAGCGGACGATTAGGGAAATAGCTGCAGCTTGCTGATGTGTACGGTTATGGATTGGGGAAGCGTATCGGTGTGCGTGGCATCCAATGGTTGCCCCATGCCACTACGATTTTTTTTCTCTTTTCACCGTTTGGATTAAAGTAAATGAAAGAAAGGAAAAATAAAATAAAATAACAAAAACTATTTTTTTATTTGAATAATTTTTTTTACTCACA
>JBBYHM010000026.1:11442853-11467267 GCA_038381775.1 Adansonia rubrostipa
ATAAAATATAGTTATATATTTTTAAAAATTATTTACTTAAAAAAAATTTTACACTGTATTAGTACTTGTTTATTCGCGTATAATTTTATAAAATATGTATATTTTTAATTAAGTGCGTCGAATTCTAATCAATAATTATGAGATTGAGACGAACCTTATCTTCTTTTCAATTGGGCCCAGACAAATCATTTTTTTTATCAATATATAGAAAATAAAAAAAGTAGTCATAATTCCATACGTATTCCCACTTTTATCCGACTAAATAATTTCGTTCCCCCAAATTACCCTTCCCAACAACCGCCTTTACATGATTTTTTGTTTTCAATGCCGAAAATGACCCTTCCTACCTAAAACCAATCAAATGTTTTCCTTCAGTATTAACTTCGGAGTCTACAGTCTAAACCACGGATCCAATGAAAAATCGACAACGTGAACGAACAAAAGCTGACAGCTGGTAACTTTATCTCCCCGTAGTGAACGTTGATAGTTGGATAAGGATTCTCACTTGCTTTTCGTCCACGAAAGTTAGAGCGCAAAAAAAAAAAAAAATAATTCTGGGAATAGATCAAAAGAAATTAGAGAGAACGGAAACAAAGACCGCCGAGTCTGAAAGCGCCGTCAACACTGAACGATAAGAGAAAAGAGTCATTTAAATACGGCGTAGTATCTCATATTGCGTTAGGTTTTCAATTATTCTTTTTTTCTTTTTTCTCTCCCCCTCCACCTTCCCCCTTCTTAAAAAAAAAAAAAGAGAAATAAAAGAATAAAAATAAAAATAAAAATAATAGAATCACTCCAAATTTTATCTCATAAGCAGGTAATATTTTTCAATTTCTTTTACTTCAGGTTTTCGTTTTTCTCTCTCTCTCTCTTTTTTTTAAACGTTGAAATTCGATTTTTGAGTGCGTATTATATAGATCGGGCCTGATCTGGGCATCTGGGGGGCATTGACTTCATTTTGTTCAATGATCAATTCTTTTCATGGTTGATTTCTGTGAGTATTGTTTTTTTAAGGCTGGATCAAGAAAGATATTTAGTATATTAATTTTGAGAAATTATGCTTTAGGATTTTGATTCTAATTTTTTAGATCTTGCAATGTTTGCGAGAAATTACAAGTTTTTTTTTCTAAAATAATTATATTCTTTTTTTTTCTTTGACTCAGTTTTTGGGGCCAAGAAAAATGTTTATATATTTATTTATTTTTAATTTTGGGAACTTATATTCTAGTTTGAAATTCCTATTTTCTTTTTAATTTTTCGATCTCATTGTATTTGCGAGAAATTACCAGATTTCTTGTAATCTTTTTTTTTTTTGCCGCGGTGTAGAAAAATATTTAGTTTATTAATTTGGATGAAATATATTGTAGTTTGATTTTCTTTTTTTTTTTTTTCTGGGGTGGATCTTGAGAATCTGTATTTGCGAGACTTTACCAATTTGCTGAAAATTTTCTTTGGTTTCATTGATATTTGCTCAATTTTCTTGACAGGAATCAGCGTAGGATTTAAATTTTCGGAATATTTTTGGGTTCTTAATTTTTCTGTGCAAGGTCAACGGGTTTTCTGATTTACAGATTTTTGTAATTAATTTGTTATTTTAAAAAATGTTCATTTTTTTTCAGGTCAACGCTGTTCCTGTTTCGAGATTTATGTAATTATTATTCTTATTGCTTTCTTTTGTCACTCTGATTCGAGTAAATTTTGTGTTTTTGTTGAAAATTTTGTAAGGTCAACGTGATGTTTGATATGTAAAATTTGCTGATCAGAAACTTCAAAAAAAAAAAAAAAGGAAACTAAAAAAATAAGAAATCTGTGCATTTCTTTTATAGTTTGAAAATATAAATAAGAAGCCAGGGAATTGTTGAACCATGAATTTTATAAAATTTTTTGCCACTATATTTTTAGGTGCTGTTATTTGATGCAATAGGAGGCAGGGCTACTAAATGCTGTAGAGTAATAAGGAAGTTGCTTTCTCTTCTGTGAAATAATTGTAAAGAACAAGAAGAGGAACTTGTACAAGATGAAAATGTGCAACATGAAAATGTACAGGATTGGCACTAACTGCAGTTCTAGGTACGTGTTCCTCCTGCTGCGTGGTGATTCTGATAAGTTTGGTTTAACATGATTTCAGCCCCTTGTTTGGTGAATTGCTTGTGTTCATTCTGAAATCTTGTCACTTATGTTCCACTTAGTGTGACTTGATATCTTTGTTGTTTAGTCTCCTAACCGTTTTTTCTTTCTTATTTTCAGGATTAGCATGTCAACTTTTAGGAGACAGTCTCTTTGAGTTTGGTAGAAGGCTAGACTTCGTATTCATTTTTACAGTAGAAGTTTTGGTTTTAAACTTGTTGACAGGGATTGATCTAGGCAGAAATGGAAACACCAAACGCCACGGTATTGGATAGTAAGCCTGGGGTTCTGCATGGCATGAAGAGAAAGCTGGCAGTGCAGCGTACAGTATATGTTCCTGGAGCTTTGCATGCGATATCACCACAGTTGCCCAGCTTGAGTTTAGCTCCCCAGAAACATGGCAAGTGGAGGAGATTAGAGGATCGGAAGGGCAGAGTTGTGAGATGTGGTTGTCCCTCGAAAACATCTTTGTTGCTTTGCTATTCAAATTTTAAGAAAACAGGCTTTCCAAAGCGCATAATGTTCTTTGAGAAAGGTGAATGGATTGATTTTCCCCATGATATCATTGCTTCGATTAAGAAAGATCTCAACACACAGAATCCAGCTATTGAGGTTGAGATGGATGGTCAATCTTTTGTGCTAGATTTCTTGCATATGTTTCGTTTGGAGCAGAAAACTGGCTTGAAAAATCCGATTGCTTGGATTGATGAGGCTGGTGGCTGTTTCTTCCCAGAGACTTTTACTAGTGAGGATGAAACATGCCAATGCTGCGAACATGAATTCGAGAACAATCAAGAATTCATGTTTACTGAATCTTATGCCCCTCCTGAGATCAAGCTACAGCTTGAGATTGACATTAATGGTGTTGAGCAGTCAAAGTTGAAGGAATGTAGTGGGGAGTCAAGTTCTTTTGTTCGACATTTTCAAATTGCTCAGAAACTTGCTTCCAGTCATTGTGCTGTAGAAGTTGAGGATAATTGCAGTAGGGATGTTGATGGAAAACCCAACAAAGCTGTCAAGGATATTCAAGAAACAAGGATGAACTTGGTCACTGAAAACGAGTTTGCGGATGTAGAGTTGGATTATTCAACTGTTGAGAAAATGTATCTTATGGGTATGAACCCTTGTGGAGGTGTGGATATTCTTGACATAAAACCCTGCTTCAGTAGACAATATAGATTGGAATGTTTCCAGAAGCAGGTTCAAATTACGAAGAAATATCGGGGGACTGCAAATGTTCGATATGCATGGCTTGCTTCCTCTAAAGCAGATTTGCCTACCATCATGATGCATGGGCTTGCGCATTGTGGTCTTTCTGCAATTCCAAACATATATGGCGCTGGTGTTCATCTTGCTGCAGCAGAATTTGCTAATGCCAGGTTGGAGTTCTTCATTGTTTTTTGTTGAGGAAAGAAAAATTTATTTTCTTTTGATCTCAAGGCTGCTATCATTTCCTTATCTATTATCTTGATGTAATGTATGATTGCAGAGTAGTTCGGAAATCCCTTTGTCTTTGCAACTTCCTGGGTGTTCATACTTGCTCTTGTAGTCTTTCAAATTACTGTGTAGTTTAGATAATAAAGGCTATAGGTTATCGGTTGTTACCTTCACGAAGTGTCAACCCCTCGATTTTAAAGTTCTTGACCTCTATTCACACTTACACATCACACGCTTGTGTGGATAGTTGCTGAAAGGGTGTATGGCATAGTTGCAAAGCTTCGTCATGCCGTGCACCCTCTCAGCGACTATCCACACAAGCATATGATGTGTAAGTCTGAATAAAGGCCAAGAACTTTAAAATCAAGGCATTGACCTTCGTCACAACCTATGACTTATGGTCTTTATTATTTAAACTATATTGGAATTGAAAGACTACAGAAGTAAGTATGAATGCCGAGAAAGTTGCAAAGGGAAAGGGATTTCCAAACAACCTTGCAATCATACATGATGTCAGGATAACAAGTGAGGAATCGATAGCGGCCTTGAGATCAAAAGAAAATCATTGTTTCTTTCCTCTCAAGTACTGCAACAGTTGCAAACCTTTCTATTTTAATTTTGTTAATGAAGTAACATTTGTAAGTCATGAAAAGTATCTTTGCTTCTTGCTCTCCAAAGATAAATGATTAGGCCCTTGTGCTTGCAAAATGATTAGGGCTACCTTGCTTTTGGAAATAGAGTAAGTAACATGAAGAACTTTTCTGCAATTCATGGAAAATGGTGAAGTCAGTCGTCCATTTTTACCTTATAATGAGCCTTGGATGTTTAGTTGCTTAGAATGTATTAACTTGAACGATCTCCTTGCTGTCTTTTTCTTCTGTTCTTTGTTTTAAGTGTCCCAAAAGGGTATAGTATCTTACCTTCCACGTTAATAATTTTATGGATTCATCTCTACTGAAATTTAGTGAAATTTTATGTTGCGCTTTCATGATTCATGTTCTTATCAGGTTCACATTGAACACAGACTTCTTGCTGCTGTGTGAAAACTCACTTTCTTTGCTTCTTGTTCTTGATCTCTCTTGAACAATTTTTTTTAAGTGCTAGTTGCCGTTGGCTAGTGTCTGTCTGTTTTCCTTATTTATGTATATCATTTTCAAGCTTTATTTTCCATACCTTGGTCACGTTGAGGATTGAATGTTTATCTTTTATTTGTGCAGTGCAAATTATTGTGATGTTGACGAAAATGGAGTACAGTACATGATATTATGTCGTGTAATAATGGGAAAGATGGAGCTTCTTTGCCCTGGAAATAAGCAATCTCTTCCTAGCAGTGAGGATGTTGATAGCGGAGTGGATGATCTTCAGCATCCAAAGTACTATATTATCTGGAACATGAATATCAAAACCCACATTTATCCAGAATTTATTGTTAGTTTCAAACTCTCCTCCGATGCTAAAGGTGATATGTTTCTTCTTTGGAATGCTGTTTATTGCATTATTCCTTTCTTTCATCTATCAAAGTGGAGACTCTACGCAACTCATGGATCATGCTGATTAAATATTGATGGTTGGCAATCAACTAAATGATCTCAACCGTCTAATCTCCATGTCAAACATTTGATGGTTAAAGTCTTAACTTTGTTAATTTAAGAAAACAAGGCTTCTTCCATGATGCGTTGATATCTTCTCTCGGTGGAGCATTTTATTTTTTCATTCAAGAAATCACTGATCACTCCAACTACTGTTTCAATGAGTTAGTTGGCTGTGTCTTCTGCAAATTCTGTATGGCTATCATATATTTCTTTTTCTTTTTTGAAATATTTTTAGTTTTTTAGCCCTTGAAGTTTTTGTTGTTCCAGCAGGACATTTGATTAGAAGTGAGGCTAATCATGCTGTTTCAGGTGTTACTGCATTATCGCGAGGTGAATTGGTAAGTAATATAACTGTGGGATGCTTTAAATTATCTATACGGTTGGAAATCATGATGGTGTAATGGTAAGTAGGATCATTAATAAACTCGATCCTACTCTTTGGTGGATCCTCCCCATTGCTTGCTTCCTGGATGTGGATTTTTGGGATTTTGTCTTTCGGTCAGAAAGCAGTCACTTGGGACCTTATGGATTCTTTGACTGTCATTATTAGATTTATGGTTTTGGCACAAATGGGAGGAATTCTATTTTATTTGACCAGCATTTCAAATTGCTGTACAATATCTCTACCAATCTGCAAAAAATTCAAGATAGCATATGGTTGTGTTAAGGTCCTGACTTTCTCAGAGATACTAGTTCTGCTGGTTTCATTTTCCTGCTCTTTCCTCCTGCAACAGTGTGCAATAGGTGGTTGCTGTTTGAGCACTCAGATTTCCAAAGCTAACTTTTGAAATATGTGTTTTGAAGCTGTAGACACAGCAAATTATTATGTGATGTGCTGTGACATGTTTCTGTAGTATTTATAGGATACATTATGTTGACTTATGTTAAGCAAGACTGGTGGCAGGAAAGGCAAATTCTGAGAAGAAACTTAAAATGGAAGAGAGTAATTTGTCGCTATCTGCATCATTTATTCATGATTCATGAGACAGTCCTTATTCTTATGTTTTATGTCATACAGCAATTGCAGCAACCTTTGTACTCATGATATTTGCGGGCTGAAAATGGGGGTTTTGATAATATATATTTTGTGAGGTTTACTTATGTTTATTGCTGATAATCTTTTGTCATTTAGGGGAGTATTAATCACCAAAAATCAGGTTGGGGGGGATCCCAAGAAAATGATCCTAGTCTGGGTTCAAACACTTCAAAGACCCCTAAATCCCCTTGGATGCCTTTCCCTATGTTGTTTGCTGCCATCTCAAATAAAATTCCTCGAATAGATATGGATGAAGTTGCTAATCATTATGAACTATTCAGGGTATGTTAAAATAACATGTTTAGTCACTTTCCCCTGTTTTTTTTTTTTTTTCAAAGTTTCTGATTCTTTTGTATTATTATTATTACTATTATTTTTTATGCGTCATAAGGCGAAGAAGATAACTCGTGATGATTTTATCAAAAAGTTGAGAGTGATAGTTGGAGACGATTTGTTGAGGTCTACTATCATATCTCTGCAGCAAAAGGTATGATTATAAACTTTGTGGTGTGTTTTGATTGCTCTGCAATGCAATAGCACTACCATAGCTTGATTTGATTTAGCTTAATCTAATCTTGTTTTATGGCAATTTGCAGATACCGTCTCCGCATGAAGCACAGGTGGCAAAGCAGAACATGAAGGGTCCTGGCAGCCTCTGAGTTGCCATTTTTACAATAGGTCCTGGCCTGCAGCATGTTAACCTCGAGGAGTCGGATTCCTTCTTCGATGTGCACTATCAGGTGACTCTCACTTGGTTCTTGTTATAGAAATGTGTCGACATGATGTTTGAAGGTACTTCTAGGGCTTAGATCTGTGTTTTTTTTTAATGGTGTAATTGCTAGGTATTTCTCCCTAGTCTCTAGTAGCAAGGATTTGGTATTTTGCTTGAACTGAAGACTTTGTTTTCAACTTGAACTGGCTTCCTAGCCTCCCTTTCAAAAGGTTTTTTCTGAATGTGGACCCGCTGCATCGTTATCTCTTATAATAAAATAATTGTTGCCTGGCACTTTACGAGATTTGTTTTGGGAGTTTACACTCAATATCAAATACTGAAGTGAAGATAGGGACCTTCAAACTTCAAAAAGCAAATGAAGTGTGCGAAAGATCAATCATGCGAAGTTTAGAGCTGGTTAACCATACCTCATGAGTTGGCCTGCAGTGCCCCTATCTAGGAAAACATTGTTAAAAGAAATAGTTCTCCGTGGTAATAGTTTTGGAATGTAGATTTATCTATCCTTGTTAAAGTCTATCTAGTTATCAGAAAAGAAGGAAAGAGGCAAGAAAAGACCACAGGAACAGGATTATGCGTAAGAAAACGTGCAAAGGGAAGGAATTTTTTTTTTTTTTTATTCTTTACCTGATAATGGGTAGTGTTGGTGGACAAACGGTTGCAGGAGAAGCTACGAAGTGGGCTGATGGGTTTTCAGAGTCAGAGTTGCAATTAAGAGAAGAACCTGTAAGTTTTGGAAAGCGAAAATAATGTGATTAGGTGGAGGAATGAAAGGTGTTTTGATTGGATTTTGAGATGAGAAGCAGAGCGTTAGTAGTGCGGCTGGCGCTTGCAAATAGCAATTGCTTCATTTGACTCGAGTAATGAAAGGAGAGAGTGTTTAGACAGTACTGGCTCAATCGAATAAAGTGAAGTTGGGGTGATGGGTTTCGGTGAACTGGGCCACTATGCAGAAACGAGCTTAAAGACGTCAAATGGTTTAATTTTTGACCCTAAGAAGATGAAAAAAAATCGGCAACCAATTCAATGAGGTCCTGACAGAGCCAATGACCCATCTACAGAAAAGGTCATTGAAAATTTTCCAAAGTTTCAATGGAGAATACCAAAAATGCACATACAAACGAAAGAACATATTTGTTTTTGGGTAGAGGGAACAGAACATCTCTGTAAGTACCTTTACAGATTTGCCTTTGTTGGTTCAGAGTTGGACAGTAAAGAAGAATGGCAAAAAAAAAAAAAAAAAGCACTCAAATTTATTTTCTCATTTACGTGCATGGTCAGAGATTCTTTTGTTGTGCCATTTTGCATTTGAACTCTGAGGTCTTTGCATAAATACCCAAAATGACTGTGACATTAAAAAAGAAAAAACCGTGAAAACATGGACCAAAAGAATCAGGCAGCTAGTCTATATATTGAAATCAAAATGAATGAAAAAGATTGGAAAATTAACAAAATTAAGAGGAAAAGTTAGGGAGAGAGTGGTCCTCTTCTCCTGTCTGAATGGTGGGGCGAGTCGATGGGAGAGAGTTTACTGGCTTTGGTACCCCCACCAATCGACCACGATAAGATAAAATGTTTCAGCATTAGTCACATCATGTCATCACCTTGCATTAAAAGCTCCTAACTATGAATGAATGATTCATTTCAGACTTTCGAGAAAAAGAAAAGGACTCCCAGTCTGAATCAGGTTTCAGTCCCCCACCCAATCCCTCCAGTAACTTTCTGATATATTCACTTCCCCTTCCTTACCTTTCCACATTATCAAAACATACCCCCAAATCTTTCTTCCACTCTCTAATTCATCCCTTTCATATTAAAAATTTGAATAAATGTCTAAAATTGTATGTATGATTTGTTGATAAAGTATCAAATAAAATGATATATATTTATGGATTATATGAAACTTTTAGGTTTTCGTTGGATTATCGTACAATGCCATGAATACTTTGCTAACAAAAAAGGGAGTTGGTTAATGGTGTTAGTCAGTACATAGTGAAAGTTTGGTGTCGTTGATTCATGGCAAGAGCATCATTAATGCAGTTAAAAAATATAAATACAACCTGCAGCTACTCTTTTACTTTGCTTTTTTGCTTTTACCCTGGCTAAGAGGATATAAACCGCTGTCATATTGATAATATTTCCTTTAGAATATTCTTTCGGTGTCAGCATGGAATTTTATCTTCAAAGAAGCTATTAAATGGGGAAGATGTAGTGAATTAAAAACATATAGCAACCAGCCTTATGAGTTTAATGCTTTACTTAATCCTTTGTTGGGTTCTTTTTCACATAACAAGACAAGAAAAGTTGTTTACTTGTTTAAGGGCTTATGTAGTTATAAGCATATAAATATATGCAAGAAATATATAAATATTTATAACATCAAAAGGCTTTTAAAGTCCCAATGAATTTTTTTATTTATGAATATTCATAAAAATATTCCATCAATAGATCACAAGCAGAGATGTTTATGGGTCGGATTATTCGTTCAAACTTGATAGTTTATCCAGTTGTTGAAAGGGTTTGGATGGAAAGTCTAGAATATGAGTTTGAGCAAAAAAATTAGATCAGTTTCAAAAAAAGATTAGGCCTTAGCTCCAATATTTAATGCTCAAGTTTAACTTTATTTTCAGTTAGATAATATATTATTTTTATATTTATACCATATAAAGAATGCACATAATATTATAGTGTAAAAATTAAAAATATGTTAAAGTTAGTTATATTTTTAAATCAGATAACATAAAAATATTAAATTACTATAGATTATATTAAAAAAATAACATAATCTTGGTAAGCCTAAACAAGTCTATGTTACTCATTTATATATACAGATGAAGCTAGATAAAATTTGAATTTTTGTTTTAAGTTGAGTCAACTTTGAATAAGTATAAAAAAATATTAATATCGTATTTAAATTTCACCTAACATAAATTTAAACTATGAACATCTTTAATTACAATACGAGTATCAATAAAAATACATGTAAATTTACTTGATAATGATTATGGTAAAAAATGAGGATGTAGGTTTAGACTAACCAAATTTCAAAGCAGTAAAAAAGTAAAAAAACAGGTAGTGAATGTATTGTTTGCGGTTGTAATTCATCTGTATATAGTTCATCTTACTGTGAGAGCAAAGTCATACCAGTGCATAGGAGTAGCGGCCCGTCTTGAGTGCCGGGCAGACAAAGACGGGACTGCCCTCAGCGCAGAGCGACGGAAGGAAGGTGTGGTCGCTGTCAAATTGCCCGTCCTGCCCGTAATAGATCGATGAATGAAACGACAGAGCTTTTGCTGCCTCTGCTTTCTTTTTTTTCCGCTGCTGCTACGCTGACAGCACTGTCAGCGAGACGTCAATCATAAAGCAATGGATTGCGAAATGATTTTACCTCAATTCTCGCGCCTTCCACTCTCTCGCTTCTTCCCAGTGGTTCTGATGGTGACCGTATATCTTTGACCACATCCCTTCCCCCTTAAACCGTGTGGGTCCAACGTTTTGACACGTGTGAACGAATATTAAAAACAACAATACATATATTAATGTAATTTATATGTATTATTTTTATTATTACATGCCTTTTTGTTTTGCTTTGTTCTGTTGTCTAACGAAGAAAGATTGAATTGAAGAATGATGCCTTTGGCTCCCGCGAGATTCTCGCCTTATTATGCGTTGTATTGTAAGGAAATAAACAAACAAACAAAAACAAAAAACAAAGCAACCTAAACGAGACACTGAATTAGAATAGAATACCTTTGTTGTGAGATTTTGTTCCTTTCCTATTATTATCTCTCTCTCTCTCTTTTTTCTCCTTAATTTTTGTCTTTTTCATTAATGTATATATTATGAGAAATTGTTAGAAGACATACTCTTTACTGTTTAATATATAAAATATGAACTCTTATTTTGTTATGTCATACTATATAAGTAGAGTTTTGACAAAATTAAAAGGTCATAAATAAAAATTTTCATATATTATTAATAAGTACGTTAAGTATTCTTTAAAATTATTATATATATAACATTTTTATGTAATATATTGAAAATAATAAAAAAATATTAATTATTATATTTAATGCAATGTAAATATTATAAATAATATATTAACTAAGCTTACAAAATAATCCGGCAATGTTTACAGGGTTCGAGAAACAACACACTTGCTGGCATCCAAAGACAAAGTCAAAATTATTTAATGCTCGACGAAATTGAAAAATCCAACACATAAAGTTGTTGTTGGACGGATATGCTTTTGCCTAGTAAAAGTATAGCTGCAATTTTCTAGTTATAATAAGGGCAATGTGATGCAAAGATCAGATTCATTCTTGGGATTGTAGTCAATAATTTTTAACTACTTAATTTTAGTTTTGAAAATAATTAATAACTTGAAGTAATTCCTGTAATAATAATAATAATAATAAGGATATGATTAACCAATGTTTATAGATATTTACTAAAATTTCTTTTAATTATTCTTTAATATTTTTAAAACAAAATATCATACTTTAAACAAAAGAGGCTTCAACTTAAAATTGGAGAAGATAATGGCATTTGGATTGTAGATCTATTAAATGTCAAATTTTAACTAAACTAATTTTCAGGTTTGTAAATAAGCCTATTTAACTCTTGGGAGTTAGCAATTTTATTAAAAATTGAGTTCGGATTAAATTTTGTCTAGTTTGCTTTGATAAGATGACCTCTCCCTATATCTTGTAAAACAAGTCTTTCTCCCCACTTTATAGCAAATTATAACGATTAATAATATATTACAAATCATTATGTGAATTAGTTGTTGATAAAATACTCAAATTTTAATTTCAATTATCAAAATTCAATTTCGACAATTTTAAATGTAAAAAATTACTTAGTGATCAATCCCTTCATGGCACCAACAGCGTCCCCAAATGATATCGAAATTGGCATCTCAACTAATCTAAAAGAACAAAGTATGGAAACAATTTTTTTTAATGAAGTATTATTTGAAGAAGAAATTAATTAATAGGGAAAAGTTAAAAATTAAAATGTAAGGAGAAAAATTTTAATTAGATTCCAAGTAAAATGATATTTATAAAATAAATATATTTAATAAATTAAATTATAATTTTTTAAAAAAAAAATTAAATAAATTTTAATTGATATATATAAATATCTATTAATAGAATTCGTATACGAAAAAAAAGCTTGAAGGTCGTTAAGAATAATAATTAACTAGATGTAATTAGTAAATAGCAATTACTACAAAAAGGTATTTAATTAAAAGAAGTTTTTATTGCATGAATGAATATACTAAGGCCACGTATCCTGCTGTGACAGCATGGCATAACATGGGCCCTCCTATAACTTTTTTGATGCAAAAAAGTTCTCGAGCTACTCAATCACTGCAATTGTTTTTTAATTTTATTTTATGCAAACATATATTATATGCGATAATAAAGCGAAAAACAGAAGGAGTCTCTTTGTCTCTTTTAAAGGAGGGGATTTTTTTTCCTTTTTTTTTTTTTTTTGAGGTGAAAACAAGGTGCGTCCAAAATAGCGTCGTCCTCACTGTCCTCAGTGCCTCTGCCTTGCACATGTCACTGTCCCCTCCTCACGCAAGAACCCGATAAATCGGATGGTTGGCAGAATCTCTAGTCGACAACATCAAACTAACTTGATGTTGACACGTGTAAAAGATCGTGGACCGAGAATGAATGAATGAATGAATGATAGTGTAATGATGATGAAATTATTATTTTGACATTCTGTGGACTGTATATTTGTGAATATATGTGCATTATGACACTGCTGAGTTGCAGTGCAGTACAGTTATGATTTATGAATAAATGAATGAATGAATTTACTAATGATCTGATCTGACTCTGACCACAAAACCCCAAAAACCAAACAAATCACCTATACTGATGGCGTGGGGGGGGGGGGTGGGAAGGGGGTTGAGTAGCTCAAGGCTTTTAGCCTCAGCCTCAGTGGCTCGGTCCCTGTCTATTGTTTTACTTGTTCCACTGCTACACTTTGCTGCTTCTGTCTCTATACACTTGCTCTTTATTTCTACCCATGCCCTTTTTTTCCATTACTTTTGAATTTCGAAACATCTACCTTATTTATGCTTTTAGGTAGGTGGGGGTACTGAACCAACCTTTTAAATCTTATGGCCATTTTCATTGAATATGGTCTTTGTTTAGGGCATTGTGGTTACTGCTCTACTCTGCTATATGCACTAGTAGGGCAAATAGTGCTGTGAATGCCTTAATGTCTTGGTCAATTTGAAACTTAATACTGTGGTTCTCAGCCTATAGTGATAGTTGGGGGCTATTGGGAGGTTAGGGAGGGTTAAAGATTATGAGACATTTTCAGAAATATAAGCAGCTCAAGAACAGGGAATTTTAGAAAAGAATAAAGAATTGTACTAGTATATTTGAGTTTTTCTTCCTTCCTTTTTGAGTACTGCCTTAGCTCATTCAATTCAATGCTCTATTGATGCATGGTTGGTTCTTTTTTTTTTTTTTCCCTCTTCGTGTTTTTATTGTAAATTAAATGTGACATGTGCCATCTACGGTTGCGACAATTCTTGTGTTCACACCTTTAAGCATCGAACTTACCAGCACATTATAATTGTTACGAGAGAGTTTAGTCTGAGGGACACATTTAATTGAATAGGTGAGGATCCAGGGGTTGTTTTCTTGTGGGTAAATCTCATCCATTTGATACTAAACATATAAAGACAATTTGTTTCCATGTGCCTTACAGATCTAAATTTGTTGTTCTGCATTGTGATTAAAACATTGATCAAACTCTTCCCTTTTCTTTTTTTTTAAAGGTAAATAACTCTCCTTTTATTAAATTTTATTAGCACCAAAGAGTACTTTGTTATTTAAATCGGAAGCAAAGAACTTATCTTTTCTCTGAGTTTGAAATAACATGAAATAAGATAACCTAACTTGATGTAGGCCACCAAAAAAGAACTAATTTATTAATTAATACCTTACATTTTAATCAACAATATTAGGGTTCTTCAAAACCGAAATTTGCAGCTATAAAATAGGGGAAGAAAAAATGTTTCTGTCATAATTAGAGCTCATGATTAATGAACTAAAACAGTAAAACTTCAACTAACTTAATTAATCTCTTTTAAGCACGAATGTGCTCCTCGATTTGCCATGATCAAGATGAAAAAAAAAATTATAAAGTTAATTAAATGTTTTGATAATATAAAATATACTTGTGTTTTACTTAATTTTTCGCTTTATTCATTCTGTCCTGTCCTGTCCAGTCCACTGCAAATTGAAACTCTAAGACCCCTTCTTCAAAGTAGAAGCACCATTGAAGCCAAGGTGGGGAGCTGTGAGACCATTTCTCTGGTTTCTTTATTGTCCCACATGACTTTGAAGAAAAGGAAAGACTGACAACTTTCTTAGTTTTATCTTAAAGTAATAAAATTATTTTTTCATGAAAATATTATTTTATTATTATATTATGTCAAAGAAGTGGGTATTCAGTCATTCACCTGCCCATGCAAAAAGCAAAAGATAAAGCCAAATTCCATGCTACGCAGGTACGTATTGGACTGCACGAGAAATTAAAGCTTCTTTTGTTTTTACTTTGATCGAAATCAAAATAATTTTTTTTTCGTATATATAGATAAATATTTATATATGCAAATTTATTCATTATCCATCGCTGTTAACAATTACTTGTTAATTAAGTTTGATTACTGATTTTAATTAACAAATTAGTAATAATTATATAGGTGACATTCTAAGTGCAATTTGAGCAGGCTTGTCATTGCTTAGAATCATCCATATTCATATATAAACATTGCTCGTGAGCCTTCATTTGAGCCTAATCGAAGTTCTCAAAATCTGAGCTTTTGTTTATGGTCTAGGAATTTGGTATCGACCACGTAATTTAATTTTCTTAAGTTATTTTTATATATAAAAGAAAAATTATTAAGTACTAATTAAGATGATATTTATAAAAAAAAGTATAATTAACATTTTATTTTTTGAATTAATAAAAAACTATTAAATAATAATTGAATAATTTTAATCGTTTGTTATGAAGGTCCATTAATCAGAACCATACATAAAAAAATAAAAAATAAAAAACTGGTGGGCAATAAATAAGATATATTAATTAGTAGAAAGTGAGTGAGTGAGTGAGTGGAGAGGACAATCACTTTAAATTTAGCTGGAAAAAAATAGCATGATTTGATGTTTTATAGGTTAAGGGTTGCACGGTTGGAAATTTTATTAAATTCCTACTAACTTTTGGTTGCTTTGATTTTATGACCATGACGCGATGTTTGATTCTTATGTGGGTTGTCTGGTTAAAGTTAATCTCTTTATTCTTACTCAGTTTCATTGTTTTCTTTTGGTCTTTGGGCAGAAGAGAAAGAGAGAGAGAGAGAGAGAGAGAGAGGGAGAGGGGGGGCAGTAAATGATAATTGCTTTAAATTTTGAATTGCTAATCTGTCTGCTCCATTAATATTGATCTGCTATATATATGGCTTTTTACTGGCAGAGATGGATGTCGCTTGTATCACTGGGGCCTGTAAGCTTTAAACCAAAACCCCCCTTTGTGTAAAACCTCAGCAAAGCAAATAAAAGGTGTCAAAAATTAAAGGAAAAGTTATTCATTCTTTCATTCTCCTAGATTTTAACACCCATACTTATGCCTCCTTAAAAATCAAACTGAATTTGTGATAAAAATCTAAATTTTAAAATATTTAATTTAAATTATTATTTAATGAATTATTTTTATTAATATTTACTTATAAAAATATAAATATTGATATAAGATAATTTTTAATATATTTTAAGTTGATTGTTTGGGTTAAACTTTGGATAAATAAATATATTTTTATTATCCAAACCTGATTTGGTTTGACTCATGCATGAACAATATTTTTCTTCTCATGTAATCACTTTTTCCTCGTCCGTTTGTACTAAAGCTGAAAGTCCTCAACTAACCTAACCAAAGCAAGGTATAAGAATAATTCCATTTTTCCCAAGCATTTCATGAATTACCCATTGTCTATTTTCTCTCTCTTTTGCTTCATAAGGAAAAGTTGTAAGACAATATGCAATATCCAACAAAAGGCTGAGGCATTTGACAATAAAACAACCCTAAGCTGAAAGTTTGCCACTAGAGTTACGGGAGTTAGATTTAGAAGCTTCCCTTTTTAGGAGATGTTTAATTAATTAAAATCCAAACAATGTTACTCTAATAGTGTTGCTTAATTTAACGTAACTCTATTTTGTCAAATAGCTATATCATGGAAAGCTTTCCTGCTCAGTAAAGTCATGGTTTTTGTAAGGAATAATGGTTGAAAGAAAAGAATGACATTATTGTACAATTCTAGCTTTCGGACTATTGTATATTTTTCTTATGAAAGTTTGGATGTGAACTTACCAAATATTTCCACCATGGTTCCCAATTAATTTCACTTTGTCTTGCACTTACCGTGCATATCTGATGCTGTCAATCTTGTAGGCTTTACTTGTTTTTGAACTGCCAAATTTTAAGGGAGATTGGAGATTACTAGCAACATTTGTAGACCAATTGGAATAGAGGGCGCATCAATTTTGGTTTTTTCCCAAGAAGAAAAAACACATAAATTGACCTAAAACTCCTTAATTGTTCACCACAAAATTAGCTTGATAAAGATTGCATTCATCATATCTTATTTAATCTCATAGGTACTTAAGTCTTTTACATTGCCTGGAAGTTGAGGTCCTTGATCCCTGATCGTGACCAAACAACAAATATTTGGACCCATTTTCAGCTATAACTTGTAATTATTAGAGCTTGAAAAAGTTAACATTAGAACATGAGGCTTTCTTCGAAAATTGAAAATTATTGAAGCCTAATATATGATCCAAAGGCAGAAACTTTTGTGCTTATAGAAGGAAACATCTGACTAGACAACAAATATTTGGTAGGAATCTTTCTGTACACAAAAGACTATCTGTTCTTGTCTTAAATTCCCTATCTCTCTCTCTCTCTCTCTCTCTCTATATATATATATATATATATATATACACACACACACACACACACACACACACTTTCTTTTAGTGTTTTTTCGGTTCTTTTCCAATCAATATTCTCTTGTATTTTTTGAGTCTAAAGGAGTGTTTGTGGGGTTTTTCACTTCCTGTTCAACATTTTCGGCTTTCTAGATTTCCCTAACAATATCCTTCGATATATACTTGTAATTAAGATAACCTTAATTTAGGCAAAAATTTAATCTGTTAATTATACTATCCCTAAAAAACACACAAAAACCAAAACTCATAATTTCTTTAATGTGCGAATAATTGTGTGATTTGTTAGTAAAATGTTTTGATTCTTAATTTTTATGTTTAAAAATTCAATTTTTGACCGTCTTAAATATAAAATGTATTTAATTAATGTATTTTCTAAAAAGATCTTATTCGGTTGTATGTTTCAATTAATTATAGCAGCAATATTCGATGAAACTTTTGGCTTCCCAAAGTTGCAAGATTTATAAAATTAAATGAATCTCCATGCAAAACATTGCGGAATTAGCTCATTTGCTCAGAGGCTGTACGTGGAATAATACTGTTGAAAATGCCAAAACGATAGCTTAAATTTAAGGATTAAAAAGAAAAAGCAATTTAAAGCAATAATTCTCCTTTGCGAGAAATGTTTAGCTGCACTTTCAAGGAAGCTTCCTCTCAGCAATTGGACATGGCAAATTTGAAATTTACGTACAGAAACTTCAATTATCTTTTTGAAAGGCTAAACATCAAAGTCTATGGCTTTATCAATATTCTAAATTTAAAGTGCAATGACAAAAGAAGCGATTACGATAAATATTGTTCCTTCATGAACCATTGGGAAGAGTAAAATTTCGTCATTATCTGACACAAATTAATTTCAAAATGTAATTTAATTGTAGAATTTTAATTAATCTCTCTCTCTCTCTCTCTCTCTCTCTCTCTTCTTTAGGGAGATTATATGCATGGAAAGTTTAACCAAAAAAAGGGTTAATCACATATACGTTGTATAAATAGTCCACCCGTAGGGTGCCGAAGGAGCTAATAGAAAATTGGAGCAAAATTTTTACTTTTATTTTATTTTTTTTCCAGTTTATAAACTTTGATGATATCTGATTTTTTAATAAAAGGGATTGAAAGCTTTCTCTTTTCATTTACTCTTTCTTTTTTTTTTTTTTGGGTATTTTACCCAATTAATTTTAATTAAGCTAATACTGCCATTTTCCTTACCTTATATATGTATATATATTTGTATTTGTTCACCAAGTGTGAGGAATGTAACAAGTAATGCTAGAAAAAGAATAGAGAGATCATATTCACAGAAACCACAAGCAAACCCTTTGGTAAAAATAATGCTAAAAATATTTTATAAATGTAAGTGTTCCATTACAATTACCAAGGATCACTTCATATATAGTTCATACTTTTAAGATAGTTAAAGGGTCACTCTCTCTTTTTCTCTCTTTCTTTTTCTTCTCTCTCTGTCAATAAGTGCTGCAAATCATACAAAATCAATTAGATTTCATATTTACGTAGGGATATAATAAGTTGATTTGGATCTCTCACACGGCTGCTTGATAGGAAGGACGTGTGCATCTTTTTTTCTTTTCCACCTCCTTCTCGTCTTTTCTTGCTCTCTGTCTTTCTTGTCTCCTTGTCTTTCTTTAGCTCTCTTTTTCTTTTCTTTTTTTGGTCTGATTTTTTTTTCTTTTTAAATGGGAGGGTACTTGATTCTTTTCTTCACCGGCTTCCCTTTCTGGTCCGGTCTTCAGTGATATATAATCATTTCAAAATTAGCAGTAAACACACAAAGACATAGAATTTTTTTATATATATAAAATTTTATTATATCAATGTGGCACCCCCAAAGTGAACTCCAAATTAGGCTTCTTGAGGCCTGAAAGGCTTGATGAGCTTACATCTGATATTCTCTCATAGCTTAAGCCTTTTGGATCCATTTCCTTCTGCAACAATTTTTTTTTTTTTTTAAAAAAAAGGACAAGGAAAAGGAAATCATGAAAAGCATATAAAGCAGAGGCATAAATTACTAGCAGCTGGTAATATGTGTGAGCACACATTGAGCAGTTGCCACAAGGGAAGTGTGATTGAGGAATTACGGAGCCATCGGAACCAAAGGACACTTTGACTTGGGGAATAATTAATAGAATTTTTATGCTAGCGAATTTAAAGGGGAAAAAGAAAAGGAAAAGAAACATAGCTAGAGCTAGAGTATAAGATTTTGTAAGCCTGCTACAGTTCATCCCCTGTGTGCTACTCGCAAGACTATTCTCCATTATTAGTCTTTAGTATTACATTATCAGTTTATCACTGTTCTGGTGCATTATTCATCATTTGACCCTATCTACAACCATGCATCTTTCAAGGTCAAACCAATGAGCTTGATAGGTAAAGGTATAAGGTTTTGAAGTATAATACAAATGCAGTAAAATTGATGATTAGGGCTGAGCTAGGGGTCCTAGGGAGGGTTCTTCAAAGAGCGGAAAAGAGCTTTTAACCGTCGTAAAAATTAAACACCCCTTTTTCTTTCCTTTTCTTTTAAAAAATGATGACTAAAAAACCACCTTGAGTCGGGGTTTAGCTTTCTGTTTCATTTAGTTCTTCAAATAAACATATAGATTTTGGAAAACTTGGTTCAGTTCAACATTTAACAATCACAGCAGGAAATAGTGCAATTTGAAATGTGCTTGGCTCCATGAAGAAAGAAGGGCAAAAAAAGTTATTTTGTCCCACTTTCTCACTATATATAAACATTTTCTTTTATTTTGTTCATTACTATATATATTATCATCAGAATGTAGGACAGAAGTTTAAAACTGAAGGCTATTTTGGGAAATAAAAGGATTTGAAATTAGTACCTGGAGAGATGGTAAGTTTCCAGGAGAATCCTTAGGTTTCCCATGCAACCAAGCTTCCCTGTTAGAAACCAACGCAATGAGAGAATATATCCTACCAGTGGAGGCCATGCAGAAGAAAAAAGGCAAACTGAGAAAAGAAATCTATCTTTTACTGTCTCGTATATATTTGTTTGCTAACACTTTACATTTTATGTTGATTGAAATAAAGTGAAAGCCACCCCCATGTGATTCCATGCCCATTACCCATAACAACAGACCTCAATGAAAAGAAGGTTCAAAGGGAATAGCTCTAATACCAATATATTTCCTCTAATGGGGGCCACCGGAGAGTTTAGCTTTGAGACTAAGTTTTCTACTTGTAGGACCCATTTATTAGCCCTATATCCGAGCCCACAAAATCCAAAAGAAGGAGATATAACCATTTTTTAGGCGGATTTTTCATTTGGGATTCTCAAAGTGTTGGAGTTGGAATGATAAGGGGAGAGTGGGTGCTTTCTTTTACTCCCTTTTTACCACACCCACTACCACCATCAGTATCTGAGATACTTAAATATGTAGTAGGAGCGCTATAATTACTCCATCATGGAGTTTCAGCATTTCTGGTCGTCCATACTCGACACTCGGCGACAGACAAAACAAAGAACCCAAATCACTTCTCCCTACTTTCTGTGATCTCTTGCATGTAACTATGTTTGTATTTGCATTGCATATGATAGTGGAGAGAAAAAGCCTAGACAAACCTAAAGCTAAAGCTAAACGAGAGAAGAGAGAGACAAAGAGAAATGGTATCTTTTAATTCTAATTCCAATACAAACATTCTTAAATAATAAAAGACAAACTGTCGTCTGTTCTTGTTAAATAAACGGACCAACATTTTTTCTATAAATTTTTAGGCAAACAAAAAAATGCTTATCAGTATTAAAATTATTGGTTTAGAGAATAACTAAATATTTTCTTCGTATTCCGACAGTGCTGACTAAATGCATAAATACATATATATATATATATATATATATGAATGCAAATATGCAATACAAGTTAAAAAGCGAAGCAGGACCATAAATCAAAGCAAAACTAAGGGCCGTACTACTTTAGGTATGTATGTGGTGGTTGTGACATCGATCCCAGTATCGATGATTCATTGTCACTTTTATTTTATTTTTATTTTTTTAAAAAGGAAAAATTTCCGAGTGGCCAAACGGTACAGCAAGGAAACAAATGAAACAGAAAGGACAGGCTGACAGGCAAGCCAAACTATACTATTACTATTAGTAGTATTGCTGTACACAGCAGACTCACCTTGACGAATTGCTCCAGCGTCCATGGTACTCCTTGTCTTGATGGGCATTCGATGGTGATGATGATGATCTTCCCTGCTGAACTGATATCTCTGATCTTCTTGGGTTTTGAATGTCAAACATCAAATCTTCAGAAGTATCTCCCGATGATCCATTTTCAAATGCCTCTGATTGTCCTGCTTAATTAAACAATTAATTTTTATGCTAAACCCAAATTTAAGCATCATATATATGCAATTCAAAATGATGAAGAGATATTCCTATACGAACCTGACGATGCAGCTGCTCTGTCTGTGGTCTTCACCGTTCGATACATCTGCCGGAAAATTTATATTAAAAAAAAAAAAACCTTGTTAAAGAGGAAACAAGAATGCATTAGAGTTGATTATGAGAAAGGTACTTAAAATTTAATTAGCGTCTTTTTTAGCGCTTTGGACAACTAAATAAAGTAATAACCAGAAAGTAGACACGATAATTAAGTGTTCCGTGTATCAAAGACATTAGACATTTTGATACAGTGCATGCACCTATGCAAGTACGGACTGTAAAAAAAAAAAAAAAGTAAGAAAAAGAAAGGGAAATGAATCTGCAGGCAATCAAAGAAGCATTTATGTTTGTATATAAATATGTACATATTGTGAATTAAGGAGCAGTAAAAAAATGAGAGTTTAACCATGGTTAAGGGAGGGAGGTTAAAAGAAAACCCATCTGAGTAAGATATCATTGAGAAATGATGTGTTTTTGTACTTTGGTTATATACTGCAAGAGAAAATAATTTTTTATGAACAAAAGAAAAATAATTGAGCTGAGTTAGAAACTTGTCTCGCCTTAGCTAAGTGACTCAATTTTTTTTTTTTTTTGGAATACCCTGGGCTTTGTCTTACTCTTTATTATTATTATTATTATTATCTTGAAGTCGATAGTAATTTACCACTGACCCTCTCTTTCTCTCTCTCTTTTTAATTGAATTTTTTTCGTTTACAAGGTTTGGTTCATTCTTCCAAGCAAAAAGCTGTTTATTAGCTTGCAGAATCATCAGATCTAGTAGAAAAAGAAGTGCTGAGCATTTGGGAGACCCTCTGCAAGGAAACATTGGAATTTGTAATCTATGTTATTAACAGCTTCCTGCAATGCTGACCGTTTAAAAATGCAAAACTCAGGTTACTACCCCCATTAACGCTGCATCAAACTTGTGCCATTATCAGCTTGAAGAAGAAAGATAAGAAGGAAGCCGAAGTTGCAGAAAATTGAACTACATATTTCAAGATTATATTTATTTTTTCTTCCATTTTTAGGTAACCCCTGCAAGTAGAAAGGCTTTGAAAAGCCGGTTGAGATTTATATCACAGAAGGATGTGAAGTTATTTACCTGGAGATGGGATTTAACATGTGCTAAGGTAAGATCTTTGACATCCATTAGCTCGAGAACTGACTTGGGTGTAGCTCCTAAAACCGCCACAAGAATAGAAAATAAGTATATGATTTGAGAGGAAGCATAATATTTACATAAATCCATTCCCTTTAGCTTAATAATATCCTTCTCTTTTTTTCTTTTTTTTTTTTCTTTCCTGTTTCCAAAGATGCTTAAAATCAAACAAAGGAATGGTGAAAGAAGAAAGGAAAAAAAAAAGACTGAAAAGTGAATAGTAAAGAAAGAAAAGAAAGAAAGAAAGAGAAATGAAGCATACTTTCATGACCACCCAATAACTCAACAGCATGAACAAAGCGAGCGTGAAGTGTAGTAGTCCATCGCATCCTTGGAGCTCTTATGCTTCTTTTAGCAGGAAACCTTGACATAAATCTTGATCTCATTAACCCTTGAGACTGAAAGGGGCTCAAGCTTGTGTTACTAATTTTGTTACTGGCCAAATAAGAAGGAGAGGAAGCTAAAGATGATTCCAAAGGCTGTTGAGCAAATGGGAAAGGAGTAGGAGGAGGGCTTTGGTAGACGGGAATTCCCCTGATGGGTCTCAAGAAACCAAGCTCTTGTCCTAACCCTTGTTGTTGTTGTTGGTGCTGATGTTGATACAGTACCGGATGCTGGAGTTGGTTGTGATAGTGAGGGAACAGGTTTTGGTGATAAGCGTTGAAAAGATTACCATTGCAATTGGCGCTACCGTTTTGGGGAAGCTGAAGGTGGTTGGAGTTGGACTCTGAAACCCTTGGATTCGACAAAGAGAGCTCGAAGCAGTTATCAGGTTTTGCCATTGAAGACATGGAATTTCTTGAGTCGAGAGCTCTCTTCCAGAAACCCAAATCCATATCTTCTTCTGTTCTCCTCCACGTCGATGTTGGTTTGCTGTTTGGTGGGCTGATTTGCAAGGATAAATCAAGTTGTGCTGGGAATAGCTCCATCTTTAACTCCCAGAAAATCACTTTGAGGCCCTCAGCTTACGTTCCTGATTAATCACTCCCTTTCTTCTTCCTTCTTCTGTCCTCGCTACTCTTACTGTTCTCGTCCTACCAGTGTTTTTGTAGTATAACAATAATCATA
The DNA here is from genome assembly GCA_038381775.1 of Adansonia rubrostipa. NCBI lineage: Eukaryota > Viridiplantae > Streptophyta > Magnoliopsida > Malvales > Malvaceae > Adansonia > Adansonia rubrostipa. Next base: position 11,466,460 of record JBBYHM010000026.1, read on the forward strand.
TATATCGACGAAAGAATTAGGTCTCTGTATATATGAAAATGAAGATGAAGATGAAGGGAAGAGAGAGATGTGTGCTTTAGGTGATCCAAACAAAACAAGTCAAAAAAATTCCGGGTCTCTCTTCAGATGGGGTTTGATCAATTGTTTTGGGGGGGGGGGCAGTAGTTGCAGAGATTGAAGATTGAGAGAGAAAAAGAAAGAGAAAGGGAAGAAATGACAAGGTAATGAAGTGAATGGTTGTTTCTTTTGTGTGAAGTATATGTGAGAAAATGACACTTGAGAAGGAAAAGTGAGAATTATGAGTCAGTAGAGAGTTTTATATATTTATTTATTTATTTGTTTTTCTTTTGTGGACTTCTTGGGGGATAGCATAGGCTGAGAAAGTAAGCAAAACTAAAGTAAATTAAGTTTTAAGGGACTTTGCTTCCTTTTTAGTTTTTACTGATACTCTTTCTTTATATCTTCTTTTCTATCTTTCTTTCTTTCTTTTTTGAAATTTCCTTTTTCTTTTCTTTCTTTCTTTGGAGGATAAAAAGAAGATTTTATAATTTTTATACAAGTACTTTAAACTCCCCCACGCACTCTTCCTTTTTAAACTCTAGCTCTAACTCAATCCTGCTGCCTAACTATCCGTTCCCAATTCCCTAAATTCCAAAAATAAAATATATATATATATAATTTGATTAATATTGTTTTATTTTAACCAAAAATAATTCATTAAAAGCTATAAAGTTTAATATATCAAACAAAATTCAATTTTTTGCTAAATTCATTTTGAGGAAAAAAAATCCTGAATACGTAATGTTAA
>JBBYHM010000026.1:11474605-11492657 GCA_038381775.1 Adansonia rubrostipa
ATATATATATATATATATATATCATGTATACAAAAGGTCATTATGAGACTTGACTGCCTCAAATATTAATGTATATATCATCATAATTCACAACTTGAGGCAAGTGTATGGAGAGAGATATCTCTATTAGTTAATTTTAACTAATGAAATTGTACTAATTCTTTTCTTTTGTTTAAGTACTACGTATACTTTATATCTTACAGCTTAGTCATGGGTAGCTGGCAGCTTTCTGGGGAAAAGTTTGGGATAATATCTATTCAAAGTATAATTAGTGGAAGATTTCAATAATTTATATTCCCTAATAATAAAAATGGACTTTTAAAGGAGCCCATAGGAGAAATGATGGCAAGTGGTTCTTTCCTTATAAGAAACACAATATTCTTAAGGAACTTGACCACACTTTAAAAAGAAGATTTTTCCCCTTAATCACACCCATAAAACAAGACTTAAAGTAGCAAGCAACCCTTTTTTCTAATTGAGTAGAAGCTAGCAAAAAAGTAAATCAAATAGTTTGTATATTTGCATCAATATTTTTATATTATTTTATAAGTCATAATTATATTTAAGATATTATAAACACTTCAATAATTTATATTATATAAATTTTAACACATTAATATATTTATATTATATTATATTTTAATTAATTTTTTATATTATATAATGATATCATGTCTACAAATATTAAACCTAACAACATGTATAGGATCCTAATTAATCAAAAAATAATAATAAACGAAAAGTGGAAACATATTGAATCTTTTCCAACGACTTGGAGCAAAAGGGGAGCTTAGATTAGTGCCCTACATATCTAGAGAGACTAGTGATTGAAAGAAATTTGCAGATTTTGACAAGAACCCATTAACATACATAATTTCCATCTTCATTTATTTTTTATTTTTTTTATTTTTTGCTTTTGTTTCTTTTTCTCCTCATTCCATATGATTTAATTTTCCATGGTTTCACTTTCCTTGCATCCCACAATTTTATTCTCTTCAAATAAAGGTGAAAATGATTAATATGGGAGGGGGCGGGGGAAGTTGGTCCTACAAACCTTAAGACACACTCCATCCAATCACATTGGAATATGGTGCTCCTTTTTGGGAGGTCAAGGTAAAAAAGGAAGTAGGCTCCCACCTAATAAGACCTCTTTGCCCCACTTTTATTTATACATTCAATTCAATTTAAGTCTTTTCTTTCTTTTCGTTCATACACTGTTACTATTAGCTATTATTCATTGTAATTTCTTTATCTTTTCCCCTATACCAGTACTATAATTATATCTGAACAGCCTCTTTTAAGAATGATATATAAACTGGAATTCATAATTTTGATTTATTCTTTAATTTGACAGTAAAATGTAAAAAAAAAAAATCACAAAAAAAGAAATTATTTAAACTATAAAACGGTACTAATTTTAAACATAAGTAATATATTTTTTTTTTAATATTGAAGATTATCAAAAATTGAATATTTATTACTAAAATTAAAAGTTTAACATTTTATCAACAAATTACATGATCATTACATAAGTAAAAGATTATATGAAAGAAGATAACCTCCCTAACAAAAAAAAAAAAAAAAAGAAAATTCTAATGTAGCATAAAACTCCACATTAATATGTTGTCATAAAGTTATGCTACAAAAATTGGTAAACCAGCCAAATTAATCAGCTTAGTGGGGACCAAGTAGCCCAATAGGCAATGGCATCCCCTATCCCACGATTAGCAACTTAGTCACACAACAATAATTTTGCTTGGTCAAATACATAAACTTAGAAACAAGAATATATATATATATATATATATATATATATAGAAGATTCAGGTCATATGTGTTATCTAGGAACTGATCATACAAATTAAGACATTGCAATGCACTTTACGTTTGCAGGGCTGTAGTAGTCTTTTCCGATCCCTGTAAAAAGGTTCTTGGACCTAAATTAGCTGATACACCCCTAAGATGTAATAATTGAGAAACACTTTCAATTAAATAGGGGACCTGAATTTGAAGTCTTCAAAAATTCTCATTTGACTTGTTTTTGCTAGTGAATAGCAAATGAATAACTTAAATTTAAGTTTAGTTTAATTAATTTATACAATAATTTTAAGAAATAATATCCAATAAATTTTAATTTCAAATATAAGTATCTACAACCTCTTTTCTTATTTTTAAACTTTAACCTCTTTTTTAACAAAAAAATTACCTTTTTTTCCCCTTTTTATAGACAATCCTAGCAATAGCAACGTTGTAGTGGGGTGTTTTAATTTGGCGGTTGTCATTAAGAACGTGGGATGAACACTATTCTACTAGTTTATAACCTAACACCGAAGACAAACAAGGTGGAAATAATTAGAATTTCTTGATTTCAAAGTACTTTTTGCATTCCAAATAGCTATAAAGCTAAAAAGCTGTGGGGGGTGAAACATGGTTTTATGGGGGAACAGTTGTGGAAATAATTTCGAATTGACGTGTTTTAAACTAGAGTGAAACCAACACTTTGCCTATGATATTCTATAGGGGCATGACATCCAAGTTTGTTGGGGTAGAATTGATGAAAGTCGCAAATTAAATTGTTAGATCTTCCTACAAGGTAAAAAAATATGAAGCAGAGTTTCTGATTCTCTCCCCCCCCCCCTCTTATCTTTTAATTTGATTTTACTAGTGTTGGATGTTGTGAGAGAAGTACGATATGCTGGAATTGGGTTCTAAATTCCATGGCTGAACTCTGATAGTGTGGGTTGACAGGGGTTTTTATAGTAATGTTTATTTTGGACATAAATTTTGGAGTAGTGGCTAGCAGGGCCCATTTATTGTGAAGGTAGATATCATATCTAATGAGGGCAAAGAACATGCAAGAAAGAAATGTAAAAGGTGATTTCTTGTTGTGTTCCACAGTTGGCTTGGAACCTTTTAGTCCAGAGATCTCTCTATCCCAGGATGCAGTTGAAAAAACGAGACAACTATAACCAGGATTTTCAAAATGAAGATTCCAATTTCCACACCCGATCGATAACAAAACTTTAAATTCACATTAATAATGATGATCTCATGAACAAGTTTTTTATTCAATGCCTTGTTTTCTTAATTTTTATCCCCTTTTCTTTCTTCAAGTGCAATTCTTTTTGTCTTCTTGCGAACAAAAAAAAAAAGGGCTTTTAGGCAGTAGGAGAAGTAGGGTTTATGGCATGGTATCATATCCACAATATTTGTCAGGAAGCAGAAAAAGGTTGGCAAAAGAAGGAAAACTATCAGTAGTTTTCTTACTTCATACAAATTCAACTTGTGGCTGAAGAGAGAGATCCTAAAGTGATTAATATCAGATAATATGAGGCCTGAATTTTGCAGGAGTTTGACCATATTAATGGGCCTAGGCATTGAATTTTTTGGGTTTGGGGTTTGTGTTTCTTTAGGCAAAGTAAAATGTGTTATCATGTAAACCCAAGGATCCAAAATCTGAAACAGTTCAATATCTAAAATGACTCAGCTGCTCTATATCCCAATCTCTCTAAAGTCTAAACAAAAATGTTCTTGACCTAAGTTAAAGGCCTACGGAGTACTGAGCTTCTATTTTTTTTTTTTAATCATAGAATTTTACCGGAATTAACTCTGTTGGCAATAGAGTTTATCTGCAACAAATGAAGACAGAAAGCCCAATAAGGTCCGATTGTGAAGAGAAGGTCGAGGAGGCCCGCTAGGGACAAAATCTCAGCTTAATCCAAACAACACGTTAACTGAATTTAATAAACCATGAACACTTTCAACTCACATTGACAAAACATACCATAACATATATAAAAAAGGAAAATTCACTTACAGAAAGAAATTAGAAAAATTGGAAAGCAAACAATTTAGAATTTTCAACTTCATGAAGGAATGAAACGAACAATATCCGATTGTTTTGTGGATAGAATTAAAAAAGAATGTGGCAACCATGGCATTGTCGCAACATGCTAGATATGGACTAGTTGCAGAAACAGGACAGTGGTCCAAAGAGGACCCCTAGCATGGCCACAATGGCTTCGATAAAGATGCAACAGAAGAGGCCCATTTTATGACCCCATGAAAGATAACAAGACCCTGCTCCTTGGCCCTTTTGTTTCCCGGTAGTTTCCAAACAACCAGATGCAGAAAAGGCCGTTGCTGGCTTTATCTATGAACCCCCAGACTAAAATACTAATTTTGCGAGCCCATTCGATCCGACAACGCAAGTTGCAGGAAGGCAACTGCCAAACGGAGCAAGTCGGTTTTCTAGTTTAGTGTTGCCCCTTGCCCCCACAATTCTATAATACATATAACAAACAAAACAGGATTGATTGTTCTGAAGAGCAACTTTCAAGAGAAAGGACTTTTCCTCGCAACCAATGAATTGACGTTTCACTCGCATTTAATCAATAACAATATGTGAGAGAAATGGCATATATTCGGGGCTAAGGAAAAGAAAAAGATTTGAGAGAAATACAATCATTTCTCTTCTTATTATTCAAAGACTACAAAGAAAGAATAACGACCCTAGCAGACGTTTAAATTTGAGTAGTAGTAGGAATATGCCTATGCTCCTCGGTAAGAATTAATTTGGACTGACAGAAACAAATTTACAAAAGTTACTAATCTCCTAATTCTACTTTTCAGCTTTTGATTTAGATTTTTGAATGAAGATTCTCTTGCCAAAGACGGAAAAAAACCACGACCTGAGTGAGAACCATCAGCGAATCACTGCAACTGAAAATTGCTCCCAATTTTGGAGGTCTCTGCACAAAGAATAAAAATTGTCCTAATCTTCGGTTAAATCTTCGCTGCAACTCCCTAAATCAATCATTTTGGAATTTCAAGTGTTGTTAGAACTCCATTAGCTAAGTCAGGCTCCAGATGATGCTCCAACAGAGCCAGCCAACCAGATTTCTCATTCAGTTTCTCTGAATCTATATCTTCAATCAATCCAATCTGCTCTCCGAACCTACACATGCTGGGCCTCCAACTTTAAGGCGCTTCGGCCCAATCTCTAGAGGAGGTTCCCTCGTTCTCTTTCCAATCTCCTGCTGGAACCTATCATTTCTGTGGTGCTCTCGCTGCCTACTCATTGCTTCCTCATTGCCTAACTTCTTATACTTGATAGAAATATGAAGGCTGCCTCTTCCAAATGTGTCCTTAAAAGCTTCTCCTGAAGCTTCTTTACAGCCCGAAGTGGGATTCATGTTACGATTCGGTTCATCGGTTCTGCAGCCCTCAGATGGCATTAATTGCCCGAATCTTCTTCCATGTTGGTGTTTCTTTAATCGTTTAAGCCCCTGTTCATATATGAGCAAAAGTATGAGGAAGAGCAGCGGGGGTCCCACAAACAAAATGGAAAGACCAAAAATGTATAATCAAGGCATCGATGATTGCAAAACACAAAATGATAGCACAAAACTCAATTAGAAGACAAATACTATAATAATGGAAAAATTATCATCAGCTGTAACTAAATAACTGAACCAAAAGCTAGAATCATAGTTTGAGCACCATAAATGCAACTTGAATTTCCATATGCAAATTACCTCCCAATGATAAGTCAAAGTTAAAGCTAACATAAGGTTTTTTATAGTCAAATAACTTTTAAAACTTGGATGAAGAAAGCAAATTACATAAAATTTCAACCTTTGACTAATAAATGGTTTTCAAATCTCTCTTTTTTTTTGAAAAAAAAAAAAGGCACCACTGAAGGTTAAGTTTGCAATATAATATAAGAAATTAACTTCGCACTGCTGTTATTATACCTGGTGTCCAGACTTCTTTGATGACATGGTGGCAATCCCATTTCTTTTCTCAACCTTCAAAAATGAAGGTCGTTTAACCCTAAATATCTCTGAATCGGAATTATCACTGTCTTGGTTCAATATAGACCTACTCGTTGGTTCATGAACATATGTACTATCACTGTATTGATTAATACCTGCACAATCTTCATGCGAAAAACAGGACACAGACGATTCATATGTATTTTGTGAGACGTCTTCGGAGAACCCTTTACCGTTAGTGTTTCCCAGGTTAGCTAGTCCCTGTACCTGCTTTGAGATTTATAAATACCAAATGGTCACTTACTGCAGGAGTAGCTGCTCAAGTAGAGATTGAAACAATATAAAATGCATGTTGCAGCCTAAAACCTATAGATACTAAGCAGGAAGAGAGCTGGATCTTACTTTTTTCGTTGAGGACCTGCCTTGCTCTGCCAAAGAGCAGAGAGTTGATGCGGCCAAAGATGAGAAAGCATCTGCTACTTCAGTTTGAAAACTTGCAGTGTCAAGGCTCATTGAAGGCTGTTTATGTTCTAGTGGTTGATCCACAGTTGAAGTTATTGCAGCAATCTCAGGATTCAAAACAAAATTAATCTCACAGTACGGAAAGAATCCATCCTCTACATCACTCTGTAACTTATTTGACAGTGGATATGAATAGAAGTCATCACCATCTTCAGCTTGTCGCTCAATCTCTTTTGATATGGCATCTTCTTGCTCAAACTTCTTGGCAGCAGCTTCCATCTCTGAAACATCATCCCTCAAGAAGAGACCATGATAGCTCCCACATGGGAAGTCAAGTGACTTAATATCTGCAGCGGGCAATCAGGCTCATCATAAGACAAAATTACACATCAAAGGAAATTACAAAAATAAAGCAGGATCTGAGAAAGATAACCATGTCGAAGGCAAACAGGATGCAAGTAACAGCTGCAATTAACAAAGGCAACATAACAGTCGCGTTTGCATAAAGTGCAGACTATGGTTCTATAATAATTTGGAGATACACTGTTGCATGCCCTTGATTTCATGATAGACCAACGTGCCCGATGCAGGAACCGCATCAGCTTTACAAATGAAACCGTAATGCAATGATAAGAGGCCAAGTCTGCTGGAGAATAATCCAAATCATCCAATTCTAAACTTGTATAGAGAAGCATTGCTTCTTTGCACAAAAGTTCCTCGTGAGGAAGGAGAGGCACCCTGTTGAGATGGGCATATCGCAAGCTTGCTGCAGCCCCCAAAGGAAACCAATCACCAATAGCAAAGTTCACAGCCTCACCGCAGTTGAAACCTAAAGGAGTACAATTAGAAACATTTGCATCGAACTCTGTGAGAGCAGAGTAAGGACAACTCAGTAAATATGCCTTACCATGATTGAATCCAGCATGATATGCTCTTGGAAAGGTAATTACAAACTCTCCAGGCTTCTGCACAGCCTTGTAGACAGGGACATCATGTTCCAACAAAATATTTGGAGGAAATAGCGTTGTTTTACCCAAAAGCACATCAAAAGCTCCATCTTCACCATCCACTGATAGGATATCATTAGCGTACACATGTTCCTTGACGACCTTCTCAAATTTTAAAGCAGCATGACCGGGTATTCCATACCAAGTTTTTGAAGCCCCGCAGTGATGATAATTAATGCTGTGCCACAAAAGAAGAAAAAGGACTAATTACGGAATATTAAGTAAATAATTGAAAAGTGATTTAATGTTAGATAATGTTTACCTATACAAGTAATGATCCTCCACGTGCCAAGCAAACATACTAAATAGCATTCCTATGTAAAGCATGGGTTCGGTTACTCCCTGAAACAAAAATCAGTTCAATAAAATAGGATCATGCATGTAAGAAGATCAACTAATATAGTGCCAAAGTTAAGAAGATTAGGAAATTTTTATCATTTCATTACCGGAATTGCTGTTTCAAGAAGACGCAAAGTGGACTTTGGCAGTCGTGAGAGATTCTGAAATCAAACGAAAACAAGTACATAAAGACCAATACAGCCATATTCTAAAACAGGGATAGAGCCAATCAAAAAAGGATCAGTAACAAATATGGCTTCCTCAGTTCCACTATATCTCTCTATCCAAGTCAACCTTGAAGTTATTAAATTCAAGAGATTCTTGGAATGTTGCATCCTTACTTTATCCAAATATTACGGATTAATAATAATATAAACAGTTACTTCCCCTGGTATGATAAATGTTGACAGTTTTGGGATTTGAATGTATCAACCCTGTAGGACCCTCATGGAACCAATATGCAGCAGGCACCATTTGAGAGATTACCAAATTAAGGCATGTAGATGCTGTTGGTGATCATTGCTTCTCTACAGCAGCAGATCCTCTGAAGCCCCTGTTAATTAGACAGGAGAGGACACGATTTATCCCCCTACCATAGTGACTCTAAGACTGTCAGAATCTATCTCTTTAAGACCGCATAATAAGGCACAGGATCATTCTAATTGGATAGTGTCTACTAGGATTAATTTTTAATACCACATTTGAACATCCACTTATTCTGGACAGTCAACTAAAAAGTCAAGTCTTACTAACAGGAGAGAATCTTTTTGACAAATTCTGTTGGCAGGAAAAGAGATCATGGTTCTTCGTTGTACAACAATGACTTGTCCTGACACGAGTATAACCTGTAGTCCCAACCATGATTGGGGCTTTGATTTCTTGCCAAACATATGAGCAACTAGAGTTGTTACACTTTATAAGGCAGAATTGAGAAAGGTCAAAAGAGAGGACAGAAGACCAGTTCCTTTACCATAAATCTACACAAAATACATGAATATACAATAAACGACCTAAGAATGTGATCATCAGCTATGCAACACATCTCTCAACCATAAATCTACAACAAAATACATGATCATACAATCAATTATCCAAGAGAGATCAATCAGCTATGCAACAGAATAGCACTTTTACTGTAATGATAAAATTATAGGCCTTCCAAGAAAACATTTAAAAAGAAAAGAAAAAATAAAGAGATAATAGTAAGGAGTTTAACACCTTCAAATTCCATTTACTAGTTCCAAGCAGATCACTGGGAGAAGAAGAAAAGGCACTACCCTCAACATCACAAGCATATTCAACACTTCCTGTCTTCCCACAAGCAATTTCACGCCAAAATTCTTTTTCCAGGTATGTTGCAGGAAGACAACTAGCACTATAATATCTACGAGAAAACACCTTGTTCGCCATTTTCTCGAACTCACTAAATGTATAATTTCTGAAAAGTAATGTTCACATTCAAAACCAGAAAAATACTCAGGCAGAAGATATGAAAATAACATTTGCTTCAACTGAGAGAGCCCACCTTCCGCTCATGAAAAATGTAACTCTGTCATCATTATTCCACTCAGCAAGACGAAGAGGCTGTACTCTAGTTCTGAACTTGAATCCTACTTTCTCCTTCATCAATACAACTCCAGCAGGAACAGTAGCACTTAAAGGGGAAATGATCTTGCATATTCCTGCGAATTAAGGAGCAAACATACAAAATGCTTCAGTATGTATTTATCAAAAAAACCTAAAGAAGCATTTTTTAGAACATTTCCTTCAAAATTGAAAAATGCATATCCCTCCTCCAGTTGGTTTTGAATAATTCAGATAGAATAAAGGCAAAACTAGGTGCCATACAGCTATTAAGAAAGACCAATTTCTCTGTACCAGTGTGTCAAAGAAGTTAAACAACATTTTTTCCATAGATACTGTTGAAACATTTGGGCCTGATAATTAATTCAAAATAGATCCAATTATTTCCATCTTTATTTGTGCATGACATGAAAACCAAAACGTATGACTGCAACTAAATGAAAACCTTCCACAATAAATGTGTAGCAGTGAATACAAGTAGTACCACAAAGAGGAACCAGCAGTTGGAGCTTTTATATTTCTACCACAGATCTTTAGTCTTGCCATCATAAATTAATTCAGTCCCCAGAAAAACAATATTATACAAAAAGCCTACCAAATAAAAAGTTATAGGCATTGCAGCCTCATAAAAATGAATGTGAAAACAAAAAACATACATATCAAACTATAATGTTTCTCTATTCTCCTTTTCTTTTAGGTTATATTTTCCATTACATTAACCTGGGGTTGGAAACAAGGGGACGGGGGATTGGTCTTGAGATTTGGAGATGGAAAGTATTGATATTGTTAAAGACAGGCTGACAGCACAAAAGGTGTTACCATATCTTGAAGCTTCAGGAGCTATTTTCTGCAAATAAACAAAAGGATCTTCAAACTCTTCCTTTGTGGGGCAGTATACAGGACATTCTGGAATTTTTTGAGTCCATTCTAGATCACTAGTTTCAAACTTATCAACCTTGCGCTTTGAAAAGACATCTTTCTCACTTGAAGCACCATTTGACCTAGACAATGATTCTGCATTCTCTTGTAACCTCATTCCACGTGAAGCTGAAATTCTCAAAGCATCTCCTCCACTTCTAGCCATCATGTTTGAGAAACCAGATGTCCCAGATACAGTTTCTGATTTTATTCGTTTAAGTCTTTTATGCTTCAACAACTCTAACCCATTTTTTAACTCTTTGGGCAAACACACCCTTCCTTCCACCTACCAAAAAAAGCAGATAAATTTAAAAAAAAAAAAAAAATCATATATTAGTGTACAGAAACAAAGATAAAAGCAGACTTGACAAAAAATACGACGACAATACACAAGCAGCCTCAGCATTCCCCACATCTGAAGTTAAGTACTTCTACTTTCCAATTGTATTAGTATCTAATTGCTATCCAAGTGACCTCCATTCGTGACAGTTTACAAGGTTTTCAGTAAGTTATAGCTGTATTAGCTCAAACTCTCCAGTGGATTAACTACTATCAGCTTGACCCATGGAAAACTTTGATTTCAACAGAGCTCTTAACAGAACCTATTTTGTCAATACCCCTGGTATTATGCTTGCGCCGCTGCCAAAATAATTAGAAAATAAAAAACCTATTCTAGTAAAAAAAAAAAAAAAATCAAAGATCTTGACAAAACATAGTATTAAATCAGGTAACATAATTATAATTCCCAATGCATTCAATGCATACAAGAACAAAAAAAAAAAGTAAGTGAGAAAGCCTTTAGAGACTACAGTCATGTTTCAATAACAATCACTAGACTAGTAATTGATCTAAACGAGGAACCAAGTTCATTCTGAAATGATACAGTCAAAAGGATAATTTTTGAAACATGCATAACCATTTGTAGCAAATTGAGAATGTGAAACCAAAAAGCCGACATCGATCTGTACCAGGATAAAACAATTTCTAAAGCATTCAGAAGACAGATGGTTTACTGAATCTAAATCAAATTAATGGCCCAAGTAGATTAAATTTACACCTCGAAATCATGAGTTAAAGGTCTGCGACCAGTTCAATTCATCATACATAACATAAGCGGTAAATATAAAGTCAAATTTTAAGTAATTACGTTGAATCTTAAGCGCGTCTGTGTGTGTAATTAGACTATTTCAAAAACAATACACGGCATTAACTGATCAACTTTTAAAATAAAAAATAGTAATAATAAAGTAAAATTCATTAAATATTTAATCTTATCTACAAAATTTGTAAACGTAGACAAAATAAACTCTAACTTAAAAAATCCAACAAACAGAAATGTAAATTATTTGATTAATAGAAAAATGAAGCATCCATCATCTTCACGCAAAAGCCCTCCATAGAAACATCGGAAATAAATTCTGTAAAGTTTTAGTTGTTATTCTAAAATGAATTATAAAAGAACAAACTGATAATTCCCTCTGCTACTAAATGCATGAAGCACTATGTTGACTGCATGAAGTTTACATTGATCGATTTTTTTTCTATATTTCGAAAAATTAATTTCTTTTTTTTTTTTTTCCAAAATATGTAGAACAAATCTAGGAAAGTAGGAAAATTGTGAAAATTTAAGAAACGATTCCAGAATTAAAACAATGCTTAAGGTCCATAAAAAACAGAGTAATTAAAAACATGAAAAATCGATTAAAATTCTATAAAAAAAAAAAAGGGAAAGAAATACAGAAAGAACTCAAAAGAGAAATAACGTACCATCTCATTCCGCAATGGTTCGTTGCACGCTACTGTTTGGTCGCAATTCACCAAACGAAACAACCCAAAGAACAATGAAAAAGAAGCACAAAATCCGCAAATAACAAACCTTAGATCACGATCTTCACCATTTGCTATCAAACCAAAGCATCAACCGTCAACCAAACTCGCCACATTCTCACGACGCGCCACGAACTCCAACGGACCGATTCAAACTCAGAGATTCAAATCCAAGCCACGAAACAAATGCTTAAAATAGCATAAGAAAATATCAATACTAGAGAGATTCGTTTTTCACGGCGAATCAGACACTTCCTTCGCCGGGGAAAAAAGAAGTTTCCCGACGGAAATAGGAGTTCTTCAGAAGAAAGGTATGAGAGAGAATCAGTAAATGAGAAATGAAGAGAGAAAAAGGAAAAGGTAAGGCTTGGAAAATCCGAAAAGAACCAACAGAAGATAATTTATACGTTTTATACCCAAACATCAACTGGAATTGTCATACCCACAATGCGGGGAAAAAGAAGTTACACAATTTTTCTTTTAAAGGTAAAAGAAAAAATAGAGAAAGAGTAAAGATATGAATTGTGAAGGAAACTGGTGACTAAACGAAACGCCTTGCCAGCCTAAAACGCATTTGTTCCTTCTCTACCATTTCGCTTGTTTGTGAGGAACCTTCCATGTTTTCATTCCTTTTTAATATAACCTCGTTTACATTGAGTAAAATGTTACTAGGTGAAATAAAAAATAATAATAAGTTGAATGCTTTTGACGCTTTCATTAGGGTCGTTTTGTCAATTCCTGTAGAACTCTGGTCCCTTTCTGTTTGGATCAGAGAAAAGAAAGTCTGGAATGATGCTTAAGCACAAAACCTAAATGTGCATACTATTCATATCCGGCCGTCTATTGAACTTGATCATGGACGTTTAACGGTCAAAAAGTAACGACATCCGTGGAATCCGCATCCTAATTGGCCTGTACAGCTGAGTTGTACCATAATAGCGTCACCCAACTTCGAGTTAGTTAGGCTACCGTAGGAAAAAGAAACGAATCCCCCCGCCTGATTGCCCTTTCCACAAGGTTAAAGGTCTCTAAGGGTATTTTGGACTATCTGGGATCATTCCGTAATGTAAGTGAACTACCAAGGAAAGCGAGGCCAGACGTGGCTCTGTAAAGAAGCGTGTACTCAAAACGTGGCCCAATCAAGGGGACATGAAAGACGTGTTGCATGAAATGGTACATTGGGTTGAGGCACTTTCTGTGACTCTGTGGATGACGCCAGAACGGTGATAGCCGGCCCATATTACCGGGCCAGGCTTTAGGCTTTCACGAGTCACGAGGAATACGATGCTCAGTTAAAAACTTCAAATAACAACAAAGTCACCACCGTATACCGTTAATTTTCTCTCTCTGAAGGCTATTGGTTAAAATTTTTCCCAGCTTTTTCTTTGTCTTTTCTTTGAGAGTTTACGGGGACATTGGTCACTTGGTCTGATGATTAGTTTTACCACAGTCCGCGCAAGCGAAAGTTTGGCGGCTCGGCCTTCACACCCAGGCTCAGTCAACGTTCTACGTTAGCTTCTAGCTCAGCTTCTATCTTTAGCCGGCTTGGATTCTTAATTCTCGCTCTTATTTAAGCAAAATTTCTTTCCCTTCCGGTTTCAAGAAAAACGGAAAACGTGTTCATTATTTGGTCAAAATTAAAAAGCTTTTCCTAGAAATGAGTTCAGGTTGTTAGGAAATTGAGACAGATAAATTGCAAGCGTTACAAATCCAAATTTAGTATTACAAACTTTTTAAAAATTAATGAATTATTTAGATTATGCTTGAAGTTCAAATAATGATTAATTACGCAAATAACTTTTTTGTTATATCATTTTATTAATTGGATATCTAAAAAGAAATTTTGATTTAAATAAGTACATGTATTGTAATTTTATTAAACACATAAATATTTTACGTTAACATCGTTAAATAAATATTGATGAAATATTTAATATCTAATTTAACTATAACATGTGATAATTTTAAAAATAAAAATTTAACATTTTTGTGACTTATAAGTAACTCTTCAAACAAAAGTGCTAAATGAAAATGTTGAAAAATCACCTTTTTTCTTTCCTTTTATTTGTGATATCTAATAAGTGCATGCAAACGTATACCCATAAAATCTTGTGCTTTGAAAATGCCCTTAAATAAATTATTGAAAATTATTTATTTTTCTGGTTTTATCGTACTTTCTTTTTCAGATTTCATTCATTTATCGGCATAATAGGTATCACAAAAATCAATATTTACTATGAAAATTATACTATCACTTACTCAAACCACTATGCAAACCATTCTATTACTTGCTCAATTGCTCCTTTTTCCTTTTTATTTTAAATTTTTTTGTCAGATTCTCAATGGCCTATTCTTTAAGGAATCTTATTTAAATTAAAAATTAAAGAACCAAATTCAATTCCATTAAGCCCACAAACAAAAATAATACACATAAATAATCTATTCAATCATGCAACGTTATCATATCATATATTACATGTACTTATATCACCTTACCTGCTATTCTTTCTATCTGCATTATCAGAAAATGTATTTTTTTTTCCAATTTAGCAACAATAATGCCAACAAAAACCACTTAGTTCAAGAATCAGGTTGATATTAGGTATCTCATGGATAATATTCAACAGCTCTTTACATGAATTAACTAATTCTGTAGTACAAAAGGTGAGCCCCCAATACCGCGCCTCCCCCCCTCCCACCCCACCAATCAAAAATCATAAGATTGGAAAGCAAAATTATGCGAGGAAAAAAAAGTTGGTGATCATCAAAATCATGTTACATCAATTTTTAATAAGTGTCTATAATAGGGCAAGGACTGGCTAGGTCTTATTTTGATTAAAGTTGCAAAGAGTGGCAGGGTGGACTGGGTTCTAAAAGCCTTTACCGTGAGCAAGAAAACGAATGATCAAAGATGAAAATGTAAGGATGGGAGACCTCAGATTGAAAACGTATAGCACTAAGCTAGAATTAGAGGTCATGGTGACGCTACGTTCCGCGTTTCTTTTAATTTCTTTACTTAAATCTGATTTGAGTGTGAAAGATTAGATTATTATTTAAAAATATCCAAAACAACTCATACAAAGCTGAGCGAAATTGAGTTAGTCCTTGGAACTTTCTCATTATTATCTAAGAAAAGAGCAGGATAAGCTAGCAATTGCCAAACATCGAATCAAGTGCTGCGAATGCAATCATGGTAAAGCCAATCCCCGTGAGAATCAGGTTCCCCAAGCTGAGTGACATTCAAAATTCAGCATAATAGTAATAATAAAATTTATTAAAAAAAAAAAAAAGCTTCCAAAAAGCAGAGCTTAAAACCACAATATCGCGATGTAGCCTGTAAACATCATGACAAATTATCTGTTTTCTCATCTTTTGATGTACAATTTATAATTTAAACAGGGAGTGACTGATGATTTGGTCATAGGAAGATTATATGATGGCAAAGGGAAGATGCTATAAGCTAAGTACATTTTGAAAAGTGTAACTAAGGAAGATGTGGAAGCCTTATTTGCTTTATTAAAAACAAATGTTATTTGGGATATTGATTAAAATGATATTTATATTTTTTAATTTAATAAAAATAATATATTTAATATAAAATTTAAAATAATAATTAAATAATTTTTAATCAATATCTAAAAACAATCAAAACTTTATTACAAATAAGCTTTAGAAAAAATGATGTTAGGATTTTACTTTAAAAAAAAAAGGTCAAAGCTTAAAGGGAATAAATATATAAATACATATCAATTTGAATAATTGATGGAATTTACATATATAGTCCATGTGCCAACATTGATAACAATGTTTAAATGGGAAACTTGGGATCCCCTTGCATCAATGTTAGAATAATTGCATCATAACCTACAAGTGATGTAAGTGGGCATAGCATATTGTGACGACATGTATTTGCTTTGTGTTCCTCAATAAAATTAGGAACAATTAGTCCAACTTGCATATATTTTCACAGTTGATAATTTCATTAAAAAAAAATCCAAATCCAATTATTTAACAAGTAATAAGAATTATTTCTACCATAAATTTTTATCAAAACTTGAACAGTTGAATCCAATTAAAATTAAATTTCATGTGCATAATTAATGTAAATTAACTAATAAAATTAAAGTTAAAATAATTAATAAAATTTAGTAAGTATTATATTGATTATTGGTAATTTATAACAAAAACGTATCAGTCTAACCTTACTGCCACTAAAACCTTATTTGAACCGATTATGGGGTACTTAATTTTACTTAATCGAATTAGATACTGCAAGTTAATCGATTATAAGATACCCCTGTCATCCGACAGTGTGAACATTTACACCACACTGTACTAATTGCTTACTACACTGCGGATATGTCACCAAAATTAATTTTTAAAACCCCCCCCCCCAAATTTCATTTTCACAACCTCAATGACCAGTCAACCACGTAACATTCTCATACTTTCTCGAGAGCTAGATTTCATGCATGTAGACAAAGTACAAGGTTTAGAACTTAGACGAAGCTGCCGATGTCTTGACCAAAAATAAGATGATGCTCCCAAACAGACATAGCCGACACCTCTGAAAACTTACCAAACCAGTCTAGTTCTACTGTTCTACAGTGACCTAAAATCCTTAATTTTATCGTTTTCGTGGAAAGTTAAAAAAAAATGCCTTTATTAGCTTTGAAGGAGTCAGACCACTGTTTTCAATCCACTTACCAAGTTTCCTTTGAATTTAATGAATTTTAAATTAAAAAAATCCGAGTCCCTATAAAATATTCTTTAATCACTAAAAGATTCTTATAATAATTACATTTTTTTATTTTAAGAATTTTAATGAAAGTCTATATATATCCATTAAATTTTACCTTAAAAATTACAAAATTTTTAAGAAAATGTTAATAATTAGATATTGATTAAAGTGATTTTAAAAAAATTCAATGAAAATAATACAATAAATGCAAACAGTTTTTCAAAAATAATAATTTATTAATCTTTAAATCATTGTCTATGAACACTAATTAACCGACTTCAGCCATTTATTCATTGCTATTTTGACCAAATGACTTCTAACTTTCAATGTTTATTTAGTCTTTTCTGCCTAAATTTCAGTTCGTGGGTCGACGTTTTAAAAAATGGTATGGATACGTTGATTGTTTTATGACAAAGGAAAGCTCCGAGTTGTTGCATTCCCGAAACCCCCAAGGGACTAAAAAGCACAAGTCAATTTTTAAACAGTTCAAATTTGGTTGTGACCGCAACATGTTTCCACATAGGGCCTAGCCTATGATTCAGTGCCACATGGGCCAAAAAACCGCTTTACGTCCTTTCATTTCTCAGCTTACTTTTACTGTTTTTGTTATAAAGCACAAAATAGGAGGACCAATTTTTGGGTTTTGCTTTCCATAGAACGTGAAGGTTCTCAATCTGTTACTTAGTCGGCTGTACCTTTTATTTTCTTTTTCCTCGTATTCATATTATATTTTTATATTTCTCTTACACCTCAGCATGTTAGCCGCCTTACCTTCCCCTTTGTTTCTCCAAAATATTTGGCCTTGCCCTTTTACACTTTGATAAAGTGTTAAGCTAACAAGTAATAATGTTGTATTAAATAAAGAAAAATTTTGAATTTTTTATATTTTATATTTTATATTTTTAATGTATTGATTGGAAAATATTATTATATGTTATATAATTTTCTTATTCAATGTGTTCAGTATTTTTTTAAATTGTTGGATATAATACTATCTTCATCTAATATAATAAAAATCATAAGTTATTCGCACTTTTAACCCGTTCTCATTTTTAGTGTCTAATGCAATCAAAACTGTTCAATGTCGACTAATGTTCGGTACGATTGGGTTTACTCATTAGATTAATCACGAATTTTGGGTGGATTTACGACGTCACCATTCACCAAGTTAAGCGTGAACTAATATTAGGAATAAAAAGGGAACATGCTCGCGAATTTTCTTTTCCATTTGCTAAACTAATACCCTAGAATTTGTCGATTGCTAGGCGACCATTGGACTTTTTCGATGGTCTAATCGAGATGGCCCAGGACTAATGCCAGCTAATTTTACTAAATTGCATCTAAAACAAGGATTATGATCTTTGATGCTACATAAAACTATCCACATTGTGTACAAA
>JBBYHM010000026.1:11507537-11522264 GCA_038381775.1 Adansonia rubrostipa
CTGGTCTCCTTGTCTGTCTTTAGCCTCTTTTTTCCTTTTCCTTTCTTTTCCCTTCTTTCTCTGATATATATATATATTAAAAAAATGGGTACCCGATTCTCTTTAGAAGATATAATCATAGTACAAACTCCAAGATATAAAATATTTATATATATATATTTTTTCAATGTGGCAGTACCCCCAAGTTGAAATCCAAATTAGGCTTATCGGAGCTTGTCCGTGAAAGTCTTGATGAGCTTACATCTGATATTCTTTCAAAGCTTAAGCACGTTGGATCCATGTCCTCCTGAAGACAAGAGAGAGAGAGAGAGAGAGAGAGAGAGAGAGAGAGACATCATCAAAAGAAAATAAAGGAAAGCTAATAAATTGATAGTTGAGATCGTGAATCAGTACTAAAAGAGCAGTTCAATATGGGATTTAGCTTTCTGTTTCATTTAGCATATCTACGATTAAACATCTGGATATCATCAAAAGAAAATAAAGGAAAGGTAATAAATTTATAGTTGAGATCGTGAATCAGTACTAAAAGAGCAGTTCAATATGGGATTTCGCTTTCTGTTTCATTTAGCATATCTACGATTAAACATCTGGATTTTAGAAAACTTGGGTTAAAAATTTCAAAATCATACCACGAAATAATCGAATTTGAAATGTACATGGCTAGATAAACAAAAAAAAAGCGAAAAGTTCCTCTATACCATTTTTTTATGGTTCATTCCTATATATATATATATATATTAGGATCAGAACATTGGACAAAAAAAGTTTCAAATTGAAGGTTATTTTGGGAAACAAAAGGGTTTGAAATTAGTACCTGGAGAGATGGTATTGGGAAGGTTCCAGCAGGATCCTTTGGTTTCCCATGCTGCCAAACTTCCCTGTTAGAAACCAACAAAATGAAAGAATATTTGGTATCAGTGAAAGCCATGCAAAAGAAAAGCAAATTGAAAAAAGAAGGCAGAAGGCTATCTTTTACTATCTTGTTTATGGTTGTTCTCACTTTACATTTTATGCTGACTGATATATCCCCCCCCCCCAACAAATTTGATTTCCTTTACTCATAACAATTAAGAAAGAAGGTTCAAACAAAGGGCATATATGGCTTTAATACCAAGATTTCCACCAATGGCTAGCTTTGACACTAATTTTTCCATTTGTACACCCGCATTTTATTAGCCCTATATGTGATGTGATGTGAGCCCACAAAATCCAAAGGAAAGAGATATCTCCATTAATTTTTTAGGTGGATTTGTCATTGGGGATTCTCATTTCTCAAGACTTAGAATGATAGGGGGGAGTGAGTGAGTGCAATTTCTTTTTACTTCCTTTTTCCTCTCCCACCATCCCAATTTGAGATACTTATTAGCTATCACAATAATTTGATTACTCCATCATAGACAGGCCATGGAGTTCTCAAGGACAGAAAAGAACCGAAATTACTTATCCCATTTCTTGCATGTAACTTAGCTGGTATTTGCATGTGATAGTAAGCCTACAAAAAGCTGGAGAGAGAGAGAGAGAGAGAGAGAGAGAGAGAGAGAGAGAAATGTTTGATACAGACATTCTTAAATTATATTCACCATCAAGAAGCAAAAGGTACGATGAAACTACATCTATACATACAACTGTATAAGAATGAGAGATAAACTGTTTCCTGTTCTTGTTAAAGAAACGGGCCGACGTCTTTCTAAGACTTTTCAAATGAAAAAAGAAAAAAAAAAAAACTCTATTGTATAAAATTCTTGTTTCAGATTAAAAGTCTATATATTTTCTTCTGCATTCCAGCAATGCTGACAAATGCATATACAAATGAATGCAGCAGCAAACGATCAAACGAAGGGAACTAAGATGATAGATCAAAACAAAATAAGGATCGTACTACATTAGGTATATGTGGTTGTCGTGAGTTTTGATATCGATCCCTGTATCATTAATTGTCCTTCTATTTTTCTTTTAGAACTAGAAAAAAAAAAGAAAAAGAAAATAAAAATTCTAGGTAACCAAACAATGGAATATATCGGAAAGAAACAAATGAAACAGAAAGGACTGAAACACTGATTGGCAAGCCAAACTACTACTAGTAGTATAGTAGTGGTAGTAGTGTAGTACACTGCAGACTAACCTTGATGAATTGCTCCAGAGGCCATGGTACTCTTTGTCTTGATGATGAGCATTTGATGATGATGGTCTTCCCGGATTTTTAATGTCAAACATCAAATCTTCAGAAGCATCCCCAGATGATCCATTTTGAAATGCATCCGATTGTCCTGCTTGGTTATGCAATTAAGTTTATTGTAAACCCAATTTAAGCAAATTACATAAATATTCAACATGATGAAGAAAAATTGCTAGTAACCTGGAGATGCAGCTGTTTTGTCGGTGGTCTTCACCGTTCGATACATCTGCAAGCAAATTTACAGAGAAATATATATATAACTTGTTAATAAGTTAAATAAATCATTTGTAGGCCTTCGGCTAGCTAAAAGATGGACAAATAAAGTAAAAACCAGAAAGTAGACCAATAATAAACTATTAGCTGTACCATAGACAAGGTGTAATACACTAATACAGTGCATGCCAGTACGAACCGTAATAAAAGAAATGGACATGAAGTATTTATATGAATATATATAGGAATTGAGAAGCAGTAAAAAATGGAGAGTTTAACCATGGTTAGGGAGGGAGGTTAAATAAAAAGCCATCCGAGGAATATATCATTGGGAAATGATAGTGTCTTTGTACTTTGGTTATATTTCTTTCCTTTTCTCTCTCTCGGTGTAAGAGAAAATAGTTTTTTTAAGAAAAAATAATAATAGAACTGAGTGAGAAACTTATGACTCATGATTTTGAATTCCTTGGGCTTTTGTCTGACTCGATCTCTTTTTTTCTTGAAATCGATAGTGTTTATTACTCTCTCTCTCTAATTGAATTATTTTTTCTTCTACACGGGCTGGTTCATTCTTCCAAGCAAAAAGCTGTTTATTGGCTTGCAGAACCATCAGATCTAGTAGAAAAAGAAGTGCTGAGGATTTGGAAGACCCTCTGCAAGGGGACATTGGATTTTGTAATCAACGTTATTAACAGCCTACGGTAATGTAGGCTGTTTACAAATGCAAAATTCATCTTAGTACCACCATTAACGCTGCATCGATCTACAACTAACAGCTTGAGAAAGTAAAACAAGGAGAAAGATTAAAGATTTAGAAACACAAAGTCACATTGCAAATGATAACTTTAAGTAAATTATTGCAAGATTATAAATATTTAACTTTCTTCCACTTAGAGGAAACCCCTGCAAGTATAACACCTAGAAGAAAACTCCGTTTAGATTATATCAGAGAAAAATGGGAAAGTTATTTACCTGTAGATGGGATTTAACATGTGCTAAGGTAAGATCTTTGACATCCATTAGCTCAAGAACTGACTTGGGCGTAGCTCCTAAAACCCCACAAAATAGAGAATAAATATATTAAGGGAGGAAACATCATAGTTATATAAGTCAAATTTTGTTTAGCATAAAAATATCCTTCCTATTGTTCCTGTTCCCAAAGATGCTTAAAATCAAATGAAGCAACGGTGAAAGAATGAAGAAAAGGACTGAAAAGTGAATAGTAGAGAAAGAAAAAAGAAGAAAGAGAATGAAGCATACTTTCATGGCCACCCAATAACTCAACAGCATGAACAAAGCGAGCATGAAGCATAGTTGTCCACCGCATCCTTGGAGCTCTCATGCTTCGCTTAGCTGGAAAACTTGACATGAATCTTGATCTCATCAACACTTGAGACTGAAAGGGGCTGAAACTCGTCTTACTAGTATCGCTGCTAGCCAAAGGAGTAGGAGAGGAAGCTAGAGATGAATGTTCCAAGGCCTGTTGAGCAAATGGTAAAGGAGTGTGAAGAGGAGGGTTTTGGTAGACGGAAATTCCCCCTATGGGTCTCAAGAAACCAAGCTCTTGTCCCAGCCCGTGTTGCTGCTGCTGATGTTGATACAGTAGTGGATGTTGCAATTGGTTGTGACGTTGAGGGAACTGGTTTTGATGATAAGCGTGGAAAAGATTACCATTGCAATTGGCGCTGCCGTTTTGGAGAAAATGAAGGCGGTTGGGGTTGGACTCTGGAACCCTTGGATTGGACAAAGAGAGGTCAAAGCAATTATCTGGTTTTGCCATTGAATACAAGGAGTTCCTTGAGTCAAGAGCTCTCTTCCAGAAGCTCAAATCCATATCTTCTTCTGTTGTCCTCCATGTAGATGTGGGTTTGGCGTTTGGAGGGCTGATTTGCAAAGATAAATCTGGTTGTGGTGGGAACAGCTCCATCTTTAGCACCCAAATAACAATCACTTTTAGGCTCCCTTTTGCTTATAAATGTTCCTGGTTACTCCCTTTCTTCTTTCTTACTTCTTCTTTATTCGCTACTCCTGCTGTTTTCTTCACCTCCTACAGCGTTTGTGTACAAGTAAAACTAAGTATATATTCAGGAAATTAAGGATTATGACTGTCTTTTACATAGTGATAGAGTGGTGTGTGTGTGTGTTGGTTGGATGATCCAGGCAAGGCAAAAGGATTTTAAACTTGTATAGCTGAGATGAACAAATTTCTGGTATTCTCTTCAGATGCGGTTTGATCAAAATTGTTGGGGGAGGGGGGAGGAGTCGTTCACAGAATGGAGATTGAGAGAGACAGAGAAAGAGAGAGAGAGAGAGAGAGAGAGAGAGGAAATGACAAAGTATGAAGTGAATGGTTGTTTCTTTTGTGTGAAGTATATGCGAGAAAATGACAAGAGAGAAGGGGAGAGAGAGAGAGAGAGAGAGAGGAGGCAGTAGTAGCAGTATTTTGTTTTGTGGACGTGGGGTTGTAGGGTACTTTACCTGGGCTGAGAAATGGAAGGTAAAAAAAAAATAACAAAACAAAAGCAAGCAAGTTTGAGGGACTTTGATTCCCATTTTACTTACCACTACTCTTTTCTTTGTTTCTTTCTCTCTTTTCTTTGGGAGAGAAAAAGCACTCAGATTTTATGGTTTATAGAATAATAGTAATACTCTAACGTGTGCATTTGCTCCCATGCTACCCTTTTTAAACCCCCCCCCCCCCCCCCCCGCATCCTTCCACCGCTACCCCCATTGCTCCCTTCTTTTAAACTCGAAGTCAAACTTAAATTATTTATTTATATCATATTTATATATTTTATCATAATATAATTATATTTAATATATTTTATATTTATATAAATTTTAATAAATTATAATTCATATTATATATATTTTTAAAATATATATTTATATTGTTTATTTAATATTTTATACTAGTTATAATTGTGTAATCATGTATAAAATTATTAGGTCTACTTAAACCTTCTACCTTGGTGGAATTTATATTACCTATAATTACTATAATACGAATAAGAGTTGTATAGAATTCATAAAAATATTACGTATAATCTATGCTTTTAAGTGATAAATCTTTATATAACTTTATATTATTATTAGATAATTGTCAGATTGTAGTAAAAAATGCTAGTGAAATGCTCTCTTGCTAGTTGTTGTTCCTTCTTCACAATTCCTAAATAAAAAAAGTTGTACTAATATTGCTTATATATATACACACAATATTAATTAAAAAATATGGTTAAGCTCTTAAAATGGTATAGAAAAATATTCGAGTTAAGCAAAGATTGAGAATGTGTGGATTATATTATCAAAAAATTCTATTAAAATATAAAAATAATATAATTTGTGTAATAAAAGCTATATAAATATAAGATTTATGATTATTTTTTGAATGCATAGAATAATTAAATGCCTATTTAGTAGTGAACCTGAAATACTTAGAAATATTTATAAATTTAAAATTTTATGCTTTTATACCATTTATAAATAATGATACTAAAATTTAACTAATTTATACATATTGTATAAATTTTATTCTTGCAATTTATATAACAAATAAAATCTAACTCACTTCTCTTAAATTCATATTTTCAACTATAACATAATAAAGTGGACAGCAACCATACATAGCAAAAATCAATTAACATCACCTTTTTTTATACTTTTTTTCTGGTTAATATCTTTGGGTCCATAATCATAGATTTTCTTTAGATGTCTATGAAGAGATAAATGTTGTATTTTATCTTACTAAAAATTTAAAATGCAGGACTTTAGATAATTAATTATCATCAGAGTAATTAGCAATTTATACTAGTTGATTAACCGAAAACTTGGTAAATTTCTTTTAAGAGTGGTTTGAAGTAGTGATCATATTATTTGTTAGGTAACGGTGAAATCCAATATCCGGAAAAAAAAAAAAAGTGTTGCCATGGCATCTCATGGATAATCATCATCACAAAAATGATTGAATCTCAAAATGACACGACCCAATTTTGCTGAATCCTGGGCCATCATTTGCTTTTTATTTCCTACGTATGACTATGTGCTATTAGTTTAGTCCCCAGTACGTTGCACAATTTGGACAGTAGCGTCAACTCCTCGATCTGATGTCTCAACAATCATTCATAAGTCTTCCTGTTACTCCACTGACATTTTCCCCCTGTTTAACAATTAACACTTCACTGAAATTGGTTTAATTTTGGCAATTGATCTATTTTCTTATAAGATTCTTTTTGAACAATTTTGGCATTGTTCATTATTAATTGCACCTCTTAAATTCGATAAGCAATTGAAATTATCATTCTAAAAAAAAAAAAAAAAACTGAAACTATCTTCTTTTTTCCTTAGATTTTCTAGCCCAGTCGTCTTTTATAAATCTTATTTATATTATTAATTCAAGAATTAAGTTCGGCAGACATAATTAAAATTAATTAATACGATCTCAGCTTATGATCAGCAAACAATTTTTTCATATTCAAATTAATATTACAAATCACTATAATATATATTATTATTTTGGGATTTTGTTCATGCACATTATAGTTGAATATTAATTTAGAAATTCCTTAAAGTTGTTTTGCTTCAAGAATCAGATTAACGAATTATTATTTTAATTGGAAATTTTCTCAAATGTATATGGTAAAGATGGCGTCACGGTGACAAGGAAGAACAATTAAACCAATTAAGATATTGCAAAATTTAATGAAGCTGAAAAAATATTATTATTGGTTAGGTAATTGGGTGGATTGATTGAGGCAATGATACAAATTGGTCCTATTTGCTTCACCCCCTTTTTGTCGGTAAATTACTTTGCTTTGTCAATTAATCAATCAATACAAACCAGAATGACATTATGTGCTTCCCAATTTTAGATAAAGTTGGTTTTAACTTTTGACTTTTTCTTTTTTTTTGAAAACTTTATATGTGCAAGATTTCTTTTATTGCTATTTGTCATTTCATTATTTTTTTTTCTTTGGTTTGCCTTAGGTTTTCTATTTGTTTTTAAGTGCCTTGCTAGTTATTTTATCTTCCTAGGATGTCTAAATGGATCACTTAATAAGCCAAGTGCTAGTTAACACCATGAAATTTTCTATTTAGTTCAATTTCAAAAAAACTATAAACTATATGTTAGTTATATTGTTACAATAATTTAATAGAAGGTAAAACTTTGATGTTATATATATACATATAGAGATATATATATATATATATATTGTTCTAAGGTTGGCCTTAATATCAACAGGAAACTTTGTTTTTAAAGTTGAAGAGTGGTTCAAATTCAACATTTACTTTTTAATAGGTGGGACAAGTGTGAGTAAAGGTAAATTTTGTTAAATTCAAAATTTTACCAATAACCTTTGGTGAGGGAAAGAGGCTTATAATGACATAAAAACTTGAGTTCAATTCTTAATACTTATATCTCATCATTTATCAAAAGTGATATTCTAAAATAGATTGCAACCTCCTTAAGTGAAAATTTTTTTCTATGTAAATCCATAATTTAGAGGTAAAGATCACCCCATCAAACCCTTTATTACTACCTAATAACAACACCTCCAACATCTGTAATTAAGTAGAGATTTTGAAGGTATAGGAAATTAGGAGCATGAAAGTTACAGGATTCATTTCATAATCGAAAGATGATTGATGCAAAGCTTTTTTTTTTCAGCGCTTTTACTGACCCACCGTGTGGGCTACGAGGGCATCAATCGACAGGCGTTACCTTTGCCATTTAACTTGCTTTTTTTTTTCCCTTTGTTTTCTATTTTTGTGGTTGGTTCCCCTTTCTTTGGGGGTCATCTTCCTCTCCAATGTCCATTGCTAAACTTTGGGTTACCAATCAGGATTCTATTGACAAACAGTCAAAACATTCAATCAGCAGCAAACACATTCATGAGACTGTCAAAACCCTTTTTGCTTCAACAATTTGGGTATACCTCACTCATGGCATTATGTTGTTATCAAATCCCACGGCAAAGCAAAAGTCTATCAAAGTTAGTCCATGAGTGTTACAGATTCCTTAGTTTACGTTGTATTCATAAGCATTGCGAGATTGTACTTCAATTTCCTTGAATTAGTTAAAACTCATGTAGGTTCCATATAAGCTCATAGTTAATCTAGATAGATCAAATATATATATATAGATACATTTTCAAAATAAAAATTGTAGGCTCCTGTCTAGTTAATATTAATAGGTACAATTAAAATATTATTTTAAAAAATACATTCGATTCATTATTTTGATCACTAAATTCAATAAAAAAACAATATATTAATATCAATCCAGAAAGGTTCCAAATGGTTAAGTGCATAATGCTTGCTACAAGGGCTAAAGAAGAAGGGCCAGTTTGATGTAAACAAAAAAATGTTGCAACATTGAGAGGCATTGGATTGTGTGTTCACCCTTACTTATTTCAATGACCATGTACGCATAGGCATCTCTTTGTCTCAACTCAAGCCTTTCTCTCATTATAATTAATTCCCATTAGATAAATCCTACCTTGAGATCAACAAGATACCATAGAATTCTCATCCATTAACATCCCCCGGCCTCTCCATTTAATTAGTTTAATCGTTATATGTGTGTATATATATATATATATATATAGAGAGAGAGAGAGAGAGAGAGAGAGAGAGAGAGAATTAATAAAGGACCTTTCCTTGCTTCCAAACAACAGTGCCACCCCAAGTGGCACCTCATCCGATCCGATGGATCAATGGATCAAGGAAATTTATGATTAATTTTTTTTCAATAAAAATATATTAATTTCTAACAAAATGATTCCAAATTAAACAATATAAAATTTTTTTTAGTCTAGCATTCCCGACAGCATTGGAAGCAATGTACTAAAACATACATATTTTATGTTTATTTTTTTATATTAATTTCATGTTTTTGATTCGATTTTTATTTAAAAATAAATAAATAAATAAATTGCAGGCACAGGACAGAAGACTGACAATTTGTTTTCTGAAGCAATTAAATTCATCATATATGCATGAATTAATATATAAGAAGAGGATTAAATTAATGTCAACCATTAATTCCATTCCTTGGGAATGGGAATTAAAGTTTAAAGAAGATTTGTAGTGAAGCATCTATCTTTATTTATCTTGGTCGGGAAAGGGAATTCGTAATTAATTATTTACTAATTAAACTTCATCTTAGTTTTCCAAGGACTTGGCTGTAATTACCAATTCGAGACGTCAACAAGGAATCTTTCATTAATTAATACCTCAATATTATAAGCTTTTTTCAGTTTTCTTTTTGTCTTCCATGCATTAGTAACCGTAGAGTAAATAAGTAAGAATTATTATTTATTTATCTGACATTTTGATGAATCATCAAAGGAATACCAATTAATTACCTATCTAACCAAATTAATATATAATAATCACATGCATGCAGACACATTATTACCTCAGCTTTGCACTCTTAATTGTCATGATCTAAATAACAAAAACTAGACATCAATTGTACTATATGTTCGACCTAGTATGAGCCCTGAGGCTTTACCAAAACGCATAAACTCTCTATCCTAACATGTGATGCAAACAAATTCATGTTATGGCAGACTAAACTAATGATCCATCGTTGCTGCTGATAATGTCATTATATTCATATATCAACTTCTAAGGGAATTTACTTTATAAAATCATCACTCAAATAATCAAGTATTTCTGCTTAATATTAATATAACATTAACTTGTTGGATGACTGCAGAGATCATGTGATCTTAATTAGTTAATGACTCATGGAATGTTGTGTTATGTGATGAAAATTGATTGTGACCAATGGGACTTCAACAAGAATAATACTAGTACTTTTGATTAATTATAGAGGCTAGGCTAAGGGGTACTGTTTTCTGGGCTGTCATGGAAAATTTGCTAATGGCGTGGGTCAACATATTTCCTTTTGCTTCCTATTTTATTAATTTCTCTGAAGGAAAATTCCTAAGTGTTGAATGCAATTGGATAAATTTGTTCTGTCAAAATAATTAACTTAATGTGAACACAAGGAAAGTTAAACTAAGGAAACATTGACAATATTTGCTTCATTATACACATAATTCACTTTTTGAAATCTTTTTGGAGATGTCAGTAAGATATACAATAAATCACACTTTCACTTCTCATTGATTAAACTGATTCTCTCTTCCACTTCATCGCTGACGTAAATGTCAATTAGGAGACTCTAGTTGTAATCAACTTATGCTAGCTACATATAACTATATCAGATTATTTAGATATACCAGAATTAGACTTATATCAGATTCGGAATTGTTTGAAAAATCATAATAAAATATCAATCAAATCTTATTCTAAATCACTACTGGCCATGGGTTTTGGGAAAATGTTCTGAGACCAGTAGTTTCAACTTCACTTCACATCATTATATTTCTTCTGCATGAAGTTGATCTTATGAAACTAAAAGCAAATTAAATGTTTATATATGTGCACACACACACACACACACACACACACGCAGAGACATACATACATACATACATACATAAAAACACGAGGAGAAGAGCTGGTACTGATAGTCTGTCAAAAGCATCAACAATGGGTAGACGCCGTAAAAGAATTAGATTTTTTTTTAAATTATTTTCATAAATCAATAATTTTCAATGCAACTGTTGATTATATATAACTATTCTCATTGATCTCAAAGCCTTTATCCTTGATCAGAAACCTTTTCAAATCTTACTGTGATTTAATGTTAATTGCATTATTAATGATCGTAATTTGGTTTGAAGTTTGAACAAATTAAGTACTAAGCGCAGGACACTTTAGCCTGAGGGTAAACTTAATTAAAGAAAATGTAAATTACCAAACAAAGTAACAAAAGCTCTCAGTTATAGGATTGTTTGTGTCATTTTTTTTTTGCTACCTTTTTTTACCCTAAATAAACCATCAATGAAAATTTTACCACATACAGAAATTATTACGCACATGGAAATTAAAAGAGAAAAATAAATATTGACGTTCACAAACACCAACTCATAAATCCCAAATAAGTATCCAACCTTTTGAAATTATTTTTGTTTCTTGCTAAGTCATGCATACATTAACAAATTTAACAAATGGCTATATATTAAGGTCAAAATTAATTACCATAAGAGATTTGAAATATTTTTCCTCAGTAAGTTCCCTCGAATATGCAACCTTCCTGAGTCTGTGCAGCATGCATATCATTTTTTTTTTCAGAGTATCATCCTCTAACCCGGTAGACAACAAAACTCTTGAGGTATTGTTATGCGCTAAAGCAAGGACCACTTCCAACGGTGTTTGTTCTATAAACATGGGTAAAGATCATACCCTAAACCACATGCTTAAGGTGCTTAAGCCCTTTTCACTCAAACCAACACCTGTTGGTAGCATGCATACCATTTAAGTTAATATTTAGTGGGCTCTTTCTACCCAATGTTAAATATGCTGTGCTTAATCTAAATTATACTAATTCCCTTTGTGTTGCTAACGATCTATATCTTAAGGAACCTAAATATCAAGTAATTATCTTGATCTACTCCTAATTTTTTCTAGTGGGGAGAATTATCCACTTAAACCCCCTTCACTCGGACCAACATCTGTCGGTAACATGCATACCATTTGAGTTAATATTTAGAGGACTCTTTCTACTTAATGTTAAATATACAGTGCTTAATCTAAATTATACTAATTCCCTTTACATTGCCAGTAATCTATATCTTAAGGAACCTAAATATCAGTTAATTATCTCAATGTGCTTCTATTATCTCCACAAAAACACAAGCAATGATATTCTGGTTAAATATTCATCCAAAAAAGTGACATTCTTGCATAACATTCTTATCAAAGTAGATCGATCGGGATTTCTTACATAATTAATTTGCTGCAAAACCTAAGATTAATTAGTATTTGAAGATTTTGTTCCAAAATTTACAGAAGGGCAGTGGAGCTTTCCACTAGCATATGTTCTTCCATTTTTCGTATTTATACAAATAAAAAACAGTCAAAGATATCATTCCTACCCCAAATGAGAAAGTTGAGGAGACCTTTTTTTTTTTTTTTCCAAAGACCAACATACCAATTTTATTTTGATTGTGTCACTCAGTCAGATAGCCTTGATATGGATTCTTCTCCATCTTCATTAATTTATTTAACTATTTTGGTTTAGATTCCAGATCAAGATTTTCGTTCAAATTAACCTCTATCTTATAGCCTTAGTGGCCATTTTTAGATTCTATTTCTAATCAGCAAAGGTCTTTTTAATTCATTTTTCATCAATCCATTACACAATATTATATATACACATATATATAATTAAGACCCAAAACTTATAAACAACTACATATATATCTAATTAAAAATTCTTGGGTTCACATCACATTCACATAGTCATGCTCAGAATTTCTCAATTCAATCCGCCTTCATTTACGGTTAAAATTGAAGAGAAATTACGGAGGAATTCTTCATCTTCGCAGCAAGTAAATGTAATAAGTGAATCAAAACAAGCGATTATAATTATCATCCGGCAATTTTATTATGAGGCATGATTGGCTATCTCAAATACTAATCTCATGTGCATTCATGGTCATAAGATAGACAGACAGAATTATATATTCAAGTTTATATTATATTAATTTAATTATATTAATTCTTTCATTCTTTTGAGTAGCTGGCAACTTTATAGAGCAAAGGTTTCTGGGATAACGTATAATATAATATAATTAAAAGTGTAATTAGTGGAAAACTTGATTAATTAATATTCCACTAATAATAGAACACTTCTAAAGGAGACATTATGGCAGGTGATTCTTTCCTTACACAATATTCTTGAGTAACTTATCCACACTTTAAAAACAAGATTTTCCCTTAATCAAACACACAAAACAAGACTTAAAGTAGCAATAGACTCCTTTTTGTAATTGAGTTTGAAGCTAGCAACGACTATAGTATCGTAATTACAATAAAAATAATAAATAAAATAAATAAAACGAAAAGTGGAAACATTTTGAATCTTTTCCAACGACTTGAAGCAAAAGGTAAGTGCCCTACAGATCTAGAGAGACTAGTGATTGAAAGAAATTTGTAGATTTTGACAAGAACCCACTAATATAATTTTTATTCTCTTCATTTTTTGCTTTTGTATTTTTACCTTTCATTCCATACGAAAAATTTCCTTGAGTTCACTTAATTTCTTTGCTTTTCACAAGTTTATTCTATCCAAATAAACGTGGAAATGAATAAAATGGGAGGGGGAGTTGGTCCCACAAACCTTAGGACGCACTCAATCCAATCACAATTGAATATGGATGGTTCTCCTTTTCGGGAGGTCATGGTAAAATTAAAAAATAAAAAAAAAGAATGTAGGCTCCCACCTAATACGATCTCTTTGCCCCACTCATATATTCAAGCCTTTTATTCATACCCTATTACCATTAGCTATATATCACTTATTAGTTTTCTCTCTTTCTTTCTTCTTTCTCTCCTTTTTTTTCACATACTAATTATTAAAAAGAAATTTAAATTTATAAATTTGATATATTGTTTTTTTTTAACTAGAAAATAGAAGAAAAATAACAAAACTATAAAAGTAGTACAAAAAATGTAAGATCAATTTGGATGTATACAAAATGAGCAATGATAGTCTCCCTAAAACTTTAAAAAAAATTGAATTTTCTAATGTACCTTCATTGATGTAAATTCCTCAGTAAATAAGTACTCAAAAATTATGTTACAAGAATTGGTAAACCAGCCTAAGTAATCAACTTGGAATGGGATAGGCAGTGGCATCCCCTATCCCACCCACAGTAACTCTCAAGTCTCATCACAATAATTTTCCTTGGTCAAATATATTAACTCGGAAAAAAAACGTTTAAAGATTTCAGGTATTTTCTCTAGAAGGTGATAAAAGAAGGTTTTTTTGAACCTAATTAGCTAATATACCCTATAACGTAATAATTAAGTAACATTTCACTTAAATAGGTGAGTTGAATCTAAGTCTTGAAAATTACA
Organism: Adansonia rubrostipa; assembly: GCA_038381775.1. NCBI lineage: Eukaryota > Viridiplantae > Streptophyta > Magnoliopsida > Malvales > Malvaceae > Adansonia > Adansonia rubrostipa. Next base: position 11,521,924 of record JBBYHM010000026.1, read on the forward strand.
CAATTGATTTGGAATTTGGTTGTGGATAATAAAGGAATTAGCATTACTTATTTGTGTGATTTCTTGTCTATTTTCCTTTTCCTTTTTTTTTTTGGGCCCTTTTACAAACAATCCTAGCAAAATTGCATGTTGCTGGGGAGCTACTCTACTAGTTTATAACCTTACCCCTAAGGCAAACAATTTGGTATTATTTCGAAATTTCTTCCTTTCAAAATGTTTATTTGCATTCCTACCAGCCACAAAGCCAAAATGTTTATATATATATATATATATATATAGAGAGAGAGAGAGAGAGAGATAGAAAAAAACATACGAAACAATTTGGAATTGATGTATTGTCA
>JBBYHM010000026.1:11522364-11538633 GCA_038381775.1 Adansonia rubrostipa
ATATATATATATATATATATAAGGTGTTGGTCTTGTACCTCGTTAGCTAATACACTTAATAATGTAACAACTGAGTAACATTTCATTTAAAGATATAGAAATGTGACTTCAATTAAAGTTTTCAAAATTACACATTTGACTTGACTTTGCTAGAGTACTATGCCCATCATACTATATTGGGGAATGGCATTGGCATGCATCCAAGTTTGTTGGGATACAACCGATGTAGTTACCAATTAATTGTTACACCTTCAATGAGGTGAAAAATGAGGACAGATGTAAACAGCGATGTGTTTTGTTCATAAAATCTTGGAATTTTAGTGATTATGGCTACAAAAATGAACGAAGTTTTTGATTTACGATATATTTTTGTTTCCCCTTTTTTATGGGTGCCTTTTCTTCTTTTATTATTTATTATTATTTACTTTTTGGCGTGGAATGTGGACGTCGAGAGAGAAGTAGGATATGGTAGAAATGGGTGGGCTCTCATTCCATGGGTTAGCTGGGGAAAGTGAGATGGTGTTGGCGTGGAGTGGCCTGGCGTGGGTTAATAGGGGTGTAATTATAGAGCCCTTTTTTGGACATATGAATTAGCATTGAGTAGTTACCGCGGGGCCCGTTAATTGGGAGATAGCAATCATCAGAACAGCTTGTCATCTACGACTAAGAGCCTCAGATAGGAACATGAACAATTCACGACATGAAATTGAGAAGAAGGCTTTTTACTTTAATTTTTATGCCTTCATTTTTTTTTTTGGCCCTTTTCTTTCTTTGGGTACAAACAAGTTCTTGTGATATGAGAAGGAAAAAAAAAAAAAAAAGCCTTTAGTTTTAGGCAGTAGCGGCAAAAGTAGGATTTAGCTCATGGGCTGGCCTGGGTAATTATATCTTAAACATTTGGAAAAGTACTGTAGGCAGAAGAAGAAGAAGTAGAAGAAGCAGATGCTAAGCACCACTTTCATTCATACTTCATACAGATTCGACTTTAATGGAAATTTATTGAAATCGGATGATTAACATCGTTTTTTGATATGTTTTAGAATAGAAATAGACGTAGACGATGTATATCAACTTGGGATTGGAAGTAATTTGGCCAAAAAACAAACCCAACGACGAAAAACTGAAACAAACAATTCCATATCCAAAATTAGACAATCCAACCTCTATAAAACAAAATCTACAGTCTAAACGAAACCATATCTGAACTGAAAGTTTTCTTCACCTCAACTTACCAAAGCCTTACCCAGCCTTCCTTTTTTTACCCCACAATTTTACAAGGAACTACTTGTATTGGCATATATTCGTATATCTAGTCCAACACAGCTATATTCAAAAAATGAAAGACGGAATAAAAGCCCAAGCCATGAGCTCCACGGCAGCCGTCCAATAAAAACATGAGCTCCGTGGCCCCTGCCTGCCTGGTGCATCTCAGGATTGTTTATTTATTTCCCTCTTGGTCTTTGGGTGCACAGACTGACGATTGAACGTGCTCACTAGGGATAAAATCCCACCTTATTTATCTTGAACAATCGATCAATATGTTTTTAAATCCAAACAACACGTCCTGTGAATTTCCACTACAACCAACATTGACACACGACAAATTTAGAAGAGAAATTTTGTCACTTTAAAAATAGACATCTAGAAAGCAGCAAAACAAGTGGAAAATCTCAAAACGCCATGAAGGAATGGAACAAAACAATAATAATATCCTATATGCTTCTGGATGGATGGAATTAAAAGTCATTGTGGCAACCATGTTATTGTCTGGAGATGGAGTAGTGGAAGAAACAGGGCATTGGTCCCATAGAGGATCCTAGTATTGCCTGCCGCAGTTGCTTCGATGCAGATGCAACAGAAAGAGGTCTATTCCATGCCCCAGGAAAACTAACAAGACCCTCCTCCATCTCCGTGCATGATCCTTTTGCTTCCCACTAGTTTCCAAACAACCACGGCAAAAAAGGCCATTGCTGGTTTATGTCCCCTCCAAACCTAAATGCTAAAATTGCAGGCCAATCCGATATTTTGCAAGTGGCATGCAGCAACTGCCAAATAGGGCAAGTCGGTTTCCAGTTTAGTGATTGCCCTTCCCCACAGTCCTATAACCGAATACAAACAAAAATCGTTCTGAACTGAAGACCGACATCTGCAAGAATTCGATAGAAACAAAGAGTTTCCTCTCCAGGCAGGCAAGGCAAGGACTTTTTCCTCCCATCGCAACCAATGAATCGACGTTTCATGCAAATTTAGTTAGTAAGTCTAATATTATTAGAGAAGACTGGAAACATAATTATATTTGAGAGAAAACAAAGGTATTTCTCCGCATTTTTATTTTAGTATGTGTAGCGCATACATTACACTGCTATAAAGAAAAGAAAAATGAACCTTGCAGAGGAAGCAGCAGCAGACTTCTATTCTAAATTTGAGGAGCCTGTGGGAATGCCCACAACTTTCCTCGGTAAGAATTAATTTTACTTTGATAGAAACAAATTTACAAAAGTTAATTGCTAACCCAAATTCTAATTTTCAGCTTTTGCAGCAAGGTTAAGGTTCTCCTCCTGCCAAACACCAGGCCAGAGAATAGAACCACAAGAATCATTGCACGTGGCCCCAGTTTTGGAGGCCTGCACAAAGAATAAAAATTTGCCCTAAGCATGGTTAATCTTCGCTGCTACTCCCGAATCAATCAATCAATCATTAGGAATTTCAGTTTTGTTAGAACTCCATCACAGGGAATGAATGAATGAATGAAGTTAGCAAAGTCAGGCAACCCAACCAGATTTCTCATCTCATCTCATCACTTTCTGCAAATCCATAACTTCAATCTAATCAGCTTTCTGATCCTAGATATGTTGTGGCTCTGATTTTAAGGCGCTTCGGCCCAATCTCCAGAGGAAGAGTAGGAGGTTCCCTCATGCTCCTTCCTGACTCATGCTGGAACCTGTCGTTTCTTTGGTGCTCTTGCTGCCCACTCATTGCTTCATCATTGCCCAACTTCTTATACTTGACAGAAATGGGAACGACGCCTCTCCTATATCTGTCCGTCACAGCATTTTCTGGAGCTTCTTTACGGTCAGAAGTGGGTTCATCCATTCTGAAGCCTTCAGATGGCATTGATTTTCCACATCTTCCTTCATTTTGGAGTTTCTTTAATCGTTTGAGCCCCTATTCATGTGAACAAAAGTACCAAGAAAAAATGACTTTTGAGTCCCCAGAATGAAATGGAAGGAACGAAAAGCAAGGCATTGATGATTCAAAAACACAAAATGATAGCACAATTGAAGACAATCACTATATAACAGGCGAAACATCATCAACGGCCGTAACTAATCTAGCATCATAGTTTGTTGAATTTCCATGGGCAGATCACTTCCAAATGATAAGTTAAAGCTAACATAAGGTGGTTTTAATAGTCAAATGACTTTAAAAACTTGCATTAAGAAATCAAATTATTAAAATTCAACTTTTAACTGATAATAGCTATCAATTTTGGATTTTTTTTCTTTTCTTTATTTCTTTATTTATTTATTTTTTGGAAAACAACCACTAAAGGTTATGTTGGCAATTTTATAACATAAGAAATTAACTTTAAAATACTATAATTATACCTGATGTTCAGACTTCTTTGATGACATGGTGTCATTCCCATTTCTTTTCTCAACCTTTAACAAAGAAGGTCGTTTAACCCTAAATATCACTGAATCGGAATTATCACTGTCTTGATCCAAGATGGATCTAGTTGCTGGTTCATGAACATTGTCCTGATTGATACCTGTATGATCTTCGTGTGACAAACAGGATGCAGATGATCCATGTGTAATTAGTGTGACTTCTTCAGAGAACCCTTTACCATTAGTGTTTCCTAGGTTAGCTAGCCCCTGTACCTGCTTTGAAAAATACAAGTACCAAACGTTAACTTAGTGCATAAGCAGCAGCACAATTAGAGACATGGACATTATAATGATTCATGAGGCAGCCTAACACACTGACACTCAGGAGGCAAAAAGCTTGATCTTACAGTTTTTGATGAGGAACCGACTTGCTCCACAAAAGAACAGAGATTTGATCGAGGAAAAGAGGCGAAAGCATCTGTCAGTTCAGGTCGAAAATTTCCAGTGTTGTGGCTCATTGTAGGTTGTCCATGTTCTAGTGGATGACCCATGGTTGTAGTTATTGCAGCAATATCAGGATTCAATACAGCAACAATCTCACAGTAAGGAAAGTATCCATCGTCTACATCAGTCTGTAGCTTACTCGACAGTGGATATGAATACAAGTTATCAATATCTTCAGCCTGTCGCTCAATCTCTTCTGATATGGCATCTTCTTGCTCAAACTTCTTGGCAGCAGCCTCCATCTCAGCAACATCATCCCTCAAGAAGAGACCATGATAGCTACCACATGGGAAGACAAGTGACTTAACATCTGCACAAGACAATGAGGATTATTATAAGACAAAATTACAAAATCAAAGGGAAATTACCAAAATAATGGAGGATCTGAAAAAGATTACCATGTCGCAGGCAAACAGGATGTGAGTAACAGCTGCAGTTAACAAAAGCAACATAACAGTCACGCTTGCATAAGGAGCAGATGATGGTTCTATAATAATTTAGAGATACACTGGAGCATGCCCTAGATTTCATGACAGACCAACGTGCCCGGTGCAAGAAACGCATCAGCTTTACAAATGAAACCTTAATGCAATGATGAGAGGCCAAGTCTGCTGGCGAATAATCCAAATCTTCTAGTTTTAAACTTGCACAGAGAAGCATAGCTTCTTTGCACAGAAGTTCCTCATGAGGAAGGAGAGGCACCCTGTTGAGATGAGCATAACGCAAACTTGCTACAGCCCCCAAAGGAAACCAATCACCAATAGCAAAGTTCACAGCCTCACCGCAGTTGAAACCTATATGATTATAATTAGAATCATAATCACAAATTCTGCAAGGGGTGAGCTAGAGTAACTTCACTAGAAATATGCCTTACCATGACTGAATCCAGCATGATATGCTCTCGGAAAGGTAATCACAAACTCTCCAGGCTTCTGCACAGCCTTGCAGACAGGGACATCATGTTCCAACAAAATATTTGGAGGAAATAATGTAGTTTTGCCCAAGAGCACATCAAAAGCTCCATCTTCACCATCCGTTGATAGGATATCATTAGCGTAGACATGTTCCTTGACAACCTTCTCAAAGTTTGAAGCAGCATGACCAGGAATGCCATACCAAGTTTTAGAAGCCCCACAGTGATGATAATTAATGCTGCCACAAAAGAAGAAAATGATTAATTACAGAATATAAAGAAAGCAAAAAACTGAAGAAGAATTCAATGTTTGATAACATTTACCTATACAAATAATGATCCTCTACATGCCAAGCAAACATACTAAATAGCATTCCTATGTAAAGCATGGGGTCAGTTACACCCTGAAACAAATGGCAATTCAATAGAATAAGATCATACATGTAAGAAGATCAATTCTCTGCATGTATAAAATGCCAAAATTGAGAAGGAAATTTTGATTATTTCATTACCGGAATCGAAGTTTCAAGAAGACGCAAAATGGACTTTGGCATCCGGGAAAGTTTCTGAAATCAAAGTAAAAGAAGTATTTAGAACCAATTGAACCAGAACCTAGAATAGGGATAGAAAGCCAATCAAAATTGTATTAGCCTAAAATATTGGTTCCTCAATTCCACTGTCTCTATCCAAATGAACCCGGAAGTTATTAAAATTCAAGAGAATTCTCAGAATGCAACATCCTTACTTTATGCAAATAATATTGATAAATAACTTTCCCAGTATAGCAACTTTGTGATTGAATAAAGAGGTATTAACCCTGTTAGACCTCATGGAACCAATTTGCAGCAGGAACCATTTGAGATTTTACCAAAGCCCCTATTAATTAGATGGGAGGACATGATTTATTCCACTCTTTAAGACCACATATTGAGGCAAATGATCATTCTAACTGGATAGTGTTCCTAGGCTGGACAGTCAACTAAAAGACCAGTCTTATCAACAGGAGATAACTTGTTTGGCACAATTTTTGGCAGTAAAACAGATCATGGTTCTTTGTTGTACAACAACGACCTATCCTGAGGCATGAATATAACTTTTAGTGAGAAGTACCGCTGGGCTTTGGTTTTATGCCAACACATATGAACACCTAAACTTGTTATACCATACAAACCAGAGAGTTGATAAAGAATCATAAGTAAGGGCAGACAACCAGTCTCTCAACCATAAATCTACAACAAATACATGTATATGCAATAAATGACCCAAGTGCCAATAATTTGATAACCAACTATGCAACAATAGCAATTTTCTTATCTTCTCTAAAATTTCACTGTCAAGGTAAAGTGGAGAAACAAACCTCGACAACAAAAGATTTTAAAACATAAAAATTCTAAAGAGTTGATAGTACTGAATTCAACACCTTCAAATTCCATTTGCTAGTTCCAAGCGGGTCACTGGGAGAAGAAGAAAAGGCACTACCCTCAACATCACAAGCATATTCAACACTTTCTGTCTTTCCACAAGCAATTTCATGCCAAAATTCTTTTTCCATGTATGTTTCAGGAAGACAACCCGCACTATAATATCTACGACCAAACACCTTGTTCGCCATTTTCTCGAAGTCACGTAATTTATAATTTCTGAAAAGTCATGCTAACATTCAAAACAAGAAAGAAAAAATAGGCAAGACACAAAATAGCATTTGTTTCAAGTGAGATAGCTCACCTTCCACTCATGAAAAATGTGACTCTATCATCACTATCCCACTCAGCAAGACGAAGTGGCTGTACTCTAGTTGTGAACTTGAATCCTGCTCTCTCCTTCGTCAATACAACTCCAGCAGGAACAGTAGCACTCAAAGGGGAAATAATCTTACACATACCTGAGAATTAAGGGGCAAATATTCAAAATGCTTCAGCATTTATTTACTTAAAATAAAGAGGCAATTTTTAGAAAATTTCCTCCAAAATCCAACCAAGTATATCATTTCTTCAGTTAGTTCTTTAGTATTATCATCAGATAGAATAAAACTTGGTACCATAAAGCTGTTTGAAAAGACGAATTTCTCTGCACCAGTTTGTCAATGAAGACTAGCATTTCTTCCATAAATACTGTTGAAACGTATAGGCCTGATAATTAAATCAAAATGGATCCATATATTCATGTTTTTTTTTTTATTTGTGCAAGACATAAAAACCAAAACATATTAGAACCTTTCATAATAGATGTGTTGCGGTGAATACAAGTAGTAGCATAAAGATGAAACAGCACCAGAGTTTTTCTATTTCCACTACAGATCTTTAAGCCTTCATTTCATAAAATCATTCAGTACCTAGAAGAACAACATTTCAAAAAACAATCCTACCAAACAAAAAGTTATGGGCACCAAAGCCTGATAAAAATGCATATGAAATATAAAAATTAGATATGAAACCGCCATATTTCTTTATTTCTTCTTTTTCTTAGGTTATATTTTCTATTCCTTTAACCAGGGTTGGAGAGAGGGGGAAGGGTTTGGTATTGGGGTTTGAAGATGGAAAGTATTGAAATTGTTACAGACAGAGGCTAAAAGCGCAGATGTTACCATGTCTTGAGGCTTCGGGAGTTATTTTCTGCAAATAAATCAAAGGATCTTCAAACTCTTCCTTCGTGGGGCGGTATATAGGACATTCCGGAATTTTCTCAGTCCATCCTAGATCACTAGTGCCAAACTTATCAACCTTGCGCTTTGAAAAGATGTCCTTCTCACTTGATGCACCATTTGATCCAGAAAATGATTCTGCATTTCCATGTAACCTTACTCCACATGAAGCTGAAACTCTCAAAGCATCTCCTCCACTTCTAGCCATTATATTTGTGACACCAAATGTCCCAGAGACAGTTTCTGATTTTATTCGTTGAAGCCTTTTACGCTTCAACAACTCTAGCCCATGTTTTACCTTCTTGGACAAGCACACCCTTCCTTCCACCTACCAAAAGAAGCGAAGGAACAAATTAAAAAAAAAAAAAAAATCATATATCAGTATATAAAAACAAAGATAAAAGCTTGACTGAGAACACATGTAATGATAATAAAAATGCAAACTCAACATTCCCCACAGACAAAGTTATATTTGTTATCCAAATGATCACTAGACGTGTCCATGCAGCTACAACATTCACAACATATTAAATGCTTACAGCCAAGACCATTAGTTTACGAAGTTTTCAAAAAGCTATGGCTATATTAGTTCAAACTCTGCAGCAGATTAACTACTATCAGCTTGACACATGGAAGGCATATTTTAACAGAGCTCTTAACAGAACAAATATTGTCAGTACTCCTCGTTACTTTGTTTGCAGCACTGCCAAAAGAAGTAGAAAATTTAAAAAAAAAAACTTATTCTAGTCAAAACATTCAACAATCATTATAAATCAGAGTAATAAATCAGATAACAAAATTATGATGCAAAGGCCCAACCCAGTCCATGCATGTAAGAACAAACCACAGCACAAAAAAAAAATTAATGAGAAAGCAACTACAGCCATGTTCCAATCACTAACAGTAGACTAGACTCTCCATGCAGTAATTAATCTAAAAGGGCGACCAAGTTCTTCCTGAAATAATAAAGCCAAAAGGATAAATTTGGAAACATGCATAACCATTTGTAGCCCGAAGTGAAAATGTAAAACCAAAAGCCGACACCAATCTGAACCAGGATAATTTCTAAAGCATACAGAAGACGGATGGTTGACTGAATCCAAATAAAAAAGATGACCCAAGCAAATTAAATTTACATCCAAAACTTCCCATTAAAATCGCGAGTCAAAGGTTTCCGACCATTTTAATTCATCGTATAAAAATATGCCGCAAATATAAAGTCAAAATCTGAGTAATTAAAGAAACCAATGTTGAATCTTTTGTCAAAAACCAGACAATTTGAATAATAACAGTACACGGTATTACCAGATCAACTTTTTAAATAAAAACAGTCAGCATAAAATAAAGTTCATTAATAATTTCTAATCTGATCTACAAAATTTAGAAACGTAGTCAAAATAAACTAACTCAAGTATGAAATTCAAAAAAGATGGAAAATTTTTTATGAATAAAAAATAAGGCATCATCTTCTCCCCGAAAAGCCCTCGATAGAAATATATGAAATAAATTCTGTAAAATTTTACTTGTAATATTAAAATCAATGATAAAAATGGGGGGAAAAACTGTTAAGCAAAATCCGTCTGCTCCAAAATGCTTGAAGCACTGTGTTCATAAGATGAAAATTATTTTTTCTAGATTTCAAAAATTAATTTCTAATTTTTTCAAAGGTTGAAGAATAAATCTAGGAAAACAGAAATTTTATGTAAAAATTAAGGAACGTTTTCAGAATTAAAACAATGCTTAAGATCCGTACAGCGACAGTGCAAATAAAATCGTAAGAAAATTGAGAAATCGATTAAAAATGTTAAAAAATATAAAAAATGAAAAAAAATATAAAGAACTCAACAACCGAATTCAGGTACAACCTCATTCTGCAATGGTTCTTTGCACGCCACCTTTTGGTCGAAATTCACCAAACGAAAAAAATCCAAACAAAAATGCAAACGCAAAAAGAAAAGAAGCGCAAAAACCGCAAATACCAAACCCTAGATCACGATCTTCAGCATTTACGATCAAACCGAAGCATCAAACGTCAACCAAACTCACCACATTCTCAAAACGCGCCACGTAATCCACCGGACCGGGTCAACCTCGGAGATCCAAATCCAAGTCAGGAAAAGAAATGCTTGAAATATTATTGGAAATTAACAATACTAGAGAGATTAGTACTTTTCGGCGAATCAGACTTTCTTCGTCGGAGAATGAGATGTTTCCCGGCGGAGGGAGGCAATTTTCCGACGAACAGTAAGAAAGAGAAACAGTAAATGAGAAATGGAAAAAGAGAAAAGAAAAGGGAAGGCTTAGAAAAGCGGAAAAGAACCACCGGAAGATAATTTATACTTTTTATACCCAAATTTTAATGCTTTAGATGAGCTTTAATATTAATTAAACAAAAATATAATTAAGAAACGTTAAATTTAAAAAAAAAAATTATGAAACGAGGAAAGAGGAGGAGTTGGGAAGGAGAGTGGTGGCTGTTAGGTGGTTCAACCAAACGCCTTGTCGGCCAAAACGCTTTTTCCTTTTTTTTTTTTTTTTTCTTCCCCCCTTCTATCCCGTTTTGCCCGTTTGTAAGGAACCTTCCGTTTTTATCCCTTTTCACCTCATTACCCTTGAACAATTATTAATTGACGAAATTGAAACCCTGAATTTTTGGTTTACTGTAGCGCCCTTTTGTCAATTCCGTGGACAGTCCTATCAAAGACTTCTGGCCCTGTTTAAGTCAGAGAAAAAAAGAAAGAGTCTCAGAAAATGACATTATCACGTGTACTTTCTGCACAGAATATGAATGTGCATATTAATCAAATCCGGCCGTCTATTTAACTTAATCACGGATGTTTAAAAGTCGAAGAGTAACGATCTACCTGGATCCTGTATCCTAACTGGCATGTACTCGTTGCGTCAAATAGCTAAGTTGTACAGTAACAGCTGCACCTACCAAATAGTTAGTTAAGCTAACATACCTGACCTCCTGTGCCAGCAAAAGGAGGGTATTTTCGACTTTCTGAAAGCAACTCATCTCTATTCTCAGCTAACACATTTAAAAAAACAAAAAAATCCCACACTCCTCCAAAACTATGGCATTTTCTTTAGCATATTTTTTTTTAAAATTTTAAAATACTCTCAAAGTGGGTGATCATAGTCTAGTTCTTATTTTAAAATTGATAACATAAATCGAATAATATTAATTTAATTAAAGAAATAAAAAATTTATTACAATGAATTAAGTGAATTCAAATTAATTATTAAAAAATTATCATCAACCAGACAGCCACTGATTAGATGCATAATGTCCTAAGTCTAACTCAACTAAAGAATTACAAAAGGAAAATCTATTGTGAAATAAAAATAAAATAAATATATTATTCTTTCATTTTATTTGAAAACAAGCTTTAAATCCATCCAGTTTTTACATATTTTTTTATTACTAAATTATATATCAAAGTTAAATTACTTTTTTGTTTTAAATTTTAAATAAGTTTTAATTTTGTCATCTAAAATGAAAATAAATTTTTATTATTTCACCAATGATGCGCGAATGACCAGTTGTGAGTGGATTATCCGGAAAAGCGTGACTTCACAAAGAAGGGTAAACAAGACACGTGGCCCAATCAATGGGGCAGGAAAGAAATGTTGCATGAGGAAGGTTCAGCGATTTCTAGGCGCTTTATGTGTTACTGTGCTGGTGCCAGAACGAAAATAGCTGGCGGTTACAGCAGGGTATCAGTCCATCATATGGCCGGCCCAGGCTTGACGCTCTCACTCACGAGGAAGAGTGCTTGACCATGTTGAAGAATTTATTTAAAATAGCAACAAAACCACCGTCGACGTCGTTTTCGGTCAATTTCCTCTCTCTTCAAGGCTATTGTTTTTTTCTAGCTTATTTTCTCTCTTTTTCCATTTTCCTTTTTTTTTTTTAATCCTTTTAAAGTGCTTGCGTGGACGTCGGTCTGATGATTAGTTTCCCACATTTAGCGAAAGCTAAAGTTTGGCGGCTCGGCTTTTAGTCTCAGACCCAGTCAACTTTCTACGTTACATTGGTCTCTAGCTTAGCTTCGCCTTTAGCTGGCTTGGATTAATTCTTAATATCAGGGTCATTATTAAGCAAAAACTTGGCTAGTTTTCTTTTTTTCTTTTCTTTACAGTTTTTAGAAAAATGGAAAACGTGTTTATTATTTGATCAAAACAAAATTGATTTTGTAAAATGTTCGAAAATAACTTTTTCTTTTCATTTAACGTGTTTTAAAAATTAAATATTTCATTTTGCTCATTTTTTACTGCATTTGGCATGCTCATTTTGTTCATTTTTTTACTAGATTTGGCATACTCTTCAAAAACTAAAATAATGGGTTTTTTTTTTAAAAAATAATGGATGCGTAGGTGGTTCTTTGAAATCCACCTGAATACAAATTTTGTTAGTAAAAAGGTTATCTTTTTTTAAAATTTAAACGACATGACACTTTCAATTTCATATTACTACAATTTTTATTTTAAAATTTGTTTTTAAACATTACAAATAAGATTAGTTAAGTGAAAAAAATAAAACATATAATAATCTTTTAATCATTTTTTGAAATTAAAAAACTTCTATTCTAATATATCAAAAATAAACTCTACAATTATTTATTATAAATTTTGTATTTAAGGTTCAAGGTGCATGTCAGTTTTAATCTCAATATTATTGGTTATTGTGAAGGGATCCAATTAGACTCTTATATTAATTATTTCATTAGAAAAATAATGGTTTTCTCAATATATATATATATATATATATTTGTAAAATATTTTTCTTTGGGTGAATCGTAGGAGGAAATATTTTTCTGCAAAAAATATTATTGGCAAAAACAATGAAAAGGCTTTTAAGATTTTATATTTAATGTATTATTAACATATAAATTTATATATTATTAATAAATTATATCATGTAATATAAATATGTGCATTTCAAAAGCAACAATTATAAATAACTATTTTTAATATTTCACAAGCAAAGCAATCCTTTTGTTGAATCAACCACACTGACCCCAACTAAACATTCTCAATCTCCGCTTGGCGCCTGCGCTTTACTTTTTGCCAACTCTCTTTCGTTACTCGACAAGTGTCGCCTGCAGGGCGGCGTGGTCAGTTCACCAACAATATTAGGATTTGCTGTCTTGGGTTTCTTTTGTACGGCTAAGATTACGGTTGTAGATTTTTTTTTTTTTTCATCAATAGTTGGGAAAGACGTTGAATTAACTAAAATGAGTGTACCGTGTGAACAGTGCAAATCACTTGAATGCCCAACGCCATTTTCCTTTTGGGAGGTGGCCGAGCTTGGATTTTATGTGTTTTGTGGAGCATAGTACAATTGTATATCGTCTTTTCCCTATGAAGTACCGCCTAAGACCTTCCTCACCAACCCTTGGCTATGATATTGGGAAAATATTATTCAATCCATTCTCTTAAAAAAAAGTATTGAATATAAATTTTGGTATTATCTATTTAACTAATATATACATATATATATTTTACATTCAAAATTAATTTACATTTAATATAAATATTAAATTTATTATCAAATCTCGATAATTATATATTTATTATAAGAGATCCAAATATAAAATAATCATCATTTAATAACAATATTTACCTAAAAAATCATAGCGTAATCTACTTTTAGATATTTTATGAGTCCCTCTCATAAAAAGGAGTTAAATGAAATCGGCCATAGCCCACAAATCCTCGGACCCATGTTTAGTTAAAAGTTGAGTGACTGTGCCTCGTGGGTAGATACTTGTCCCATACTGGTTTTGGTGCATGAGACAGATTCCAAGGTGCTCTCTCTGTTTTACTATCACCGTCAGTCTCTCACCAACAAAACAGAAGTGACCAATGACCACCCCAAATTGTGTCTTTTTTTCCTTTCATTTTAATATCCAAAAGTGCGCGGAGTTACTTCTAGAGTTCCAAATTCCAAAACGTGGCATGACTTTCATGGGAAATTTAAATCCAGGTGGTTAAAAGAAATAGGATCAGGGGGTGTTAAGGTTTTCACATTGTTCCTAGCCTAGGTCACCTCATTAAAAAATATAAATATGACAGAATAGAATAAAAACATTAGTGAATTGATTAGTTTCTTCAAACGCTCATAAAATATCATTTATTACGCGGACGTGTAAAATTGTATTTTTTTTTTAAGTATATAACATAAGCATGGAAATTCAAAGTATTCGGCACATGGATGGTTGACCAAAGTTTTAGTCATATGATGCAAGTATAATATTTAACCACTGAGTGTAACATCCGCTTTTTTTAATGGAAGAAAATATATAATAATATCCTTTTTTATTAGTGCCGAAGTATGTTTAGTTATATATATATATATGCTTCAAATGAGTAATCTTTCTAGATTTTATAGTATTTTGGCCGGTTTTCTAGGCATAAAAAAAATTTGGTGCTATATTTTTATTTGAATGTGTGGACATGCAAATATTTATTATTAAAACAAATAAAATACAATGAAGATAAATTGGCCACTAATAATAAAAAAGAAAACAAAGGCAAAAGAAGGTAGCATAAGAACAATAATAAACAATGCTACAAAATTTATATGCATATACATATATATATATATATATATATATTCTTTATTTTCATGTTTGCTAACAGCACTCGCCAGATCAGTGGCTATTGGCTAAAACTTGATTTTGAATCTAAAAGCTTTTTCTTGAAATGCAACCAAAGAAAGGCCTCGCTTTTAAAGATTCACGCAAAGCTGTCTCTAGAAATAATAATAATAATAATAATAATATATGAAACCAAAAACATTTGCTCCACTGCCGTTTCTTTCTTTCTTTTGTGTGTGTCACATTCTCAGTGGCCGATTCCTTGAGGAATCTTTATAATTTATTTAATGAACAACCCACTAATCATATTTTATAAAAGACATCCATCATATTACCTACTATTCTCTCTATCCGCATTATTAGGAAAACTGTGTTTTTTTTTCCTTTCAATTTAGCAATAACAGTGGAAACGAAAAGTAAACACTAATTAACTCAAAAATCCGGTTGATAATTATTAGATATAGATGGATAGATTTCAAGATCCTTTACATGAAATTACTAATTCTAAAACACCCACCAATCAAAATCATAATAAAATGGGAGTAAATCAATATAGGTGAGGGAAAAAGTTGGTGATAATCCAAATCAAGTTACATCATATCAATTTTGAATTAGTGGTGTCTTAATCAGCTACAAATTAAGCGCGTCGACGTCGGTTGTGTCTCTAGTGCTGGGGCAAGGCCGTATTTGGAGCAAGATTGAGAGTGGTAGAGACTTGGGTTCTATAACCTTTAGCATTTAACAACGCCACAGGAGGAAGAAAACAAAAGATTGATGAAGATGAAAATGGGAGGATGGATGGAACTTCAAATACGGCAGTCAGCTGGAATGTACTAGCTAGTTAGGCCGGGGAAAATCAAAATAAGTTGACTTGCTCCATGGCTTTTGGCTAGGAACCAAATTTAAGCTCTACATATGTTTTATATTTTGTCAGGATGCTATACATAAATTGAATTACTCCATAAAACTTTCTTATCAATCAAAAAAGGAGATCGAAAATCAAGTTTGAACACACTCTCAGTGAAACCAACCACATAAGAATTAGGTCTCCCAAGGTGAATGAAAGATTCAAAATTCAGCCAAAAAAAAAAACAAAAAGGTGGAAAAAGGAAAGAAAGACAGTTTTCAAGAAGAAGAGCTTAATTAAAACCAATGAGAGTGTCTCTGTGCAGTCTGTGAACATTATGAAAAATTATCTGTTTTCTCATCTTTTGATGAATAACTTACAATATAAACAGGGAGAGAGGGAGAGTGACTGATGATTTGGTCAAAGGCAGGCAGATGATATTAATTAGGCGAAGGGAAGATGCTGCAAACTAAGTGCATTTTCACATAAAAGGGGCCAGGAAAGATGCGGAGATCTACCCATTATATTACAAATAATTCCAAGAAATTTTGATGGCAGGATTATGCATTCAAAACTGTCAACTGCTTAACTAAAAAATCAAATTAGGCTTAAAGGGAATACACACACACACACACACACCTATCAATTTTCATCATTGGTCGGAAATTGACAGAGTCCATGTACCTATATTGATAACAATGTTTTAAATGAGAAAGTTGGGATCCTCTCGCATCAATGTTAGACCTAAAAGTAATCAAGTGGGCATAAGATATAGCAACAAGATGTGCTTGGGTTCCTTACTATAATTAGAAACAACTAGCTAGTTCAATTTACATGTATTTATAATTGATAATTTTTAGAAATTAAAGTTTAGTTTAATTTATTCATGCAATCAATTGCTATTTAATAAGTTTAAAATTTAAATTTTAATATTTATAATTATTTTTGTATCTGCTATGACTCTTTTGTACCAAAAAATAATTGATAATTTTAAAAAAATGGAAACCAGAAATGTAATAGGAAAAACAATTTGGTGGATAAATGATTATAAAAGTGAGGGTTTGTTGTGGCTTTTAAATTGAAATCCAATTTTTTATACAAAATAAGTCACATCATGAGATTAAAAAAATGTGATTATATATGTTTAA
>JBBYHM010000026.1:11551317-11575993 GCA_038381775.1 Adansonia rubrostipa
ATAGTCCATAATTAATTACTGACGCGTGTTTTTGACCTTAAAGATGCTGCAAATTTCTTTTACTATATAAGATAATGCAATATTTGTGGTCACTACTTAAATTTTGATATTCCAGCGAAATTAAGAAAAAAAAAAGTGGAATACTTACATAATAAGGTCCTCAAACTTTTCTAAGATATGCAATTGAGTTACACATTTTACACAATTTTTCAATGTCTTTTCGAGAATTACAATGTGTTTATATAATTGATAGTTTTTAAAAAAATTGGATTAGATTAATTAATTAATTAAATCGATAAGAAAAATACATCTTAAAAAGCTTTAGATCTTAAATTTAAAAATCTTTATATTTTAAATTAAAATCACATCTGATATGAATTTGGTCCAATTTGTGTAAATAAATCAGTAAAAGGAAGAATTCCAGGCATGATTTTCTCCACTAAATCAATTATCATTACATATTATATTTTCTAATGAATGAATCTCAATTTATTATTTCCTTGATTTGCTCAATCTTTTCTGTTAATTATGGATTGACCGTGATTTTTCATATTCCATATTTCATCTTCTTTATTTATTTATTTATTTTCAACATTTTCTCGTATATTTACCATGCTCAAGTAAAATTGAATTTACACTATTTTAGTAGCTTTATTTTTATATTAATTTTCAGAATTATGTTACCTGTCCCATGATTAAATTAATTTTATCATAAATATTGGTATTTTTTATATATGTTTATTGGATAAATTAATTACTTAATAGATAAGTCAATTATTTAATAAATAAAATATTATAATTAAACCAACAAATTATTATTAACCAGGACAAATGTAATGGAACAAAAATATTTTTAAAGAGTGATTTCTTCAAAAATAATAATAATAACTACTACTAAATAAGTAAAGAGCGAATAAAAAGAATTCTCTTACCATATAAGTAAGCCTTAGAATTGTTGACTTGCTACAGCCCCAAATCAACTTGGGTTTGCGTGAATTTAACTCAATAACAATGAAAAACTTAAAGATCCCTCGTCAATTTTATTCAAGGAAAAATAAAATATTAATAAACTATAAATTATCTTATTTGTAATTAAATTTATATTTTTATCATATTAAAATAAATTATTTTTATTTATATTTATAAAATATTTTAAATAAAATAAATTTATGTTAAAAATCATTTGAATATAAATGAAAAGTTAATGACTGATTAAGTACAAATTCAATTTAAAAATAATATTGCAATATAAATTAAAAATTAAAATTTATATACAATTTAAAAACATTTTATTATTTTAATCGAAATAACAAGAGTGGAGGTCACTCGTAATACTTTTGTACTCAATTTTTAAGAACTGAGGTCCACTAGTACTCGAATAAGTGATTTTACCGTACCTTAAAAATGCAAAAAAGCGCCCACAACACAACGAGGAGCGCTCAAATCAATATCTTTTTCTTTCCCTTTGAAAAAGATAAATCAAAACTATAATTAAAATTCTTTATTGGATTAATTAATGCCTACAAAACAACGACGACCGATGAAAACCTAAATTAAAATCAACGAAGGAAAAAAACAAGTTAGCCCTATCTCTTAAAGAAATACTCAAAGCACAACGAATCCTCATTGTCACTAACCAACCATTGTCTCTCTTGGCCTCCCTCTCCAGAACATGCAGAGACAATCCTTAGGCTCGCCAAGCTCCAAGCTCCGCATCCATGGTGGAGAAGAGAGTTCCATCTCCGAAGATCAGAAACGCCAAGTAATCATCGACGACGATGACCTCAAAGACATCAAGCCTCGCCGATTTTCGTTTTCGCCTTCGTCGTTGTCTCCAACCTCGTCGTTGACGTCGCGTCCTAAGCCTGAGAAACTCATTCACCTCATTCCTGTTTTCACTCTCCTTTGCTTCCTCGTTCTTTACCTAACTTCTCACAGTCCTTCACAATCTGGTATGTTTTTCTTGTTTTCAATCGACGGCTATCATCGCTGACAAGCAAGGCCAAGTTTAATCTTCATCGTTTGTTTTTTTTTTGAATTTTTTGTTTCAGATTTGGCTCAATTTAATGGATTTAAACATTCCTCGAAGCATTTAGGTATAATGCAGCTTCAATTCACCTCTTCTTTTTTTCTTTTTTGAATTGTCGGTTTAATTTTTTTTTCTTTTCGGTTTGTTTCCTTCTGTGCTTTCGATATTTGCAGATTCAACTGAAATCAGCCATGTCGGCCGATTTATTGATTTTCGGAGAGGCGATGTTTTGGGGATTCGAAGCCTGAAGAACTTGCAAGAGCCTGATAAATACTTCTCGAAATCTCGGCCCCACCGGAAAATAGCCGATTTTTAGTCGGCGTTCTCTCGGTTTATCTCTCTTCCGTAACTCGCTCTTGCTCCATCAGACCATAAGTCCGCACATGCCAGCCACAGTTGCACGTGCGAGGCATTTTGTGAACAAAATTTTTTTGTTTCACGTGTGAATTTAAATTGCGTGATCATTTGTTGGCTTGTGAAGCAAATCTCTTCGCTGTCGCTACGTTGAGGCGTTTGTTCAATTATTTAATCTTCTTAGTTCAGATCAAATATATTTTTGTATATACAATTATATAAGAAAATAAATTCCATGAAAGTTGAAAATATTTTTAGATTAAGGAACTCAAATCGACTAATGTGCCCGTTTGGCGGCGTAAGTTAGCGACGGGGCACCTAGAGTAAGCTGGAGTAGTGCGGAATCCAGCTGGGAATTCGCTCCGCCATGGCACCTCGTGTTGTGGTATCAGCCAGGAAGTTGCAGTAGTCGCAGGCGCATATTAACTGCTCCAACGGTGATGCGTTTTGTATGTTTTCTTCCCTGTTTATTACATCACAACATGGAAAAAGTTTTTTTTTAAATAAAATTAAATCGTTTTTAATCAGTGTTATCAATTAATCTTATAAAATAAAATTATTAATTTTTACATTTACTATAAAATATTAATTAAATTTAGGAAAATCTGGATTGTTCAAGTAAATTTTCTGAATGATATCATCTCTTATTTTTATGTAACTTACTAATATCAAATATTAATTAAAATTGGCATGGTGATGTACATAGGTATAAATATGTACAAGTAAATTTTCATTTAATATATTATTTTTAAAAATAATTACTAAATATTTTTTAACTCGCACTTATGAGCACTTTCCAATTGACCACTTTGTAAGTTACTGTACGAGTGTTAATGGTAGCGAGTCGTGTTTCAATTGGTAGGATTGTCTGCGTCAATAACGAGCCACAAAATTGTCAGTTGTCACGGACATGGAAGAGTCCAATTGGTTAAATCCACCTTGCATTCTTCTCTTCGCCCTTAGGCTTTTGTTTTTTTTTTTTTTGGGGGGGGGGGGGTGGGAAAGGGGATGGTATCGGATGGAGGGTGGATAAGGGACACGAAGAAGAAGAAGAAGAAGAAGTGGGGAATTAGCTCGGTTTTGATTTTTGAAAAAACTTATAATTAATGTATAATTTTTATATTTTTAAAAATTATATAAAATTAA
Source organism: Adansonia rubrostipa (assembly GCA_038381775.1). Classification (NCBI taxonomy): domain Eukaryota; kingdom Viridiplantae; phylum Streptophyta; class Magnoliopsida; order Malvales; family Malvaceae; genus Adansonia; species Adansonia rubrostipa. The sequence goes on from JBBYHM010000026.1 coordinate 11,554,847, forward strand.
ATAACTCGAATTTTATTAATTAATTCAGTTTAATTTATTAATTTAAAAAAATAAATATTTTTTAAATTTTTTACATTAATTTAATTTATAAACTAAAAATCAAATTAAATATATATAATTAATATTTAAACTCTAAATAAATCAAATTTAATAAAATTAAAATTAAAATCAACCATTTTAATTCACGTCGATTTTGAAGTTTCTCGATTTTTTTTCTCTGTCGCAAGGGAATAATGAGCTGAGAAAAAGGACGAGACATAGGCCTGATGGTGATGACCACGTGCCGCTTCCCACAGATTTACGCAAATAGAGGTTTGATGAGAATAGGTTCTTTGGTCCCACTCTCCATACGCGCTTGGGTCCCCCGATTCTAGTAACATTGGCCCCCACAATTGCCAAATACAATTATCACCTTCTTTTTATGTTGTCAAACGTTCAAATTCTTTGACGATTTATGCCAAAAAAAAAAAAAATTGGTTTGGATAGTGAGTGCCTTAAGTCAAATTTTTAAGATTTTTTTTTTTAAGATTTTCTTAGTCAATATTTGAAAGCATTTTTTGGGGATTAAGATGTTAGATAAATTATAATTTTTAATGTGTTAAAATAGATCAAAATTGTATTTATCTAAAATATTATTATAAATAATATCTTGTCAAAATCCCAGAAAAACCTTAAAATTCTACTTTTTACTCACTTTTTGTTTCTGTCACACATGGCCGCCATACAGCTTGACACATAATGCATTTGAAATTTGTCAATGATTGGCATCATAACATTATTTTAAAAATATATATAATAAATATATTTGGCTAATAAGTGTTTTAAAAACATTTTTTAAATATTATAATATATAACAATATTGATGAAATGCATTGAAAGATAATGAGTAAAACTATCATTCTGCATTTAAAATAATATTATTATTATAAATGACATATTAATTGATTTTAAAATTATTTAAAAGCATTAATTAACAAAATTTTTATTTTAAACAAAAATTCAACTAATTTTAAAGAGCCCTCTGAATAAGTTTCATTTCATCTCCTACTAACTCAAAATTTGTCTATCAGTCTTTTGTATAATGGGAACATACTTAAATAGGATAGTGGGATTATTTTACATGCGAAACTTAAATAATTTTAAAAAAAAAAATTATAGATTTTCTCCAAAATATTTCTTTCTATCCAAATGCAGCAATACCTTTTTTTTTCTTTATAATAATATATAATAAGAATTCAGCTAGGGCTTTGTTTCTATCCAGTTTAATTCATTAGCACAATTTAGCATGGTATGGTTAATATATCAAAATTATTTTGGACAACATTCTTCAACAAGTAATTACTTAATTAAGTTAATACTTAAACAAACTCTTGCATTTCCATCCTTCTGCTGCCATGAACTTCATCTCTGAAAGATTAAATAATTAAAACCCACAGTCAAAATACATACACCCATTATCCAATCAACCCCAGATTGTCAGGTTGACGTGAGGGTTGAAATAAAAAGTTTATTTTGTTAATGTAAAAATTATTAAATTATATTTGTTATAAGATACCATTAAATTTTAAGTAAGTAACTCAAAAATTTATTTTCACAATTTTATATTTTAAATAAAAATTTAAATAAAAAATAAATATATTTTATTTTAAAAAATCATAATTTAATCATTATCCATAGCCAAATATGAGATTTGAATTCAATAATTGTACGATATCTATGTCACATGATTGATCATTGTCTTCTCAGCTTTATGTTTTTTTTCTTTTGCTTTTAAAATAGTGGGGTGTTGATAATGATGATTCTCTGCAAATAATGTTGAGCGGAAGGGGTGCTAGTGGGCTCCGCCAGCATCACTGGACAACCTTCAATTCTTTGTCTCGTGACAGAATATCTATTTCGAGGTTTTTTTTCTTTTTTTTTTTTTGGGGTTGGGTTGGAGGAAGATGAATGGTTGGCTGCTATAACGATTACTCTTCGCCTCACAAAGGCGTCGAAATAATCAATCTCTAAATAGGACTATAAAATCGAAAACACTGAGTTAAACCATTGTCCAATTCGAATTTGAAATCTTTTAAAAGAAATTAAAATATTTTGATTTCAATTATTAATTTAAATAATCATTAATAATCAAATGCAATTGAATCCAACTTTTATTTGGAGCGAACACCAAGCATATATATATATAATTATATGCAACCATACTTATGGAAGGTTTAGCATTTAGCAATAGCGATAGGGCATGAAAGTTAAAAAGGTAAGTCCTCTCACGCACACTGGCGTCGTCTGCAAGGTGGGCAGTCGGAAGTGCTGGCTGCGACATGTGCGCCCTTCAACCCCAGCTAACCTTGAGAATGGCAAACTTAACTACCCATTAATTTCGTTCTTCTTTTTCTTTTAGGTTTCAAGTCATCCATCAAATTAAATCAATATTGATGAAACCATGTGGGTTCATGCGTGCTTGAATATTGAGAAAAGAAAGAAAGAAATCCGTAACCAGCCAAGAGGAAATGACTAATAAGGCTAAAACAACAAATGCTAATTAATCCCATTGCTTTTTTACTTTTTCTCTTTTTCTATCTAGCTAAAAGCGAAAATATAAAAGAATTAAACTTTGTTTGATGAGAATGGATTGCTTTGGAAATATTTATAGTCGGTCAAATTTTGCTTAATTTGGGGCGTTAGATGAATTTTGATGGTGGCATGGATGCATGCATGCAGGCATGCTATTAATGTCAACACCATATATGGAATCTTTCTTGCAATTTGAAATTGATGATTTGGAGATGCCAACGTTTGGTAACCACTACATCCTTATAGAAAATAACAAATGCTAGTTCTAGAACTTCTAATAATATTTTGGTTGGTGGTGGCCCTTTTAGTTTTGAGTTTCCTGTTCTCGCTAAAAGTATTTAATATTAATCAGACACGTTAAAACCCATAGCTTATATTAACTTTTTCATAAGCTCTTCAAGGAGCATCGTGCAAAGACTTTTCAAAAGTCTTAAGTTCAAGATTTGAAAAATAGAGATGAGATTTATAATTATCATATAGAAAAAAAGGCTACATAATATTGTGCAGTTAAAATCTTTGGTGGATTTTGTAAATAATATGTTAATTAGTGCTAAAACTTAAAAAAAAAAAAAAAAAAAAGATAGCAAACAAATTTTCCAAAGGACCATCATGGGCTAATAATGGTGCCTGAAGTTGAAACTTGATATCAGAGTTTTAAAGGTTATGGTCCATGGATCTGCTTTATTTAGTCTTGGACCACTCTACCTTGTTATGGGCTTAGCCAACTTTGGGCCTAATCTAACAGGAATGTGGCATATTTTAGAAAGTTAATTTGAAAGATTCTTATTTCCTGCAATATTTGTACATAAATTTACATATCATCATTGAATCATGATATCACACATTAAAAATTGATATAATTTGTATTTATTTAATAATAAAGTGACGTAATGTGGTTCATTAACTCTTTTGCGTGCTATCTCATGCACCAAAGAAAGCACCCTGTATTGGTCTCACCACTAGTTTTTAGCATAACATGTATCAATTCGTTGAATCAAATGCTCCAGTGTTAAGCTCATCGTTCTTTTCCTTTAAAAATATGCAGCAATTGACCACTATATTCATTCGGAAAGGGGAAGTTTCTTGCAATAAGTCAAGGAAAGTTCATGTTCTTGATCTTAATAACATTGAAGCATGAAGAGAAAATAGATAAAACGGACCTCTAGTTGATAATAAAATAGCAATTAGGTAATTTAATTCATACTAATAATATCTGATAACCATAAAGAACATTGGCAAATTAAACATAAAAAGCAAAGTACAACAATTCATAATATATAATGGCGACGATATCTTTTATTGATCCTTAATAATGTTGATTGCTTGAAGATACTACAGTCAATATTTGACATCGAAGACGCTGGAGCGTCTCAACGGGAGGGAGATAGGTTTGGAGTTAGCATTTGCCTTGAGAACACGTATAGATACCATAAACACCGATGCTGTGGCCTAATTGACAAGATTTATGCCCACATTCAGCATGTTTGGAACAGACGATCGTCGACGACCCATCTCCACTCCAGCTATTTCGAGTTTGTTCTCGCCCTTCCGCAGCAAATCCATTCGCAGGCACTGTCAATATATATATATATATAGCATATATTATGAACCTTTTTTAAACCTTACACCTTGAACCTTCAATTGTAAAGGTGGAGACCTTCAACAATACTGTGATTTGTTGATAAAATGTTGGACATTTAACTTTAATGATTAAGATTCAATTTTGGAAATCTCAAATATCAGAAAAGATAAAAGAAAGAGAGACGACTTACATAATGAAATGAGCAGCAGGATGACTAAGGAATCAATCTTGAACAATGCTTTCTCCTTTGCTTTTTTAGTAGTGAATGCATGCACTCACTTGGCACGCATTAGTAGTATTTTCTTAATGTCACGTATAACCCCAAGTCGCTAACATTTATAGAAACTGACCTAGTCCATGATTGAAGCTCTACTTTAATCCATCCCCCCCCCTCCACCCCCAAACAAAAGGGTTATAATTGTTAATTTTACTACATTAGTGGACATACGCATTTAGACGATACAATGCTGTATGTGAAAATTCAACTTGCAATGTTTAGTTTAAGTAACTCCAATCTCAATGCATTCATAATATGTAACTCTAGTATCAATGTATTCAGAACGTACCACTAGTAGTTGTAATAATAATACTACTAATAATAAAAAAACTCTAATCCACTCGCACTCTGATCCTGGGGATAATAATAATAATAACTCTAAATTCCTTCGTAATATACTACTAATATTAATAATAATGATAATAAACTCTAATCCAAATGAGTTCCATAACAGTAATTGAGATAATATCAAAGCAAGATTCCCTAATCCACTTGCACCCTCAGACAAAGAGAACATCACTGACTCAATCGTCAGTGTTTAGTGAGAGAGAGAGCTCTCAGTTCCCATCGGGTTCCTCGACATAAATTTCAGTGTGCACCTACCGGGACTTAAATGACCTAACTCATGGGCCAGATGTTACCCAAAGTTTAAGCAAACTCAGCCAGCTTACCCGTGGGTCGTGGACTCCTGGTGCTTTATTTTGTCGAGTCGAGTCCAAAATGTGAACATTTTTCTTGGGCTTCATTATGAAATCTCTTCCTTTCAATCGCAATGCCGCATCCAACAATTGGCAGAATTAAGGATAACAAAAATGGAAAGATAAAGCCTTGAGAGAATGATCCAACTTTAAAATTGGTTTATATTCCAATCTGGTGCACAGTCATTTTTCTTTAAAATTGAATACAAAAGTAACCTTAAAAACTGTTATGATCTTACTTTCAAATTGATGAAATTACAAACATGTTATTTTTATTAGAAAAGGCAAACTATTAATATATCTTAATTAATCTTAGAAGAAGAAATCTTTGTTTCCCAAGATGAAATATAACTCACAGCTCCATCTCAAACATCAAAACGAAAGTCACATTTAGTATTATAAAAGTAGGTTATGTCGCTTCCTTAAAAAAAAAAAAAAAATCATTTTCCACGTCTATATGTGATGTTTATCAATTCCCGTGAGGAGCTTATTCTGGGAAAAAAAAAAAATTAACATAACAATATCAACATAAAAACAACAATGATCGATGATCCTTTAATTATTAGTATTGAAATTGAAGCTACCTTCGGCGTTGGGAAAGGGACATGCACATAACACCTGCCATGAGCATCAAAGCTATGGCCTAATTGAGAAGATTTATCTGCATGAGTGGAATATGTTGTTTCAACCACGACATCGACGTCGACGTTCGTGGCCCCCAATCACACGTACAAGGTAAACAACATTGGAGAAGGACAATCACAGACCTCTACGCCTTAATATGCAGGAGATTAAGACAACCCTATCTGTCACTCAAACCATATCGCGTTTCATCACATAATTATTCACCAAACAATTAATTAATCATAATATAAGATCAAGCCCAAACAATAAGACGTAAGCCCACCTCGAGTCTAGAATAATTTGATACAGTAAAGAGAATTACAAGAGCTATAATGCTCCGGTGAAAGATTTATAGGTGGATCCATATATAATACTTGATTGGCATGCCCAAGATAGCATACTGAACTTGCCATGCTTGGAGAATCAGAAAACTAAGAGACGGATGAGGCTAAATCAAAATCAATACACAAGGCCTATTATACATCTTCATCATTTATAACACAGTTCTTGATGGTTAAAACCCATTCAAAGAACCTTATAAAACATACCTCATAAGCCACACATATGTGAGAGTTGAAATAAGAACTACAGTCCAATAGGAAAAGTTTATTTCTGAGTCAATGAAATAAAAACAGTAAATTCAAGGGCAAGAAATGCAAAAGGATTTATTTCACTATTTAGAAATTTTGAACCCCCCGAAGTGATGTGCTCCCTAACATCCTGATTGATTTTCAGCTTACCCAATGGGAGGAAGAGCTAAGAAATAGGAAACAAAGAAGAAATCACTCTAGCACTGCATGCTTGGTCCTCTACTGGCATAACAAAACTACCATAGACATTAACAACAAGAAGGGAGAGCATATATTTCAGCTCACTCAATGCCCCATTCAAAAAGTGATGGTAAATTCTGCTAATACTAGGCTGGCCAAAACCTGAACCAAAGTCCTTATTTCTTCTTCTGTTGGTCTGAAACTCTGGCTCCCATAATCTTACAAACAGGCTCATCTTTTGACTGAAGAAGCTTTAGAGCTGGATGAATCTTGAGGTCTCCCATTACCAATTTCTGACCCCCATCCAACTCACTTAAATCAACATCAATATATGGAGGAATAATATCTGCTGGGCATAGGAACCTAACAGTCCTCTTGATAGTATTCAAGAACAACCCTGCCAAGTTTGCAAAACCAGTAATATTTAACATTACATAGATGAAAAAATATACTATTCTTAATGATAACAGAATGCAACAGATGAGATTTATAGAGACAAAGTAAAAAGTTGAAACATATTAAAACTTCTTATATAGCTTATGAAACAGCAAAAAGAATACGATAACCTGACCAGGAGACTGCTGTAAGTCATGCAAAAGCAATTTGTGATAACCTTGAAAGCATGAATTAAGCATAGGCAAGTTCCTTTCGTTCTATATTCCTATTCTAAAATAATGAATTGAGTTTTTATCGGCATCTTGGATGCCGCTATTGATATATCCTTTCTAGGCATACTTTCTACTATGTCCATTCCATAAAGTATCAGATTTTCTAACAAATATTTAACGTCATGTTGCTTGCTATGCTTGATAATTTTTGTTATGTAAGCTTAATACTATTGAATTGAACGGATAACAGAAAAAATAAAAATAGTAACATCAGAGAATAAGCCTCATATGGCACTATACCCAGTGCTATCACCAGCTACCTTTCATCTAGAACTACTAACTGTGGAAGTGTGAGCACTCCTCCAGAGAGTGATGAAACAATATTTTATCTCTAGAAAGAATGTTAAAACATAGCTAGCTATCATATCAAATAATCTCCATATGTCTACATGGAAATCCTTATATAGGATGATCAGAATGAACACCAATATTATTCATATGCATTATGGGAGGTTTAAACAAAGGGGAAGAAACATATAGAAATTTCCCAGTTTATTGACATATTAATATGGAAAAACTAACGCTGCACATCAAACTACACTTAATATAGAAAATAAAACAAACTTTCACTAGTACTTAAACCCTTTGACGCATCTCGCTTACATAAATCCAAACTCTTTAGGAATTTAAATGAAATATAAGTTAGCTGGGCAGGAACTAAGAACAAAGGAAATGCAATTACCAATTATATGAATTATTAATTCAGAATAAGGGTCCACATACACCTAATCCTTTAAGCAATGGAATAATGAAAAAAAATCTCATTTGATCACGCTAATCTGGAATTATATCAACGGAAGAAAAGTCCATTGCAGCTCTTTACCTTTCCTTAGTCCAGGGCATACATCTTCTCCTCTGAACACAAGAGGAACATCCACCTTCAACAAAGCATTGGAAGGCGCCCTTATGAAGGTTACATTAAGAGGTGCATCAGTCCCCGCATGTAAATGAAGCTGAAACATTGGTTCAAATTCAAAGAAATATAACGAAATTCAGGGAAAATACAGCCGGTAAAAGAAAAATAGCAATTTGATTAATCAGATTTAGTGAACTAAAGAAAAACCCGAAAAAGCTCATTACCTTCCTGGGGAGAACCCGCACTTTCTCGATCAAATCACCTGTTCCGAACTCCGAGCGAACCTCCAGGTCAAAAAGCCTAGAAAGGAAAAAAGATTGGCCCAGATGTTTAACCAATTTTCTGATCTGATTGGTCTGAACAGAAATAAGCCTCTTGTTACCTCCATGTTGCCCATCTTCCTGTTCAAAGACGATGCTGGGGACTCGACCCGCTTTTCTTTCTTTGGCGGCGATGCTTTTGCCGGAGGTGGCGCGGGGGAGAGCGAGTATAGTCTCGGCGTACTTAGGATCCGGCTTGGGGAAGCCTTCGAGGTAGGTCAATGGACATGTTGATGAAGGTGATGATGATTGGTCGAGTGCGAGAGCGGCTTGGGAGAAGAAGCGAAGGTGTAGGGTTTTGCTGGATAGTGTGCGCTGGATCAACACAGCCATCACGACGGCACGACCCGTGTACGGAAAATGAGGGAGAGTTGGGTTGAGGGGGTTTAAGGGAGGTTTTTGCCGATGGGCCGAGCTAAATGACAAAGGAGGCTGGCCCAATTGGAACTTCTGTAAAGGCTACATAATAGAATATAAAAAGTTTATATATATATATTTGAAGACATTTTTATCTTTTAATTTTACTTAAAATTAGTAAATTTTATTTAAATACTTTTTAAATTTATTGCAGTCAATAATTTTATCACTTCAAATTAAATACTTATACATCCATTCATGTATATATTTTTATCTTTTATATTTAAATAAGTACAAATTTTTTATTTTTTTATTAATTACCAATATTTATTGTTCCATGTGTAAAACATATTATAATATATTTTACAAAAATAAAATAAAATTAATAATATATTTATTAAAAAAATTTATATTAACATATAAAGTTTATTTTTTATGCAAATTATATTAATTTAATATAAAGTTTAATAATGTTAATTTAGAAAAATTTTTACATTCATAATATAAATATGTATCATTAATTAAACATCTTATTAAATTTGATATTATGAATCAAGTGATATTAATTTAATAATAAAACTATAAAATTAGAGATATTTACATGTTTTTACATGTATTTATAAAAGCATTCACCTATCAACTGTCACATAATTTTTATTTCAAGTTGTAGGTTTGCTGAAAGTGAAATCTAATGTTTTTATTGTACTTTACATAGTAATCAGTAATTAGCATCAAAATTTCTCAGAAAGGGATTAAGAAAAGCCAACATTTAACGAAGTATCAGAAGTCGATTAACTTTTATGGATATATCCTAAAATCAGATTAAGCTTCATATACATCGGTTTACACGCTACCAAATTCAAGCCACTATTCATTTGCATTTCACTGTCAAAGCTTTTATAAATTGAAAGAAAAAAAAAAAAGGGCCGAAAACCATGTTATCGGGGTCCGACCAAAAAAAAAAAAAATTCTTTAATCGATAACCAGGGAGCCCACTCGGTGGCAGTTCACCTGTATACCCACGTTTCTTTTCTTCCGTCCACATCACCTTGTCGGTACAGAATAAAATAAAACCGAATAATAACCAAATAAATAAACAAAAATACATTTTATTATTCTGCTTTATTTTAAGAGTGTGACGAGGTGAGGTTTTTCAATTTTCATACAAAATAAAACTACAATTTAACGCACGAAAAAAGACTTTTTGAGAAAATATATATTTTTAAAAAAGAATTATTAGGTGAAAAATGGATAAATTTACAGGTGCGTAAAGTGGGCAGCTCATTTGAAAAGGTAATAGTTTTTGTACATATATATATATAAATATGCGTAGATAAAATTTAAAAAAATAAATATTTTTATTAATTAAATTGATATTATTTATATATTATAATTAGTATAGATATAAATAATAATTTTTTAACTTATAAATTAAAATTAAATTGAATAAATTTAAATATAATTAAAATATTTTTATTAAAGATGATTATATATAAAAATAAGTTAAAATTATATAATAAGTTTTAAGTGAATAATTATTTTATAAAATATTAAAATATTTTTAATTCTAAATTAATATGAATTAATTTATGATATTTACTCAATTAAGAACCTTACATATATTAATATTAATAATAATAGATGGTTTAGAAGAAGGATTTTAGAAGGTTTAAATTATCAAAATTCTTAAATTGTAAAAGGAGGATTTTAGGAGGTTTAGATTCCAAATTTTACAATTTATTTTTATTTGTTTTGAAAACGTCAAATTATACGCTCTTTCTTTTATCTTTCTTTGTTACAGTCCCTCAATTCTCTCCCTGTTCTTAGGTTCTTTTTTTTTTTTTTTCACCTAATTCCCCCATCGTTTATTTTCCTAACCGTGCAATTGAACGGCCCCTCTTATCTGTTCTTTTTGTTTTCCCATTCCTTTCTCAAGAAAATTTCATCTCAAAATTTTCTCGAGAAAGTTAGGGTTTATACGAAGACAGATATAGGAAAGGAGCAATCATGAGCTTTCAAGATCTGGAAGCTGGACGGTCATTTGCCTCGAGGCAAAACCTGATCAATGGAAAGCAAGACGCCACGCAAGCTGTGGCTTCCGGCATTTTTCAGATCAACACCGCCGTCTCAACCTTCCAGCGACTCGTCAATACCCTTGGGACCCCTAAGGACACGCCCGAGCTCCGAGAAAAGCTGTTAGTCTTGCTCATTTCAATTGCTTCGATTGCAATTTTAACTGTTCACGTGATTTTAATTTGATCGTCTTTTATTTTTGAATCACAATACACAAATCATGGTTTAATTTTGTTCAATTGCATTGATTTTAGCTTCGATTTTTTAATTAGGGATGATAAATTATTCCCTTTGTCTAGTTAATTTGACTTTCCTTTAGAGAAAAATTAGAGAATTTCTCATTTTTGTTTGGATGAATGTGACAATTCTCGAAATAGTTTATATGTTTCGCGATACTTAATGTTGGCCTTTGTTGATTACTTAGCAGTCTTCATCCTTGTATTGCATGGGAAACTAGTTCCTTTCTTTCGATTTTCTTGAGTGATTTTGATTGCATGCTAAATTGCTAATTATATCATGAGTGGGCAGTATATCTGATATGTCTCACTTGGCAGGCATAAAACAAGGCTGCATATTGGGCAATTGGTGAAGGACACTTCGGCTAAACTTAAACAAGCTAGTGAAACAGATCACCGTGCTGAAGTTAGCGTAAGTTTGGTTTCTGGTTGATCATGTCAACCATGCAAAGTAGCCTTTTGTTTTCAGTCTTTAAATCAAGAAAGGGGAGATGATAGCTGTGGTGTTTGTTATGTGTAATGTTTTTTCCCTTTCCTCTCAGGAAGTACTTGATGCCCTTTAATTTCTTGTAATTGTAGGCAAGCAAGAAGATAACAGATGCCAAACTTGCAAAAGATTTTCAAGCTGTTTTGAAAGAGTTTCAGAAGGCTCAACGGCTTGCAGCTGAAAGGGAAACCGCATACACTCCTTTTGTTCCCCAGGCAGTTCTTCCTTCAAGGTATCTATCATAGGAGGGATTACATGTACATATAGAGTGAATTCAATGTGTCGGTGTTAATGGCATACATGGAAAATTGAGTCATTAGCAAGATGGGTTGAAATATCAGTTATAAAAAATCTATATTTCTGTTTGCAAATGCAAATTGTTTTGTGTTATGTTTCAATCCTGTTTTAGGCTTTGGCATATTATTCTTATACTTGAGGTTTCTTCCTGTTTTATGCAGCTACACAGCCAGTGAGATAGACGTAGGTTCGGATAAAAGTGCTGAACAGCGAGCCCTTCTTGTTGAATCAAGAAGGTAAGTTATGCTTTAGAATTTTTAGCAAGCCATTCCCTTCATATGGTGCAGGATTGCTCTTTTGTGGAATTTGGATATGGATTTTCTTGTTCCTGTCCATGGTTCATGTTCTTTAGGCAATTTGGATCACTTTTCCAAATAGAATCCAGACTTTGAATGAACCGTCCATGCCAGTTCTTTTTCCTGGTATGTGTATGCGTCTACATGTACGCCTGCCTGTTTGTATATCAATATGCATGTATTAGATTGGAGCATCATAACTAATGAACAGGATCCCAAGTGATGCCATGCATTACTCAATTGTGGATTCTAAATACTTATGGAAGGGTGATTGATCATATTCATTCCCCCAAGCCATGCATAGATACGATTGTATTGTCTATTTTCTGTTCCCAGAATTTTCAGAACAAAACCTAATGTGATTCAAGGATGCTATTTGTTTAATACTGTTTATCTATTGTATTATCTTATTATTATTTTTTTAATGAATTTTATTATCCAGCTGCAGCCTTTAGCTTTTGAGTATTTTTTTTTCTTGCAGACAGGAGGTCTTGCTGTTGGATAATGAGATTGCATTTAATGAGGCCATCATTGAAGAAAGAGAACAAGGAATTCAAGAAATTCAGCAGCAAATTGGTGAGGTCAACGAGATCTTCAAAGATCTTGCTGTGCTGGTTCATGAGCAAGGAACTATAATTGGTAAAAATTTTCGTCTTTTGCATTGAATTCATTATGATTGTTCTGACATTCCGGGTCATGTTGAAAAGTACTGAAAGTAAATCTATGCTGCAGATGACATTGGGACCCATATTGAAAATTCCCAGGCTGCCACTATACAGGCAAAATCCCATCTTGTGAAAGCTGCAAAGAGCCAGAGATCAAATTCTTCTCTGGTAAATACAATGATTTCTGATTCTTTTTTATTTTGTTCAATTAAAATTGTGCATGGGATGTAAAGCTCCATCAAGACAGACATACCTATATTCCCATGTAATTTTGATAGTGGGACATGGTGTTGGGGTTTTCCTCAGTGGGTCCGCGATCCCTGATTGATCGCCCGCCCAAATTGTCATCTGACCTGCCCATGCAAAGCCATCTTATGAAGTTGCTTCCACCGGTGAAAGATACTGTCCACCTTCCTTCTAAGGAATTAATTTCTTTACCTTTTTTGGGCAGGCCTGCTTGCTCCTGGTGATATTCGGAATCGTGCTTCTGATCGTGATCATAGTACTGGCGGCCTGATGAGAAAGTCCTCCAATATGATCATGGACGATTTAAAGATCTTCTCCGCAACAAGAGTGTGATCTTTTTCACTGATGTATTTGATTATGTTGTTTGGCAGACATGATGATGGCCGACTGGGAGTTCACTTCTAGTTTCAAAGTATATATAGCTTGTGGTTATCGGTAATCCATTATGATATATTTTTGGTTGATCTTTGCCGGGGTGTCGCTTTTTTTCTCCAAGTTGGTGTTTGGTTATTGTCGAGGGTGTCTTCAACAGCTTTCGTGAATTGTCCCTTTTGTCTTTTCCAAATTTACTGTAATAAGAATTATTAAATTTTTTGTTTTTTCCATATCAAATTATCTGCATTACGTCAAGCAAACTTTTCTGGTTTTGGGGAACACGTTAAGGCAGATTATTAATACCCTTGAAAGAGTTTATAAGAAGGCTGTAATAAAGGTAACAACCAATAACTTTCACATTAATTAAAGTTGTAAGAAATTATAAACTCTTTAAGAAATCAGGTATTCGAATTTGTGCTCTTTCATCATATATATTTATAAAATATTAAATTTATATAACGAATCAAATCACAAAAGTTAAAAAGAATTACTTAAAAATTATATACCAAAAAAAAAATGCACAAAAATTGTGATAGGAGTAATGAACCTGAAAAAAAAAATGATATAAACTTCTTTCTTTTTTCGTTGTTTTTAACTTTTTATGAGAAATGATAATTTGGCTTTCCAAAATGCTAAGCTGGAAAAGATCAGTAGATCACAGCCGTTCTTTGAACTTAAGAAGTCGATTGTCGGGTCTTTTTTTTGGGTGAGAATTGGCGGGAAAGAGGGAGAAAAAAGAGAAAAAAAAAAAGAGCGAATTTGAGGAAGAGATGAGCTCGTCGGCAGTAGAAGCAGAAGCGCCGGATCTGGTGTGCCAGTTAGACAACGTCCAAGGCATGGTCGACGCACTCTCCGCCGTTCGATGGAAACGCCATCAGGTCTGTTTCTTTTCTTTTCTTTTTTTGAAAACTTGTGAGTTTTCACTAATCTAGGGTTTTGCGGATTTTAATTCAATATTTTCTTCTATAATCGTAGGACGCAGTGGTGGAATTATCAGAGCATGGTGTCGTTTTGATCGTGGAGGATACTGGTTGTCTTCAAGCCAAAGTTTATCTTCAACGCGAGGTACTCGTATTCTTCTTCTTCTTCCCCTTTCTTTTAATTAATCTGTTGGTTGAGCCAGCAATTTTAGTATTCTTTTTCTATTTGCAGCTATTCGTTCGTTATGAATATAATGCTGAAGGGCGACCGCGATTTGGAGTGAGCTTGGGGCTCTTTGTCGACTGTTTGAACACATTTTCTGCGCCTGGACGTTCAAGTATGATTGAAATTCAATACCCAGGACCTGATATGCAGCTTCTTGTCAAGTATGTAAACCCCTTCTTTATTAGTATCTCAGTGTAGCAGAATTGTAGTTCAATGGGTGAAATCTCTAATTATTCTCGTTTCCTTATGTGGAATGATTTTCATTTTCCATAAACTACGATGTGAGGTTTCATTGTATTAATTTCAGCTTAAAGTAATCCATAAGGCAGAGGTCAATAGGAAACCTTCAAGCTTATCAAGCTACTTCTTCATAATCAAGTTGATTCTCTGCATTAAAAACTCAGCTCCTGGTGTGACTCATTTTTTTCAATGGTCATTAGGTCTGTTGATTCGCCCGATGCTTGCATTTATGCGGAAATCAGGACAAGAATTCCAGATACTATTTCATGGGACTACAACTTTGAACCTGCAGGAAGCACACCACTTACTTTTACCGTAAAGGTATTGTATTCTCTTAGTGTGATCGTATAGTAAAAGAAAGGACCAAGGATGCCACGAGTTAGGAAACTTTTGCACACATTTGTTAATGGCTGCTTCAAAGCCTTCCTTGATGCTTTCTTCATCCATAGAAAATGCTTACATGTAGTGCTTTTCTTAAAGATTAATACACTGAGGCAGTAGGATAGTGTTAGCACTTTATCAACTAGGCGAAAACGGATATTCTTAAAGGATATGACAGTGTTTTGATTCAGAAGACGACTTAAGATAAATAAAATTCCACTTATCTTCTGCTTTCTTCATGGAAATAACATTGCAACCATATATATAAGCATACCATTTTTTTTTCTCATGAAAAGGTAGAGTTATCAAGTTTGTGGCATTTCTGTGTAACAGAAGCATACTTATACTCCTTATTTTTTATATTATGGGTTTGAGCACTCCCAGTGGTCTTTTGTTAGATGATACTACATGGTTGGAATATGCACATTGGATTTAAGATCCTATAAGGTTCAATCAATTGTTACAACTACAAATTACAACCATACCGTCCTTTATTCAGTCTGCAGCACTAAAGGAAGCAATTGATGATCTAGAATGGCCAGGGTCGAGCATCCAGATCATTCTACTGCCCGACCCCCCTTGCGTTACATTTAAAGGAGAAGGCCATGGAGACTTGCAGGTGTTATTTTGCTTTCACTCATCAGCAAATCTTGTTGAGGTTTTAAGAATTTAGAAGCTTAAATGCTCATCCTTCTTGCAGATAGATTTCATCTATTATGTCAATACTGATCTTTTGATTGCATTTCATTGTGATCGCCAAGTATCCTATAGGTGTGTTCATTTTCTATTGATTCTTTACTTCCTATTTACAATTTCACTTTAGCAAATCAACATCATCTGTTCTTGTCTTGCCTTTGGCAGGTATAAATACAAGTTTCTACGAGCAACAACTTCAAATCTACCCAGTAGTGTTATTAAAGATAACAGAGGAAGTAAAGTGACTATTGGGAGAGGAGGAATGTTGAAAGTTCAGCACTTGGTTTCGGTAGCAAGATCAGCTACTTCACATCCTCATATTGATTCTGCTGGGCATCAGCAACCTAGTCGAATTGCTTATATTGAATTCTTTGTGAAGTCCGAGGTAGATGAAGATACTGTAAATAATTCATAGGTTTTTCGTGAAAATTTTTGCATTTCAGTTTGAAGCTGTTAGTGTTCTAGTCATGTTCTAGCGGTGCATTTAAATATGCTTGAAGACAGCTGACTGTTGAATTGTTAAGAGAAGGTAAAATATAATTACAAAGTTGTTCTTATTTTTCATTCTTTAAATCGCATTTCAAGTATAGAAACCTATGTTACTCGGATTGAGGTGTAAAAATTGAATATTAATGTGTTTAATATGAATATGTTTAATTTTTTTAAAAGAAATTCATATATTTTAAGGGTCCTTAAAAGAGTATATCTTCACATCCATTTTGAAAACAGTAAATGAAAAAAGAAGCATGATTATTTATCTTTTCCAAAAGATCTAATCAATCAGGGGATGATCAAAGATAAATCTGAAGGGCAGCTTAGAAATGATCAAATAACTTTGAACAGATATAATTCTAATAAGTAAATCCCAGATCGATTTATTTCAGAGAGGGTAATTGGTATTAAAAACTTACAACAATATAAACCAATTAGCTAGAGCAAGTTGTATATTGCTACTGTTATATATCGGAAAATGCAAAGCCACCAAGACTTAAAATCTTGGATTTACATCTTTGCTTGACACTATGCTATATTCCTCCAAAACCCTCTGAAAACATTGATTCCCTTCATCTCTCCAACCCATCTGCATTGCCAAGAATATCGCTCCAACTTATTCGATCTACAGGTTTGATCAATGCTATCAGATAAGTTGGCTTCAGGTCACTTTGTTTATTTGCACTGATATTACTCTTGCATTGCCAAGAACATCACTAGTAAATTGAAATTTGACAAAAGCTTCCTGCTCGAGGGGGCCATAGTGAGCACTGGCAAAGTTTCATGATGCTTCATTATTTTAAGCCTCAATGCAAATGTGTCACCCTTGACGATGGACCTGTTCAGTTCTGCAAAAGCAATAAGGCATATGTATCATGTATTAACAATACCAACACAGAGAGATGGAGAGTTACATCTCAGGCAAGTACTCCACCCCCACCAAGAAACATGCTACTGCTAATGATCAGAGAAAATCGCAGCAAAAGAAATGTTCACCAAATGGTGAACCAGTAGAATGCAGCGCACCTGCCTTAAGAACTTAGCTGAGGGCTCTTGATATAAATGAATCTCCACTGGCTACCCTTGTCTGATTACTGAGTTTTGACTGCCAACGTCTTCCCAATTACCTTTAACCATGAAGTAGAGAGAAATAAGTTACGCATGCAGTAAAAGAAATCAACCAGCAACTCAAGAATATGACCTTTTTGATCCTTTTCAACAGAAATGAAAATATTCCGCAAAATACTACTACAAGATTTTAAAGTTTCAGTGCCATATGAAATAATAAGCAATATATTATATATTTTAGTCATAACTCTTTCATGGTACCAGGTCACTTTCATCGTGGCCTTTTCAGAATCTTCAAAAGCCACGATTGACAAGCATTTAGTTGCAGGAGCTGCGACTTGTATCGTTGAATCAGAAATTTTATGCAATGCTAGTTAAATTTCCCTTATAACATTGACTAACAATCTGAATTCCATTCATGCAGAAAAGCTAGATACCAGCATCATGGATAAATAATTGAGCCAAATAAATCTTTCAAGTGCCTGAGAGGACCATAAAGAAGCACTCCATTTGTGGTTCATAAACAAAACTGTAACATAACAACTGTGATCAACAACGAACCTGCACTATGTCAAACAAAAGAATAAGTAAATAAATAAAATCAAAACTAACTCTGAATACATTTATTACTGAAGACAGATTATAATTAAAGAGGTAAACAAATGATACTTCAGGTTCTACCATAATTTCTATCAATAACAACAAATCATTCACTCAGCTTCTTATAAAAGATGTTCCTGTCACACTATCAAAGAAAATTAGAGACCCATCCCGTTGTTTCAAAGAACTTCTTTAAAATTGAAATTCAGATAATATTACAATGGAAGGCAGTAACTTACCCTCCAGTTCTTTCATCATTTCCAAAGTTTTCTAATTATGTGGAGCCATGCCAGTATCGACACCCAATATACAATAGGTAACATCATCTGGCAAAATACCCTTTCTTTCCATTTCAGTAAACAACTCATTTGCTCTATCAGTATTGCCAAGTCTTTGGTACCCAGCAATTAAAGCAGTATAAGTCACCACATCGGGATTGATTTCCTGTCTTTTCATTTCAGCAACTAACAAGTTAGCCATATCCATATGGTGTAAACGGCAAAATCCATCAATTAGACAGGTGTAGGTGACTACATTGGGTGAATAACCTCTTTGAAGCATTTCAGTATATAAAGCCCAAGCCTTCCTCATATCTCCAACTCTACAAAACCCAGCTACAACAGACGTGTAAGAAATGGTATCAGGAACCAAACCCCTTTCTATCATTTCCGTAAACAAATTCCACGCTTCATAAATTTTGCCCCTCTGGCAGAATATGTTAATAAGAATTGTATATGTAAAAGTGGTTGGTGTGACCTCAAGCTTTAACATTCTTGCGTACAATGTCAGGGCCTTCTTTGGGTTCGACTGTTTAGCAAATCCATCTATAAGGATGTTATAATGAGCATTATGAAGAATATTCTTCCTAAGCATCTGAGGAAGAAGTTCCCAAGCTTTTCCACAATTGCTTTGCATGCAAAGCCTCTTAATAATTCCATTATACGTATAAGAGTTAGGGAAAATGCCAAACACATGCATTTCATTTATAAGTTTCAAAGCCTCCTCTAAATGGCCTACTGTGCAATATCCGTCTGCAATTACATTGAAAGTGAAGATAGTAGGTAAGACACCGCATTGCAGCATGATGCTGAAAACATCCAAGGCTTTCTCCAAGAGGCCCATCTTACAGAACCCGTGAATCAACTTGTTGAAACTGTTGGCAGTAGGAATTAAGCTCTTGTTAATCATCTCCTCAAAAATTTCCATGGCAGAATCCAGATCACCTTGAAGACAAAATCCATTCAGCAAGACACTGTAAGCAGCCAGGTCATATTCATAGCCAGCAGTACCAAGATTACGGAACAGATTCAGTGAAACATTTGCCAATCCACTCTTACACAGACCGTCAAAGAGTGAGGTATAACTAACAAGTGAAGGTTTGATATTGGTAAGTATCATCTCGTCAATCAAATTGAGACCTTTCTCGGAATCACCTCTTTTACAAAACCCATCAATCAAAATGCTATAACTATGAGCATCTGGTGATATTCCACAGTTCTTCATTTCTTCCAAAACCTTCAAAGCTTCATATGGTTCACCTTTTCTGCAAAACCCATAAATAACAGAATTATAACAGAAAGTATTGAGAGGTTGGTTTCTAAATCTCAAAATCCGAATGAAATCCAGAGCAAATTCAACACAACCAACTGTACAAACTCCATGAATATATGCACTGTATGTTACAGCAGATGGATTTATCCCATCTCTCCCCATATCTTCTAGAAGTTTAGTTGCTTGTCCAACATCTATATCCCTCCCGTGATATCCTTTACAATAAAAGTCAATCATAATTGTATAAGTGTAAACATTAGGTGATGGCCCTGAGCTCTTCATATCTTCAAACAAACTTCTCACAAATTCTCCCCTATTTGCTTCAACTAAACACTTCAGCAAGAAGTTGCATGACATAATATTTAGTTCAAGCCCAATTTTTTTAGCCTCCACAACGGCGTAAACACCATTCTCCAGCATCGAATTGGATGCAAAAACCTTGATGAGCACATTGAAAATATCAGCTGATCTATGGCCATGCTCCCGTGAATCCAACAGATATGCTATTAATTCAAACATGTTCCTCTCAACTTTTTTGTAATAGCGAACAATATCTCTAAGCAAAGCGTGAGTTTCCATCTGCATCCCTGCCATAGAAAATATATGAATGATGATTCGAAACACGTACATTGAATGACCAAATCCGTACATCTTTACAGCCTTATTAAACCTAATTTCCCTTGCAATGCCCCAATTCAAAGATTTAAAGACCCTCACAACTAGAGGGAAAAGCCGGGGGTTTCTACAAAATTTGAACCTCCTCCTTGGAACTTGAAGTCCCTCAACGTCGTTACTATCACTTTCAACGTTAGGACGGCAATCAAAGACATTGTCTTCCAAGATCAATGCAGAAGAAGCAGAATAATATACCCTTAGAAAACATTTCTTGTACCGAACAACTATGTCTCGAAGCAAACCAGATCGAACAAAACATTTTCTTGAACAAGACAAAATACCCATTAATACCCAGACTGAAATACACCAGAAATTGCTTTCTCCCATAGGATAGGCCACCATAGAAGCCTCTTGAATACCATGCTCTGGAGGGCAAACGAAGCAGTAACTTTAAACACACACTAAAATGTTATCCACAATGAAAGAATCGTGCTTGAGACAATCCCAATTAAAAATCTACACGTATTTTAAAGAATCAAAATAAGAATATGGGGAAAAAAAAAACATTTACTATCGAAGTTAGTAAGAAGCGGAGCTAAAAATACCTGAATACACTCAGGATAAGTTATTTAGAGCCAAAAGAGAGATAACTAAGCGAACGGTTTGAAAGGGAACATTTTCAATTTTCTTAGGGGTTGGGAGGAGGTCAAAACACCCACCGCCTTGTCGGTTCAAAGAGGTGTGTGTCCTGGAGGCCGGAGCTAACTTAAACTGCGTTTCTTTCGGTTTCTTTGTCTGCGTGCCTGTTATGCTTAGGGCTGTATTTTCTGGCGCCTGCCGCAACGTCCTTTCCTCTTTGTTTATTGATTTAAAAAGAAAAAAAAAAACTCATTGTCCTTTTTAGATTAATTAATTTATATCAGAATTTTAGATGTCATTACTAATATATTTTAAGTAATG
>JBBYHM010000026.1:11580371-11593729 GCA_038381775.1 Adansonia rubrostipa
GCAATCACAAGTACTCCATCGGTTGTACTGACCCCATCCATCAAATTCAACAAAGTAGCAACCATTCTTTGGGATAGCTGTTCACCTCCTTCTTTCCTTGCAGGAGCTATGGCATCCAACTCGTCAATGAACACCTACATAAAGAAATTGTTAGTTCGGTTGCATCCAATAGACACAGGAGATATACAACAAGTCCCAGAAGACATAATCTTCAATTTTTTTCTTCAAAAGATAAAACTGAAGGGTTAAAATTGACATATTAACATTTTGCTACTACATATAACATCCAAGAATTTTATCATTCATTGTCTTCATGGTGACTCAACAACTTAAGCATGGAGGTGTTAGGCATGCAAGGCAGGTAGTAGGCAAAAATAACAAGAACTTTGAAAGAGGAAATCTAACCACAGAAGGTGCAGCATGTGTAGCTAACTCAAAAACTTTTTGCAATTCTTGCTCACTTTCTCCATGATATTGACTAACAATCTCAGGTCCATTCACAAAGAAAAGGTTGACACCAGCATTACGGACGCATAACCGTGCCAGAGAAGTCTTTCCCGTCCCAGGTGGACCATGAAGAAGCACTCCTTTTGTAGTTTGTAAACCAAAACTAAAACAGTTAAATTAGCGATCAACATTTAACTGTTACTATTTGAAACACACAAGAGGAAAAGGATAAAAAGAAAAAAAAAAGCGTATTTGCGAATGAATGCTTCAATGAACTCCAACATCCGAGAAAACAGCAACAAGAATGCTTCACTGCTTAAAAATAACTAAATGCCAAATTCAATTAAAAAATAAAAAGAGATCATTTTATCCATGTACTGAAATGACACCCACATGATATAAACCATTTTAGGTAACAGGCTCTATTGTCTAGCCCTCATGACCTCATTCCAGTTAGCTGATCATGGATGAAACTTTCATCAATTATATGTAAAACAGCTTCCAGAACTTAATGCTAACCAGCTATCACAGTTAGTGTGAAATTTAATCTAATCCTTCGTAAATTTACATTTTTTTTTACTGATATATACATTCTACTCATTAGAACATGCCTAGTCTTCATTGTAATGAACATTCCTACATTCAACATCATGATTTTGTATTTACAAGGAAAATAAAAAGCTTTCACAGAATAGAATCATATATTATATAACAAACTATTGAATGATACTATTAGTTTAAAAAGATAAACAAGCAAGACCAAAGTTATATCATATACCTTGATAAAGCATTCTTCATCAATGAGGAAATGATTTCCTTCAATACTGCATATTCTTTAGACAACCCACCCAGTTCAGAAATATCATGTCCCATAATGTTTTTCACGTCTTCAAGGTCAACTTGCACACATGGCGAAGATCTTTCAGCTCGAGTTTCAGAAGACAAATCTGATGATAAACTAAAGCATACTTCAGTCTTGTGGTCTACAACAAAAGCATAATTCATGTGCTCCATTGATTCAAGAGTTTGTGGGGGCAAACTATGATGTTTTCCATTTGTCAAATCTTGACTAGTGATACCAGCACCTATCACACGGAAAATACAAATCTCCGAAAGTATTGGAATGGCCACAATATTTCCACACAGTAGATTACGTGAAAACAACCATGAAGTAGCACAGGTCTCTAGGAGTTTCTTAGAACTTTCATCCCTTAATATCTCTTTAACATCAAATGAATCAAAACATAAACTATTTGGTTTGGAGACATTTGATGATGAGCCTTCACATAAGGGTGAATCTAACTGAGCAGAACAAAGAGAACTCAGCTTTGGCTGATATGATGGTGTCCTAGGGGAAGATGTTATTCCATTCTCAAATCGATCATGAGTTTTTCCTGTAGAAAACTCCATTTTAGACAGCGTTTCATAACTTGTGTTTATTGCATTCTTAAAAGTCAGCTCTAGATGCAACTGCTTGCAGCTATATAATGATAGGCAATTAGCATTTAGATTATGTCCCTTTTCGCTCCCAATTACAAGACCAGTTTGAAATTCACTTTGTACAGGGTAAACGAACACGATGTTGCCAGAAGAAGGAGAACCCAGTGTGTATGAAAGGCTTGAAGACAATCTCACTCCATTCTTCAAAACCTAGAAAGAAACAAAAAGATGAAGGTCGAGAATCCAATCTCCATGATACAACCACTAGAATCTCCAAAATTAAGGTGTAAGCTAAGGTATAGCATCAAGTCCTTAATTTACAAATTATTGCAAGATACATAAAACCATGACTTACAAGGTTAAATCAACAACAGTACAAATCTATATGATATTCCATCAAATCACCTTAAGAAATATGCAGCCCAAAAGACCCAGTGAGACATAATGTACTACACAAACTTCATAAGTAGTTACAATCTCCTTTTAGAAGTAACCAACTTTTATTTAAAGCATCTACAACGGGTAGAACAGTACCAGAAACATCCACTTTCTCCAACTTCGTAATGTAGTTTGTCTACCTGATCTTTTTTTCATTTTAATTTTCATAAGCAAAAAGGAGACAATAGAATATAAAGAGAGTTAAACTAATATACAATTGTCTTCGAACCTTACAAGATGGAAAAACCGTGGCAAGTGCAAAGTAGTTTCCAACTTCTTTTGCAGTTTCATTGGCTGAAGCAACATCGAAACGTCGAGCACATTCATCTGTTACTGAACTTAGAGGAAAGCCATTTGAATTTTTATTCTTCAAAGCAGCAACTGAGACCTAGCAATGGGATTAGAATTTAAGTCACTAGCAGAAAAGCGGTGGAGTGAGAGTGGTGGAGATGCAATTTTTGAAAAGTTACTAGTGATTTCATATCACATACTAGAAACAGTCATAGTGAATTACCGATACTAACGAACCAGGAGCGAGATAAGAAGCAACCATAGAAGTTTCCGACAACCAAATTTTACAGCTTCTGGTTTCAGAGTCAACATCATTGACTCGGCCAATGAAAGCAGATTTTCCAATAAGAGAAGGATATCTCCTTGAAACTTCATCAAGAGAGCAACTAAGATCTTCTTCATTAACTTCTGAATCCAGAGAACTCACAGATGGTGTCTGTGGAGAAGCTGACAGGTCAGGATTTGACTGCCTTGAAGGCGTCTTGGATTGCTTCTTGGACTTTGAAGGCATCACCACAGCAATCTAAAGCCTGTAATACAAATCAAATAGCTCATTCAAGAAGCTGCAAGACAAGTTAGGACTAGCTAGAGAGTATGATTACTATAAATATACCATAAGTCTTTAAACAATTGCCCCATTTTTTTGGCCATCAAAACTCAAATATCTCCAATTCATCTCCAAAACTTTACACAATAAATGCAACACAAGAACAATTCAACAATTCCCAGTACAGAATAGACAAGATAGGGGTGTAAATGAACCAGGCTTGAACAAACAAATCTTTGTCCGTGTTTGTTCGTTTACTTCTAAGATTGTTCATGTTCGGTTCATATTTGTTAAGGATTTTTCAAATTGTGTTCGAGTTCGATTCGTTTAAAATTGAGTTTATTCGAGCTCGATTCCAGCTTGGTTCATTTAAATTAAATGAGCTTGTTTGCAAATATCAAACGATCATGTTCATGAATATATAATTAAACATGTTCATGAATATATAAACAAACAAATTTAAATAAACAAACAAACAATAATATTAACTTAAACTAAGCTGAATTACCAATAACAACTAATATAGATACGATCGAAATATGCAACAAAGCAAACTTTTTTTTTTTTTAAAGAAAGATTTCAAGCCCAAGGTTGAGAATGCTATCAAGGGGATCAAGACAGCTAATGTTATTGCTGCTCCTCTTGCTGCAGCAGCGGAAGACTAGCACCAGCGCTCAAAGGCGCTCCCTTGGCCTCCACAAGTCACGGCTTCTTGAAGATGCAGCCGAAGCCAATGCCTTAATTGAGTTCCTTGAGAATAAATTAAAAGCTGTAGAGAGTGGGATAAGAGTGAGCAGAGAGTCAAAACAAAAGAAAATAGGGTTTGGGTAATTTGGAGTTTTTTTGAAAAGGTTAACGATGATGGAGCCCTGAAGAGATAGAGAGGAAAAGGAAAAATCAGGGTTAATGGTTTGACTTAATTTTTGAATGGCCTGGGATGAGAATCAAATGAGAGAGCAGCGTGGTATAAGGTGTGACTGTGTGAGACTGAGGCGACAAGAGAGGAATAAACACAAATTATAATATTTATTAAATTATAATCAAGCATAAATGAATTTAAACGAACTATTAAACAAGCTTTAAATGAATCTCAAATGAGATTGTTCGTGAAGATAAACAAACTCAACATAAATTATTCAAGCTCCATTCATTTAAATTAAAATTGTGTTCATAATCATATATTTAGTTTAATAAACAAACATAAACGAATAAAAATCAAATTGTTCTGGTTTGTCCAACATTCTATTCATTTATAGCCTAGTACTGAACTTTTGAGACAATTCTCCTACCTACAATTCATATTACCGGAGGCAGGGAGTCTGTCCTTCTCCAGTATGAACACCAAAGTGTCAATTTTTAACTCCTTACAGATTTTATAAAATAATCAGAAAATCCTAAACCTCAAAAAAAAAACTGAAATTTTGATGAAATAAACGGCGGCAGAATTAAAGATTCAAGGAGTTGCAGTGAATTTATCCATAAACGAACATGAAAAGAATAAGATGAAGAAATATATTTGATCAACTGGAACTAACACTTAAAACAGTTTAATAACATTAAAAACTTTACTTTTGAGAAATTTCTCAGGAAGCTCAGCAATATCTGAATTATCGAACTGATGTTAAAATTAAAAACTTCCACTTCTTTTCAACTGAAAAAAAAAAAAGTAGCTAGATGTTTATGAAATAAATAATCTAGAAGAATCACAGAATTCAAAGCTCTCTTCTTCACTATTTAACTATACGTCTAACTCTTGAATTAATCAGAAATAAGAACTAAAAAAAACTTCAAAAATTACTAAAGTTAGTCACCAGCGGCTGATTATTAGTCGCTGACTTACTGGAAATAAAGCATGAGGATCAGAAAGGAAAAGAAAAGATAAGAAAGAAAGAAACTAACGGCAATGAAGCTAGAAAGTGGCGGCGCTTTCTTATGGAGAGCGGCGGTGGAGACTGAAAAAGAAAAGGAATTAAAAAAAAAAAAGGGAAAACGTAGATGCTGCGGCGAATGGATCGGAGAGGCCAAGCGACAGAGGAAAAGCCAGTGAGGCCGAAAGCCTGACTTTTGTTTTAGATGAATTGGGCAAACTTAGCCCAATATGCTACTCGTATTCCTAAAATCACAACTGATTCGAATTAACCTGAAACAGGTCAGGGCCAGCCCCAGATAAGTTAAGCACCCAAACAGTAATTGAATTTCAGCCCAATATTAAACAGAAAAGACCATATACAATCATGTTTGGTCTTTCAACGCCGAACTCCGCTGCAACTTCGGCCTCGCCGGCAACGAGAAGAACAAGAAGAGCATAAAGGCAAGGCCACCACCACCAAGCCGATGATACCTGCTCCCTCAAGATTCTTCGCGAAACTTCTCAATAGCCGCAACAAGTTCCACAACAATTAGCAAGAGGAATCGATTCTTAATTGACCTTTATGATCGAATAGCATAATCGAATCGAATCGAATCATAACGCTTCATTTTCCCTTTTAGTTGAAGTCCAGTTATTGAGAAAATGGCTTCAGCCATGACAGACAGAGGAGATCAGGATCCTTGAAGGTTCATGTTTTTTTCTCGCTACCTACAACCAAGTGAGGAAGATAATACCTTTGCAGATTCAAATTCACCTTCTAACTTGAAACGCAATGGAGAGACGATTATTACACCTTCACTAAATTTATCTAATGATGTTGGTGTAAAAAAGTGAGACTTTCAATGATTTATCATACTCATTCAAACTCAAATATCTTCCACCAATTGTGTTCGCCTGTTTACAACATTTTTACTACCTATATCAAAATGTATGTTTGAAATTTAAGAATTTTTTTTAAAATTTCAGTGCATTTAATTCTAAAATAAATATCTTTATGAAAATTATTCTCATATTAATTAAAGCTATTAATTCTTCTGTTTAGCTGCGTTTAGAAGCCAGGTGTGATGAGTTATAAGAACCAGTGGGAAAAAAAGAACCGACAGAAGTGTTAAAAGAAAAGTGGGGGGCAAGGAAAAGAAAGGAGGATACGTGGTGCTTTAGAGTGCGTTGAGCTCTCACTGCCATCAATTTCAGGAGTTTGAGTTAAGTAGAGGAGTTAATCTATGCTTAATTGAAACTAACCGTGGTTAAAGCTAAAGACAATGAGACATGTTGCTGTTGTATGTTGGGCTTCACTGTTTTGTTTACCGTCACTCAACGCTCACTCAACTCTTTGAGAAAGAGACGCAGAAAGAAAGCATCAAATGCCTTGTACAAAGACACCCCATTTGTTGTTTCAGACATAAAGGAATTTTTTTTTTAAAGACAAATGAGAATTCGCTTAAACTAAAAAGCCTGCCTGCCTTCTTCACAAAGAGAAAGGAGCTCTCTTTTTTCATTTTCATAGCCTTCGAAGGTAGGTTCTTTTTTCTTATTATCTTCTTCTCTGTAATAATGGGTTTTGTTTCTCCCTTTCTTTCTCGGTTGCTTATTGCCTGCCACTATCTGCTTTACCTTCTTTTTAATTTGACTTCCTACTTACTTGGTGCCCTTTATCATTGCGTGTTCTTTTCACTGCCTAAGTTGTTTCTTTCTCTCCTTCTCCATATTGTAAATTTTATTGATTTGAAGATGGGTTGCTTGTACATTTTGATATTTTTCACTACCTCTTCTGATGAGCCTTGTTATGCGTAATTAGTTGATTATCTGGGTTAAAGATTATTAAAATCTGGGGGTAAATTCTGTCACTAGATAAAAAACTTGTCTGATTTAGCTTTTGGTTATGTCTAATCTGTTAATAGGTACCTTGGTTCTTTTCGGGGTTCAGTTCAAACCAGTGTCGGTTGTAACTTGTAAGATGCTTTTTTTCTTTAGAAGATTCCCAAAGCCCTTCTTAGTGATGTCTTCTCAAATTTGGAAGTATATGAATTATATGTCACTTCTGGCATTAAGTGGCTTTTTCCAGTGGAATCTAATACTGTTCTTTGTTGAAAGTTTCACGCATGCTTTCATTTGGTTGGCTAATTGAATGATACACAAGGATGAATTTATCATGTGTTTGTTTTCCATTTTTCCTTCTGAATTCTGATTCTATTTTGTTTTGCTGTGTTCTTCTTTGTAGACTTCTTTCTACTAGTTACAGAAAAGAGGATCAACTTGGTCTTCTGCAATTATCAGAGGCAAGAAGGGTTTTTCCATTCTTTTTGTCATGGTTTCGAGGTCATATTCTAACCTCTTGGACCTTGCTTCTGGTGGCTCCCCGACTTTTAGTAAAGAGAGGAAGAGGTTTCCTCGGGTGGCTACGGTCCCTGGGCTCTTGTCTGAGGTAGATGATGATAACTGCAACAGTGTTGGCTCTGATGCTCCTTCATCAGTCTCTCAAGAACGGATGATTATCGTGGGAAACCAGCTTCCACTTCGAGCACATCGAAATACGGATGATGGAGAGTGGTGCTTTAGCTGGGATGAAGATTCACTTCTTTTGCAACTGAAAGATGGGCTTGGAGAAGATATAGAAGTAATCTATGTAGGTTGTCTTAAAGAGGAGGTTGCTCCTAATGAACAAGATGATGTGGCCCAGACATTGCTTGAAACTTTCAAATGTGTCCCTGCATTCCTTCCCCCTGAGCTTTTTACTAAGTTCTATCATGGATTCTGTAAGCAACATCTGTGGCCTTTATTTCACTACATGCTTCCTCTATCACCAGATCTTGGTGGTCGGTTTGATCGCTCCCTTTGGCAAGCTTATGTTTCTGCAAACAAGATTTTTGCTGACAAAGTGATGGAAGTGATAAGCCCTGATGATGATTATGTGTGGGTTCACGACTATCATTTAATGGTTTTACCAACATTTTTGAGGAAGAGGTTTAATAGGATGAAGCTTGGGTTTTTCCTCCATAGTCCATTTCCTTCGTCTGAAATATATAGGACACTTCCGGTAAGAGATGAACTTCTAAGAGCACTGCTCAACTCAGACCTCATTGGCTTTCATACTTTTGATTATGCCAGGCACTTCCTCTCTTGTTGTAGCAGAATGCTCGGTCTTTCTTATCAATCAAAGCGTGGCTACATAGGGCTTGAATATTATGGTCGCACAGTAAATATTAAGATCCTTCCAGTTGGGATTCATAGAGGACAGCTCCAGTCTGTGCTGAATCTTCCTGAGACTGAGGCTAAGGTGGCTGAGTTACGCAATCAATTTAGGGGTCAAACTGTTATGCTTGGGGTTGATGACATGGATATATTTAAGGGGATCAGCCTGAAACTTTTGGCCATGGAACAATTGCTCATGCAACGTACTGAGAGTACAGGTGAAGTTGTCTTGGTTCAGATTGCAAATCCTGCAAGAGGCCGAGGAAAAGATGTAGAGGAGGTCCGGTCTGAAACTTATGCCACGGTGAACAGGATTAATAATACGTTTGGAAGACCAGGATATGATCCAGTGGTTTTGATTGATA
The DNA here is from genome assembly GCA_038381775.1 of Adansonia rubrostipa. Classification (NCBI taxonomy): domain Eukaryota; kingdom Viridiplantae; phylum Streptophyta; class Magnoliopsida; order Malvales; family Malvaceae; genus Adansonia; species Adansonia rubrostipa. The sequence continues at coordinate 11,588,962 of JBBYHM010000026.1, forward strand.
CTCCTCTCCAGTTTTATGAGCGGATTGCTTATTATGTTATTGCTGAATGCTGTCTGGTTACAGCAGTGAGGGATGGGATGAATCTTATACCGTATGAGTACATTATATGCCGACAAGGAAATGAAAAGCTAGATGAGACCCTAGGGCTAAATCCCTTGGCACCAAAAAGGAGCATGCTGGTTGTTTCTGAGTTTATTGGATGCTCACCATCTCTGAGTGGGGCAATTAGAGTAAATCCATGGAACATTGATGCTGTGGCTGAAGCTATGAATTCTGCACTTATTCTCTCTGAGGCAGAAAAGCAATTGAGGCATGAGAAGCACTACAGGTATGTGAGTACACATGATGTTGCATATTGGGCACGCAGCTTTTTGCAGGATCTTGAGCGGGCATGTAGGGATCATTTGAGGAGGAGGTGCTGGGGAATTGGTTTTGGCTTAGGGTTTCGGGTAATAGCTTTAGATCCAAATTTTAGGAAGCTTTCTGTTGAGCATATTGTTTCAGCTTACAAGAGAACCAAGAACCGAGCAATTCTTTTGGATTACGATGGCACCATGATGCCGACTGTTTCATTAAGTGCTTCTCCTAATGTAGAGGCTGTTGGAATCTTGAACAATCTGTGCAGAGATCCCAAGAATGTTGTTTTTCTTGTTAGTGGAAAAGATAGAAAGACTCTTACTGAATGGTTTTCCAGCTGTGAAAAGCTTGGAATCGCAGCAGAGCATGGTTATTTTATCAGGTGTGTTTCTTTTCTTTTTTATCTCTGGACTTTGATCCATGCTACTTTTTAGTGGATGTAATCCCCACAACCCTGCCTAGCTCCATTTTTGCTTGTTAATTCTATCTGTATCGGTTTTCTTTCCAGAATTAAATGGTAATCTAGTATCTTGTGGGTTGCTGAAATATTGAGCCAAGCCACATTTCTCACAGCTGGCAATTGTGCCATTGCTAATATAGAAAGAGGTTTTGTGCGTGGTTGTTACCAACTATCTGAGCTTGTATTAGATTTTACGAAATAGGAAAGAGCTTGTCTTAATATTTGTCGTAACTATTTCTCTGGTAAATAGAACATATCCAGGGTTCCATTGTTGTTGCTTGATGAACAGATAAGACTTATCACCAATGCTTTTAGTTTGATTTAAAAGGCAAAACTAGTATCAGTCGATGGTCATCTAGCTGTAACTGAGGAAAAAAAGAATGCATAGTGAGATCTAATTGTTGATAACCAATCCTTATCCCTTTGTTACTGTTTTTCCCCAGGCCAAGACATGATGCGGATTGGGAAACTTCTATCTTGGTGCCAGACTTTGATTGGAAGCAGATTGCTGAGCCTGTGATGAAATTGTACACTGAAACAACAGATGGTTCTGCCATTGAGACTAAAGAGAGTGCTCTTGTGTGGAATTACCTATATGCTGATCCTGATTTTGGATTTTGCCAGGCTAAGGAGCTTTTAGATCACCTTGAAAGTGTTCTTGCTAATGAGCCAGTTTCAGTTAAGAGTGGTCAGCACATTGTAGAAGTTAAACCTCAGGTTAGCAGTAAATCATCAATAGGATACCAGCCTCTATCATTACTCTTTCGTCTTTATATATCAATTTCATTATTGCATTTTCTAGTTAATAGAACGGAGCAGGGCAGGGTTATTCAATTTAGTTAAAACTTGTAGAGAAGAGGTTTTAGCAGAATTTTTGTATGCAATCTGATGGACATACATTTTTCAATTCCTGTTTGTTCTTTGGTAAAAATAAGCTTATTCACACAAACAAGGTGAGACTTCTCCGACCATGCGAATCACATAGCAGGAATAAAGAGGAAAAAGATCTTATTGTTGTGTTTTCTCCTTACAATTATCTTAAAACTCGGAATAGCTTGAGTAAGACATTACTTTGAATGTCAAAATCATTTAAATCTTCATTTATTGGCCCTAGTCTGTCAGCTTCAAAACTTTTATTTCCTTCATGAATGGCATAGAATACTCGATAACTGCCATAGCCAGATGTCTGCGCATAGGGTTTTTAGCTGAAAGAGAGGGGCCTGTGCTCCAATTTCTTCTAATTGTTTCGTTCTGTAAATTTTGCAGGGTGTGAACAAGGGTCTTGTTGCCGAATATCTCCTCATGACAATGCAACAAAAGGGAATGCTGCCAGATTTTGTTCTTTGTATCGGGGATGACAGGTCAGATGAGGACATGTTTGAGGTCATCATGCGTGCAACAGCTGGCCCATGTCTCTCCCCAGTTGCTGAGGTGTTTGCTTGCACCGTTGGCCAGAAATGTAGCAAGGCCAAATACTACGTGGAAGACAGAACTGAGATTTTGAGAACGTTGCAGGTTCTAGCCAATGCTTCTGAACAGGCTGCAAAGACTGCTCCCCAGGCTTCTCACCGAGCGATTATTGACAGAGTGTGAGCAGCTTCAGTCTCTTATCTACCTACACTAGGTCATATCGAAGTGTGCATCGAAGTTTTCAAGTAGTGAGATTCGCAAATCTTGGGATAGTAGAGTTGTCTAGTAGAGCATGATATTGAAGTACAGGAAGGACTTCGGGTCTTCGCCTATCTGTCACATAGAGCTCGTCCATTACCTGTTGCATTGTGTGATTAGATAAATTCTTCTTTTGAGTTATTTTTTTTCCCCCGATTCTTATTTCGTTTGGAGCATGAGGTTCTCTGTTCTTGATGTGGTTGTGAACAACTGTATCTCTCAGGTTTCAGGCTAATGATAGCTAGTACTTGTAGCCTACCATCTGAATGTTTCTTTACTATTAACCTTAGGCTAGTTTTTTCATTTTAATCCCTCTCAAGCAGGCTGCAACTTTTGGTAAAACATTACCACTCCATGATCCTTTTGTTCGGATATTAAAGCACTGAGAGCATGTATAAAATATCATTCTAAATAAATCATGTTTACTAGGATACGCTGAAGGGAATAATCGGTGTTCAGTTATGTTTATTTATGTGTGAGTTGTGGGCCTTATGGCCATTATCGGATTCTTCTTGGGCTTTTTAAATGAGTATAATAATTGGGCTAAAACTAGCACTGGACAAAGTTGTGCCCTAATTCTTAAACTTCAAGCAAACTGGGCCAACGTCCTATGGCCCTGATATAAGCTTTAACCATTGTTGGGTCCAACAGACGTGGCCGATGTACATCCACTAAAATGATCATAATTCTTAAATATTGAGATTGCTGCAACTTTTGCTTAGACTTGATCGACGGTCAAGCAAATGTATTGAGTAACATCTAAATTTTATTTTTTTTATTTAGTTTGCTTTTAATCATTAATCATAAAATAAAATTATTTTTTAATATTATAATTTTTTAAAAAAATAATTTTGATTTAAAAAATTAAATCAAATTTAAATCTAAATAAAAAATTCCAAAATATTTTAACCCATTCAACCAAAAATTCAAAAAAATGTTGGATCAGACTACATCCATTAACTGCACCTCACCTTATTGGTTCAGATCTCATCTCTCTTTTTATCTGTTACTTTATACCCACCCCTTTAATTATACTTCCACTACATAATGCTGAATTTCCAGGCTACTTCTTATGGACGTGTTTTTTGATCTCGGAAACCTTCAAAAAGTTATTATAATGACATCATAGGTTTGAATCAGATTGTCCTTCAAGCACCTATAAAAACCAGGTCCATTTCGTTTCACCAAAATATCAAAGAACGAATCCTTTCCCTTATTAAAGGGCGGTTCAGTTCAGCCAATCTGATATTTGGTTCTTCGCTGCTGGTTTATTAGTTTCGTGATCATCAAAATGGGAAGGTCTCCATGTTGTAGCGTTAAAGTTAATCTGAAGAAGGGCCCGTGGACTCCAGAGGAGGATCAGAAGCTGATTAATTACATTAACAAGCATGGCCATGGAAGTTGGAAAACTCTTTCAAAGCATGCGGGCTTGAATCGATGTGGAAAGAGTTGCAGATTAAGGTGGGCAAATTATCTGAGGCCTGACATTAAGAGAGGAAAATTCTCGGAAGAAGAAGAGAGAATTATCATTAACCTTCATTCGGTTCTTGGAAACTAGTATATTTTCTTAATTCTCATCCATGCTTATTTAGTTTTCTCAGCAATGATATACAAATCTTATCATTGATTTAATTTTCTAACAGGTGGTCAAAGATTGCTACTCATCTTCTTGAACGAACAGATAATGAGATCAAGAATTATTGGAATAGCCACATCAGGAAGAAGCTTCTTAACATGGGACTCGATCCAAACACCCACAAACCTAGAACTGATCTCAATCATTTTTTTAAATCTTTCTCAGTTGATTTGTGCAGCACAATTAGGCAACTTGATGAATCCTTGGGACAGTACTGCTTTTAAATTTCAGGCTGATGCTGCTCCAGTAGCTAAAGTCCAGCTATTTGAAAACCTAATTCAAATTTTGAATACCAACGAACTCTCGATTATGAGTGCCGGTTTAATGGGGTGCCAAAATTCTTACCCATTTGAAGGACTGATAAATGGGACAAACTCTCTTTATGGCGATGTGCCAGCCCCATATCTTTAGAAATTTCAAAGTGTGGGTTCTATATCTCAAACATCAAGTGATCAATACCAAGGTGTTGACAACTCATGGGCATGTTTTGAAGGTGATTTCAAGTATGAAAGCCCTGATATGAGTGATTTTCTAGGAGATAGTTCACTTTCTGCATTGGTCTCGAAATCTCCCGAGACTTCTTCCCTAAACCAAATGGAAGACAAGATCAACACGAATCACTGCACCAGACACTTCCATCTTCCGGG
>JBBYHM010000026.1:11603649-11618913 GCA_038381775.1 Adansonia rubrostipa
TATATTTGAGGTAGACATAAATGGGTTTTTGACTCCCCTTATACAAAAGTCCAAGGGTGCCTTTATCACTAGGACCACCTCTCTCTCTCTTTCCTGTTTTCCTTTAGGAGTACGCTCAATTTATGCAACAACTTCGTTAAAACAAGCAATACTAGAATTTTAATGGGATTGAATTAAAAATTGAGCAAATGAATTATTGCCTTCGTAAATTAGATTGTTCATCGTCATATATGTTACTTTTATTTTGCTTTTATAACCCATAATTTGTAATTTTAAAATTTTTAATTCTTAAATTATGAGCAGACGAGCAATCTTTTCTAGTAGAACTTAAGCACAAGTTCAAGCTAGAAACCCAATAAGTAAATAATAATCGAAACAAACATGACCTTTCTGAATTTGTTATAGATGTTAAATAGAAATTTGAATTTCAATATTTTATTTAGCTTAATTGATTCAAATTTTGAATTAAAAACATGATTAATTTATAAAGTAGTTGTGAGATTATAATTAGGAATAAATTAATTAATTAATGGGCTCAAGCCCTTAGCACCTTTGTGTTGTAAAGAGTTGAATATGGGGAATGGGACAGACGGTCCGTTCCGTTGATACCATATTTGATGTTATCACTTGGATGGCTGTGCGTTACAAAAACTGTAACAAAGGAAAAAAAAAAAATGGAAGAGGGCAAACGGAAGGGGAAGCTTATTGAATCCATGATATTATATATTTAACGCTAATGCATGTATGCTATAGAGCATTTAGATCATATGATCTGAGAATGAGAAATAAATGAATGTAGAGATTTCGACACAAATTAATTTTCCCAAGTGGATAATTGTGGTACAAAAACCATAACCGAAACTTGGCCTCATTAATTACTCTCTCTCTCTCTCTCTCTCTCTCTCTCTCTCTCTCTCTCTCTCTCTATATATATATATATATATATATATATAGCTTCCTACTTCTGCAGTTCTACTTCTACATGTACAAGAAATCCAATATCATGCTGTCCTTGAATCAGATATTCTGTCGGAGAGAAATAAAGTTGGTATAAATTTATGTTACATATGATACGACCAAATTAATAGATAAACAAAATACTATACTTCAGAGTTCAGGGGAATGAGGCAGTAATTAGTGCGAGATAGATACACTTAATTGAGACCACTAAATTATATCATATCGATGCAATAAATTGAAACATATTACAAATATAATATTTGTTGCATTGCTTTCAATCCATTGTATTTGTATACATTATATCCTTCCCAATTTCATATATTAAGTAGCTTTGAAACTAGAACAACCCACAACACACTCGTCGTAACTCTTTTTCTCGCTCAAAATCACCCTTCCTCGCCTTCCATTTCCCAAATGATTTCTCTTAACAAAGGCAATATAAATATGTATTGTCCAACTGCCACACATGGGTGTTGAAATGGCCCACTACAACTGTCACATTTCATGGGCTGCTCTTGCTGGCTTGCTTGTTGCTTCCAACAAGCACCTAGCTATATTCAATTCAATTCCAGCACCATGCCCCCACCCCAACATTTATTTTTGGAACAGCCGGTTCTGACAGACACCACTTTCATTTCACCCACGCACATATGTTCAAATCAAATACTATTACTATGAAATACATAAAATTATCCATGGTTATTACTCAACATGCGTTCCACTTGCCAACCCAACAAGGTAGAGTCCGGCCTATTTGTTTCAGAATAACTGTGAGAATTTTCCTGGTCCATTGGGCCAAGACCAATCTTTATTTATTTGATTCAAAGAGTTGGTCTGAGAGGCTGGCTTTTAAATTTTAATTAATGCCGCACAAATTGTCCTACTTCATTTGAAAAGGAGGCGTCTTGGTTGAGGCATCATTTCAGCACCGGGAAAGACGATGATAAGTCAAACTAGATAATTTAAGGGAAACAGCCAGCTAGCCAGCAAGAAAGACGTGCACCAATCACGGAATTGAGCCACTTTTCACGTATTTTCTCTTGGAATTTTCTCGTGAAATTTACATTTGTATAAAAAAATGAATGAGGGGATAGGAAAACAAGACGTTTGGAGGATTTAAATTATTCATTTATATATAAATAGTTATTTTGTCATCAGTTCATATTGTGGACTGTGGACTATTCGTCATCTATTAAATAAGTATATTCTTCATAGTTGACAAAGAGAAATTAAGATGCGTTCCCTTCCATTTGCAAAAGAATTTTGCATTCCTTTCTGTTAGTTTACTATGATCCGATTTTTGGGTTAGTCGCTGGTGCACACGGAAAGATCCATAAAAAATGGAGGAAGATTAAGAACGATATTCAAGGCAATCTTGTTGGATCCTACAACACTCTTTTCGACGCCTGATCATATCTCAAAGCAACCAAATCAACCTAGAAGACAAATCATCTTGGTTTCCTCACATAGCAAAGTACAAGAATTCTTGTTCGAGTTGGTTTTCTGAGGTTTTCCCTTTTTGACTTTCTTGTCTTTGGTTTGAGAATCTTTTTCCAAGAAGCTTAAAGGTTAGGGTATAGAGATTATTACGATTTGAGTTTGTTATGAACATGAGCGACAAGCAACCCGCGAAGCTAAATGATGAGCAAATCGCTGAACTACGAGAAATCTTTCGTTCTTTTGATCGGAACAATGATGGTAGCTTGACACAGCTGGAACTTGGTTCACTTTTGCGGTCCTTGGGCCTAAGACCGAGCTCTGACCAAGTGGAAGCCTTAATACAAAAGGCCGATACGAATAGCAATGGGTTGGTGGAGTTCTCGGAGTTCGTGGCGCTGGTGGCTCCGGAGCTGCTGTCGGAGAAGTCACCCTACAGCGAGGAGCAACTGAAGCAGCTGTTTAAGATGTTTGACAGGGATGGGAATGGGTTTATCACCGCTGCCGAGTTGGCACATTCCATGGCCAAACTTGGACATGCATTGACGGTAGAGGAGCTTACGGGAATGATCAAGGAGGCCGATACGGATGGGGATGGGATGATTAGTTTCGAGGAGTTCTCACGGGCCATTACTTCCGCTGCTTTCGATAATTCTTGGTCTTGAACTGATTGAAAGCGTATAAATATAGTTGTTCTTTGGTATGTTGGCTTTGTTTCTGTTTTGGTTTTTGTTTACTGGTTAATTCTATAGTTAATAATGGGCAATTTCCAACAAGTTTTTTATACATGAAATGATGAGAACCCTGAGGGATTTTTATTTTTTCTTTTGAAGGATCTAACTTGAATCAGACAAATTACTGTTTCAATGGATCAGAGATGAAATTATGCACATGTTAAATTGTTGCAGGTGGGGGGTAGGGGTTGATATTCCCGTTTCCTATGCATTCCTAACAGTTGAGTGAGGCATCCCCACAGCTGATTCTCCTGCAAGAACTTTTAAGTTTTATTATAGCCTCTTTATAGTGAAAGATTGTTCAATCTGGCTGAATTAGGAAATGAGAATTGTCTATTCAATCTGTTAGAAGGGTATAAATTGCTGCATTACTTAGACGTTTATGACTCAATGTTTTTATCAATTAATTTCACAAGAAAAGTAGGAAGTGGGACAGTAATAAAATAAAAAGCAGCTACCTGGGATGGCACAGGAGCCTCCAGGAATCTAGTAGAGAAGAATTAATGAAGGTTTGCTGGACTTTAATTGTTTCCTTTCAGAATGAAAGAACTAAACATGGTTAGTTGAAAAGACGAGGGTGTTTACCAGACAATAGCCTTTCTCCTTCAATCTCAAACTGCATACGGTTAAGGGTTTAGATTTAAGGTTTTAAGGCTTTAAGCAACTCTTTGGAGCACAAAAATATTCAGGTAGCCAATAATGAGTTTCAGTCCTTTCCCTCCAATGAAAAAGATAACCCAATTTTCAAATACCACAAAAGGAAGAAGAAGCAACACCAAGAATTAACCAATTATTGATTAATATTTTATCAGAACTGAAATGAAATATGGCATTGTTATTATTCCCCTTTTCTCAATAAAAGGAATAAATTTTCATTAGAAAGATTAGTTAGAGTTGAGGTCAGTAAAGAATATATTTTTTTCCTAAGCATTCCTCATGTCTAAGCCTTAAGCAATGAGTACTGAATACTGATCTTCCGAAGCACAAGGGGTGTGGATTCAATACAATGCAAATCAAGATCTCCACAACTCTTCTTGTATTCTTTTGCCCCCAACTTCTCATGAAAATCTATTAATTTGACGTTTACTAAAATAACATTATACTGGGCTGAGTTCGAACGGAGTTTTTGCCAGAAAATGAATGATGAGAAACGAAAACCTGAAAGCCTTTACACAATCCAAAAATTGTTCATAAAGCTATTTAAGAAAGAAAGAAAATACACCGAGTAAACTAATTAATATTATAGAATGTATATGTTATGACAGAACAACAAATATTAGTAGTCCTGAACCTGAAGTACAACAAAACAATCTTAACAAATTGTGATAAGCTACAAGCATGCAGCCAAAATAATGTTAAAAGATGATGTTTGGTTGAACACAATTCTCATCTCAAAACTGAAATTTCTATCGGAATTGAATAGGAAAACACAAGGAAATGCTATACCCCAGGCAGAAAAGAGTGTAAACCTTCATTTCAGGTTTCAAGCTTTCTTCTTCTTGGATTTGAGCATGACGAGCCCAATAAAAATGCAGAGGAGGCAAAGAAGCAAAACACCAGCACACACAGGAATCAGTATGGCATATTCTTGGGGTAGGAAATAGTTGTGGATAAAATTATCACTGTCCACAAATGGCTGAAACGCATGACCAAAAAGTTTCAAGAGTCAGAAAACAGAAATCTATCAAACTTCATAAACAGGCAACTGCTCAACTGGATTGAGAAAATGAAGCAATAGTTTATAATAATCAGATACTGACCAGGATGATGACCCAAAACGTATAATATGTGAATATGGAGACGCTGATAAAAGATAATAGTAACCCAACTGCTCGATCCGCTAATTCCATTCTATATAATAAAACCAATGATTTTGAGAATGTAATCAGCATCTACGTTTTCGAATTGGGTCGAAAGATCCCATCATGACGCTTCTAAGATTTAAAGTGCAAAAAAACAGGAAAACTCAAGAAAAGGATTCGAAAGAATCAGTGAAACTACCTTTGCAAGAGCTAGCTTGAATTCAAGAATTCCGGTGAGAGACAATGGGAAGATTGAAAGTCGATTATTTCAGGGGCAGAGAGATTGAGGAAAATGCAGAGGAAGGGTTGGAACTTGAGAACGTTTTGGGGGTTTCGGAGGACTTTGTTCTATTATTTTTTTAATTAATAGAATCAATAATCATGATATGGTCAAATTGGGGTTTAGTCCCTGAAGTTTTTGAAAATATTAATTTCAAGCCCTGTAGTCTCGAAGTTTATTCAATCAAGGACAAATAGTAGGTATAATAATGAAGTATCAATTGGATCAAACCCCTTTTAAACTAGTTTATTTATATTAAATTAAACACAATCACTTCGTTAATGGATGAAATATGAATAAAGGATACTTTTAAAAATACAATAAATATATTTTTAATTAGGTATTTTTTTAAAAATTTGACATTTATATCAAGTTTTTTATAATATATTTCTCTAAATTTTTTACTAATTATAATTGAGTCAATATTATTAACTCGGGCAAAAGAAAATGACGAAAAAATGGACATCAACGAAGTCGAGAATTTTAAATACCGCATAGATTAAGTGATGAATTGGAGTTTGGGAAATTATTGGATGAAGGAAAAAGTGGCCACTAAAATCCAATTCTAGGTCTGACAACAGTTTGTCCAAAGAAATTTGCCATTTAATTACGCACGCATTAGACGTGCCGCCGTGGCACATATGATTCCCAGATTTTTGTTTGTTCAACGCAACGACAATACCAGGACGTTGCCTTGGACAATCAAATACTCTATGTTCCACCAAGCAACGGAATGCGGGAAAAATACAGACACACCAAGAGAATATACAAAAAGCAGATGAAATGACAGTGAGGAAAATTTATTATCCAATCAAAACGCCTTCAGAAATCTTGCAGCATCCAAATCACTGTGCCCATTCATAATAACAGTCTCGCAGCACCCAACTTTGCGCTTCCCACAAAAGTTTCATAGTTTTAAGTTCTCACAAATGCAGACATAAACGGCTTTTCACCTTCACTTGCGCATCATCCATTGCATTATATCCTTTCTAATAACCCCCTCTCCTCTTGCGTAGTTTAGCCTCAATGCGTCGGGTCCATTAACGCTCAAATGCCTGAATTGAGTCATGTTTCCAGCAGCACTTGGTGGCCGCATCATCATTACAATTGGAGGAAAGGATTTAGGCCACATATTTGTTGATGAGCTAAAAAGATGCCTATCAACTTCATGTTTTTGTGGTGTCTGGATGCTTCGCGGAGTTTTCAATGAGGATGAATTTGTCACTTGCTTTGGAATGTTCATATTTGCTTTGGCAGCATAATGGTGGGGTTTCTGGTGGGTTGGAGCTCGGATCTGAGCTGAAGGTTTCATTTTATCAAGCCATCGGAGGATCCAGTTACCAAGATTCCGACCAACTTCTAAGTCTCTCTGCTGTATGTTCTTGTGAACCTTGAGCGCTACATCAAATACAGCACGCGTTCGCCTGAAGGCAGAAAAGATGACAGATTCCAATTTAGAAAAGAAAGAAAACAAAAGTTAAAGAAAGTCTTCCAAGTCCAAATCCTTGCAATGATGATATTCAGGATTGCGCTCTTCCATAGACATGAAACTCACCACTAATAAAAACATGAAGCAACGGGATCACAAAATTAAAATTCCTGCAACATTGATAAAACACTAGGAAAAAGGCATAGATTACAAGAATGAGTTCCTGCACCTTGTTTGCTAACGTATCAATTCACTAATTGATTTACTGCTGATTCATATCTGATATTTTTCATGATAACACACTGCACTAAAGAGAAAGAGAGAGGATATAACTTATTGCTTGCCATGATTAGATCTCAATCAAAATATTTTGTAGAAATTTTTAATGAACATGCAAGAACCTAATTGTAAAGGCAAAAGCAATTGATTGATGTACAGACAGGACAGTCTTCTTCCTCGCATACTTTAGCCGACTTTAAAAAAAAAAAAAAAAAAACTTGACTCTTTCAGACAGATACATGGGCACAAATCTTTATTTTTCCCTAAAAAACAACTGAGTATTCAGTCATAACAGTCAGGCAAAATATAAATTTTTATGTAATTGTGGCTTCAAGTGGCACATTCATATGCTCAATTAAAAACCATAGGCATGTCCGCAGGGGAAAGTTTTGTTGAGTAGAAGTAAGAATACAGAGTATTCACATGATTATTTCAAACCATTTCTCAGAACTAATGAGCTGGTCAGAAGAATATGCCTTTCTAGCATATACAAGTCAGTAAAAGTTAAGACTGACTTTGCCTATTTATGTAAAAGTTTAACATGAATGCATCTATGATCTAACTGATAAGAAATGTTGCAAACTAAATTCATACTGTATTGCAAAAAGGAATCAAATACAGAAAATAAGAGGAGAAATGCAAACCATCCCCTAGTCCTATGACAGTTTCAAATTGTCCCTATGTCCAACATGGACTCTGTGCGCAATGCAAGTATCATCAATGAAAAAAAGGCAAAAAAGAAAAAAAAAAGGGGGGGTGAAACAAGCCCTAATTTGACCACAATGACCAGTTCTCACATGCTGCAGACCTTAATTCTCTGAACTTCTTTCGGAAGAGATGCAAGTAATCTTAAACCCTATAAGCCAAATATCCAACATGTATGAAAACAGACATCCAATAGAGAAAACATTGAAAGAAGGTAGTTAATTACTAAGGATGAAATTTTTCACGAATTGATTAAATCCTCTGAAAATGAAACATTGTTCTATGTGCCCCATCATAAGCCTAATACCTATTCAATTTCATATATCCATGTCAATAACTCATGCGCCCATTGACAAATAGTACTACAGGTATTTCACGGTTAAAAATCTTTCAAAATAGAATAACTACACCGATATTAATCAGCCAAAAAAAAAAAAAAGACAAACCAAACGAAACCCTTAATACAATACAAAATCAATCAAAACCGGAAATATATAAAGCAATAGATTAAAAAAATAATTAGTAAAAACAAAGATAAAAAGTGACAAAATCTCTTTACCTGTGAACAAATTGTCGGACTCTAGGATGCTTAGGGCTAATAATCCGTCGCTGAATCTTTAAAGCAAGCCTGTAAGTTCGTTTAAGCCCTAAGAAATAAGCCGTTGCCAATGTGATCTCCCACAGCACCATTTTTCCCTCAGTCTTCACTTTCTCGTCAAACTTTTTTTTTTTCTCCCCTTACAATATTTCTTTTGGTTTTTTCAAATTTAACGGGCTAGTTTTTATTTATTTCTTTCCCATCAAGTAATTCGTTTTCCTGGTCCTGGGAGCCGCCAGAATTTTCGCTCTCCCTCTGAGGACGGTTTCTTCTTAGTTGTCTTAGCTAAGTGCTAACATCACCGAAACACCGAACACCGATCGCAGCCGTTGAGATCTTTCTAGATTGTTATATCTCCACAGTTTACTAATTTCCAATGAGGATTATTTATGGACTGACCTTTAGCGTTTTAGGCCCAATTTTAGGTGTTTTAGAAAGGGTTTTAATAGTGTCAAAGTGGATAGGCAAAGTTTCAAAGTAGATTTATTGGGATGAACTTGAAAATCCAGGCCCAATTTGAAGTTTTTGCTACTTGGCTTAGCCTGTCAGCCTTTTACATCTTGATTTTATCATGGCGCATGTGAATTTTTTTATTTATTTCATATAAATATAAAATAAAAATAATTTTTAAAATATAAAATTTGAAATGCAAATTATTTAATACTATAAGAATTACAAAAAAAAAATGCAATTAAATTCTTATTTACATAATAGATAAATATCATAAGTTATAACAAAAATATTATATTATCTTTTAACGTGATTAAATTTTTTATTTACAATGAGATAAATCGGATTAATATTTATAATAAAAGATTAAAATAATAATCCAAAAATATAAAGAATAAAAATACTCATAACTGTAGATAAATAATTCATTATAGATATGGATAGAATATGTATATAGATATAAGTCATGGATATGGTTAATTATTTACGCAGATTTAGCAACAAATCTCAATATTTCCAGTATTAAACCCTAATTAATGCATGCTTTTAACATAATGCAATTTTTTTATTAAAAAAAGTATAATTTAAAAATAAAGGAAGGTATATATGTGTAAAAATTTAAATTTTAAATTTATCACACATTATTTGTTAAATAAAAATAATTATATTTATATAAATTAATTAAATTTTTAATTCAGAAATGTTGTGAATTCACTATATTTTCATTTTAACTTGGATTTGTTTAAATCGTTGGCACTACATTTATAAATTTTCACACTCTACTCGAAAAAAAAGAAAAAATAGAGGGATAATATCGGGAGGATGTACTCGAACTTTATCCAAACGAGCAACAGCATTACATTTTTTGGATAAATTGAGGGTCTTTTCAAGCATTGTGCGTCCATGGATAATGACATTAATCGAAATAAATTTTTTATAGGTAAAATTTTATTATAAATTTTTATATCATGATAAATAAAATATTATAATTTTTATATTATTAATATTAAATTTAATATTTTAATTTTTATATATTTAAAATTATAATAAATAAAAAAATAATTAATGGTATTAATAAATTCTATATAAATATAAAAAATATTAATAATCATTTCATTTGAAATTTTAAATTTTATATAAAAATAAGTTTGTGTTTAGAGTAGAGTTTGAATTTTTTCTATAAAATTTAAAATTTTATTTGATATAATACGTTAATATTTTATCAATATTCAAATAATTCTTTTAATATCATTAATTATTTTTTTATTCATTACAATTTAAAAAATATAAGAATAAAATATTAAATTTAATAATATAAAAATTAAAATATTATTTTTATGATAATATAAAAATTTTTAATGAACTTTTTTAAATTTTCGTATATATCAAAAGTATTACTATTTTAATGATACTAAAATTCCTGACCTCTTAAATTAGCAGAAAAGAGATCTACTCATGATTATCTCCAGCAAATCTAATTCCTTTATATATTTTATAATTATTCTATTTTCTCATTGATTAACTTCATTCAATTATTTTATTGATTTACTCAATCTTTTCTTATTTGAATTCAATATAAATATTCTTCTTCCATGTTTGATCTCCGTAATTTTCAGTTATTTTAGCATATCTTTACAATCCTTTTAATAAAAATGAATCCATAATATTAATTAGTATCTTTATTTTGATATTAATTAATTTTAAGAAATGATTTCCTTAATAAATAATTACAGCTAGTAAATAAGTAAATAGCATTTAAAAAGTTTATATGTATAACTGTCAATTGGATGAATACTAAGAAATGATTAAAAAAAATTTAAAATATTTTAATTTTACAAAAATATAAATAAATTTTTCTTTATATATATATATATATTTATATCTTATATAATTTGACTTTTTAATGCTTCAACTCAACTTAAGTTTGTGTGAATTTAACCTTAAAATAATAATAATAAAATAAAAAGTAAATCTCATTTGGTTAAAATAAAATAACTTGGGATAGGAAAAAATATTTTTGTTCAAAAGTTTGTTGAACTTAAAAAGATCATTTTATTACTTAAAATATGTTATAATATTAAAAAAAATTCATATTCATATTTAAATATTTTATAATTAAATTTAAATAAAAATATTTTTATTAAATTATAATTTTAAAAAAATTATATTATAAGATAATATTTTATAACTCTATTTTATTTAAATTAAACTTATCAAATTAAATAAATAATTTATTTTTAAATATATTTTTATTCATCAATTTTGTTAAAAAATACTAAAAACATTGCAAAGATTATCGTTTAATAATTTTATTTATTTATTTATTAATTTTGACAAGTACCGTTTAATAATTATACCGTACCCAAAAAAAACACAAAACGAAACAAAAAGGCGTCCATACCAACACAGACAAGCGAGCTAGCAAATCAACATCTTTCTTTCTTCCACCCTGAAAAAGCTAAATAAAAACTATATAATTAAAATTATTGTTTTCTTTTTCTTAAAAGTCCCGGGGATTAAGTAATGCTTGCTTAAGCTACTCTACTAAGTACTAAACAATGACGGATTAAGAAAACCTAAATTAAATGCAACGAAGAAACCTACTCTCCACTCCTTTTAAATATATAACTATATAAATATATATATATATATATATATATATATATATACACACTGAAATTGAAATACGCAAAGCCAAAGAACAACTAATTCTAAACCTCGCCTTCACTAACCATCCTTTGTCTCGCTTCATCTCTCCATTTCTCTCTTTCTAGAAGATGCAGAGACAGTCCTTAGGCTCGCCTACTTCCAAGCTCCACATCAGTGGAGGAGAAGAGATTCCCGTCCCCGAAGATCAGAAGCGCCGAGTAATCGTCGATGACGATGACCGCAAAGACCCTAAGCCTCGCCGATTGTCGTTTTCAACTTCGTCATCGTCTGCAACGTCGTCGTTGACATCGCCTCCTAAGCCTGAAAAGCTCATTCACCTCATTCCTATTCTCACCCTCCTTTGTTTCCTTATTCTTTACCTAACTTCTCACAATCCTTCACAATCTGGTACGTTTTTAGTGTTCTCGATCGACGACCATCATTAATAGGCAAGGTTATTCAAGTTTGATCTTCGTCGTTTTTTTTTTTTTTTTTTCATGTTTCGTTTCAGATTTGGCTGCGTTCAATGGTTTCAAGCATTCCTCAAAACATTTAGGTATAATGCAGCTTAAATTCAACTCTTCTTTTTTTTTTTATTTTTTGAATTTGCGGTTTAATGGTTTTTTTGCTTGTTTCCTTTTCTGCTTTCGTTATCTGCAGATTCAAGTGAAATCAGCGATGTAGGCCGATTAATGGAATTTCAGAGAGGCGATGTTTTGACAATTCGAAGCCTGAGGAACTTGCAGGAACTTGATAAGAACGTTCCAAAGTTTCGACCACACCGGAAAGTAGCCGATTTCTAGGCGGCGTTCTGTCGGTTTCTCTCTCTCTCTCTCTTTTTCTCTCTCTCTTTTCCGTCGTCCGTTCACGCTCTAGTCTAGCTGACCATAAGCCCACATGTGCTGGCCATAATTGCACGTGAGGGGCATTTTGTTCCAAAAATTTTTTTGTTGGACGTGTAAATTTAAATTGCATGTTGATTTGTTGGCTTGTGAAGCAAATATCTTAGCTGGCGCTACGTGTGTGGCGCTTGTTCAGTTGTTTTATCATCTTTGTTCGGATAAAATACTATATTTTGTATATAGATTATATAACGAAAGAAAATAAAATCACAATAAACTTTGAAAAATTCTTCTAAACTAAAGAATTCAAATTTGGCTAATTTGCGCCTCTGGGGGTTCATGCTTCATACGTTAGCGATTGGCGTGCCTGGAGTAAGCTGGACTAGAGTGGAATCCAGCTGGAAATTCGGACCGTTATTTCTCCTCGTGTTGCGGTTGGGATGCCAGCTAGAAAGTTGTATGAATTGCAGGAACCCATTAACTGCTCCAACGGTGATAATCTTACCCCAGATTCCATGTTTTCTTGCCTGCCGCCTTTATCAATGCCATAATATGTCTACGCGTGTAATTAAAAAGGGTTTAGGATTTAACTATTTGTCTATTTTCAAGCTGTCGAATTGCTGGTGATTATTGATAAAATTCAAGTTTCCACTGAGTTGGAGCCTGGAAGTGACTATACTAGCAGTTGTTGGAAGAACTCTAAATTACAATATTAAAGCATTGACCTCCAAAAATATTTATTCTAATTCATTAATAGATACTCTTTTGTAATTTTTTAAAATAATATTATCTGCTTAATAACTCATTTTTCAATGATTTGGGCAAGGGAAAAAAATTGAAGCACTAACCACAATCAAATTTTCCTGTAGTGAAATATGAAATATTGAAATACAAAGCGGTATTATTATCGGTGATGGAGAAAGCAATGTTGTTTCGATTAGTATGAATTTTTTACACGTGTCAAAAGTTTAGCACGATGTTATGCCAAAAACAAGCCACAAAAACTGTCGGTGGTTATTGAGGAATCCGATTGGTTCAATGACCTTGTATTCCCCCTTTTTCTTTGACTTTATCTACCGCTTAAAAAAAAAGTAATAATTAATTCATTAATTTAACAGAGAAAGGCTTTTTTTCCCCCTTTGATATCATCACCTTCCAACGTATTTGGGTCCCAAATTAATAACTAAGGTCCCACAATCAAATCGAATACTCACTTTTTTGTCTTGTGAAAGTGAAACTCTCGAATTATTTAGACTCAAAAAAAAAACCCATCAAATTCTTTGTTTTACACGCATTTATTTACACGTGGCTCCCATGCAATGCAAGGTTGACATGGAATTGGGATTAATTTCTTGGGCTTCGGCAGGTTTTAATTTTTACGGTACTTGGGATTATGTATAAGAGTAGTTTTGGGTTTGGACTTTGGAGCATGGGGTTGCGTTTCTGTACCGTTTGAAGCTCGACTGCCATTGATTGCATCTCCGACTACTGCTAATCAAAACCTTTATTTCCAAATGTCAAATAAACAGTTAAATGCTTAATTAACCCGAGATTTACTCAAAGGGTGAAGTTTATTGTAGTTCAGTTTAATAATTGAGAAAATACTTAATAATTTGGAGGCAACCTATGATATATTATCATCAAAACTGTAGTAGTTTACAACAATACATCAAATTATTTTCCAAGCCTTTTTCTTTTTTATTTAAATTAAATAGTGGATTCTTCGCAGATAATGTTGTGTGTAGCGAGGGAGGGGTGATAGTGGGCTCCGCCATCACCACTGCACCTTGAAGACGTTTGTCTCGTGATTATTTACAGCCTGTTTTCCTTTTTCTTTTCTTGTTTTCTTTTTCGTTGGATTTATTCGCTGGCTGGCTGCTACAATGACTGACTGTCCTACCCTCCAGGCCACCACCACTCTTGAGAACGCTCCAAATTCAATCCCCAAGGCCCCCACCGAACCCAACTGTATATCATAATTGAACATTTAATCCGATAATGTATGTGCCAATGGAACTCAATCATTTGACTTCGGAATATATTGGATAAACTACTGAAGTATTTCTTGCTTCTCCATCGCCATCATCATAATTTGTTTATACAGTGTTTATATATCATGACAGTAAAAAAAAAAAAAATTGCCACATAGAACATTTATCACTGTAGAAACGGATAATTTGACTAAAAAATAAATAAAAAAGGTATTGATAATATGAACCAAATATAAAACATCTCAGATTTCGACTGTACAAGCAAAAATTTCTTCAATAAATATACTGTATAAATATTCTATACCACAACATCCAAAAAAAAAAAATTATTCTCTTAAAAAAATTATTTGAAGCAAATACAAATTAACGTACCATATGCACCCAAATATATATTAGACGCAAAATCTAACAACCTATTAATTTCACTCCTTTTTTTTTTTCAGGTTTCAAGTCATCCATCACTGAACAGACCATGAAAATAGTATTAATGAAACCACGTGCTTTGTGGGCATGTATTTTGAATTTTGATTGAGAAAGATAAAAACCAAATGACTAAAACTATAACAACAAATGCTACTCTGAATAATTTTAGACCCATTGTTGTTTTTTTCCTTCTTTTCCCTTTATTTTGCCCAGTTTGGAAAATATTTATAGTTGGACAAATTTTGCCTAATTTGGGTGGGTTGGAGGAATTTTGAAATCGTCATGAAATACCATTGATTTCAAGGCCAAACATGGTAACTTTCTCTCCTGCATTCGGAATTGATGATTTTGAGATGCCAATGTTATCCGTAATCCATATCTGCAAATGGTAGTTTTGGTAATATTTTGGTTGGTGGTCCTTTTTGCTTTTAGTTTCCTTTCCTGGGTTAAAATTATTTAAGATAAATTAAAAAAAGCATTGAAAAGCTATGGTTCATAAAATTTTTCAAAGAACATCATTTGATTTTCCAAAAATCAAATCCAACATATGAAAAATAGAGAGGGGATTCGTAATTTATAATCTAATATGATATAGAAAAAAGGCTATCATAATAACATAATATAATATTAATGTGTAGTGAATATCTTAATTGGATTTGTACATACTTAATTAATAATAAAAAAA
>JBBYHM010000026.1:11626485-11642029 GCA_038381775.1 Adansonia rubrostipa
AGAGGGGAAATGGCCAAATGGGGGGAATGGAAATTGAAAATGCCTTGCCTGCCTGCCCGGAATGCGGTGATAAGAGAGGGAGAATTCGTTTTTGGTTAAAAAAATTAAAAAGTTAAATTTATTTTATTTTTAAAGTAAATTTTTATATTTTATTTATTTTTTTACTTTACTAAAGATAAGAATGAGTGGCTGTGCCATGAGTTATTGCTTCTTCTCAAAAGGGTATGTTCGATAGGATGTCTAACACACTTTCTTATATTATTTTTATTTATTCAATTTTAAAAGTGTTCAATATAGAATTGTGGTTGATTTAATCTATTTAATATGATAAAAGATTAACGTCTTTTGTTTATATTTTAAAATGTTTGGTGTGATAGTTGTCTTTTTTTTAATAATATATTTATATAAACTCGAACTTTAGTTCTCTTTCATAAAAATTAATATATTTTATTACTCATACCACACTTATTTGGGTTATATTTTATTTATTTAAATAAGTTTGTAGTTATGTCAGATAAGTTTTTATTTTAAATAAAAATTAATTTATATTAAAAATTTGTCTAGACATATATTAAGGTTTTGTTCGATAAGAATACATGGTAATTTTAAATATATTATATGAATATGATATACATAAAATAAATATGACACGATATGTATATATAATTAAAAATTTTATAATATAAATTATTTATGTATTAAAATTTATAGAATATAAAATATTTTAAATACTATTTTAATATGACAAAAATATATTAATATAATATGAATATATGAATCGTCAGTAAGATGAATAAAATGAAGGAAACAAAAAAGAACGAGAAAGAAAAATATATTTTTTTCATTGTTTTTTTGATTTTCTTTCATTGTTTTTTTTTCTAATAAATATAAAAATTAAGAAAAAATAAAGCTAAGCGAATTAAAATTTTATTAATATTTCAAAGGAATACACAAGACAAACTATAAAAGACAGTAACAAAGCTAGCGAAGACGAGATCCCCTTACAACTATTAAACGATCCAAACCATGCCAAAAAACAAAGCCAATATATAATTTTATAAATATAACACATACTATTTTTATTTTATTTTATTTTTTTAAAAATATAAAATAATATTTTTATAAATAAATATGAAAAAAGTAATAATTATTTTATTTATTTATTTTTATTTTTAGTTAAATATATTTAAAATATATTTATTTATTATTTTATTTTTTATCAGATAAAGTACAATTTAAAAGTCATTATTATGAAATTGAGAAATTAATATATAGCAATATATCATAATACTAAAAAGGATAAATTATTTCGTATAGAGCTAAATAAAGTTTTTAAATTTTATTTATTATATTTGTAAGATATAATAAATAAAAATAAGCACTTAATGGTTTTTAAATTTTTTTCGGTGGTTATAATGAGCCCGACCCATTTTTTTCTCCGTTACCGTCCACGTGTCACATTCCCCAAGTCTAGCATTGTTTATTCATATATTCCGTTTTATTTTTTTACCCGATTCGGGCAACCGGACAGCCTTTTCCCAATCTCTTTCTCAAGAAAATTTAATCTCAAAATTTTCTCGCGAAAGTAAGGGTTTATAAAACTCAGATATAGGGAAAAGCAGTAATCATGAGCTTTCAAGATCTGGAAGCTGGAAGGCCATCGGCGTCGAGGCAAAACCTGTTCAACGGCAAGCAAGACACCACGCAAGCAGTAGCCTCTAGCATTTTCCAGATCAATACTGCCGTCTCCACCTTTCAGCGACTCGTCAATACCCTTGGGACTCCTAAGGACACGCCTGAGCTGAGAGAAAAGCTGTGAGTTTTGCCCAATTCAATTGCTTCGATTGCAATTTTAACTGATCACATGATTTCAATTTGATAGTCTTCTGATTTTGAATCAAAATACACACTTTTGGTTTACTTTTGTTCAATTGCGTTGAGTTTAGCTGCAATCTTTTATTTGGGAGTTTCAACCCTTGGTTAGACAATCTTTCATTGTCGTTCGGATAAATGTGACCATTCTCAAAATAGTGTATATGTTTCTTGATATTATTACTTCTTGTCTTTTCTTGATCACTTAGCATTCTGCATCCTTGTATTGCATGGGCAATTAGTTGCTTTCGATTTGCTTTAGCGGTTTTGGCTATATGCTAATTAGATTCTTAGTGTGCATTATAGCTGACATGTCGCACTTGGCAGGCATAAAACGAGGCTGCATATTGGGCAATTAGTGAAGGACACTTCGGCGAAACTTAAACAAGCTAGTGAAACAGATCACCGTGCTGAAGTTAGTGTAAGTTTGGTTGTGGTTCATTATGTCAGATCAAGCAGCCTTCTGTTTTGGTTTTCAAATCAGCAAATAGGAGATGATAAATGTGGTGTTTGTTATTCGTAATGTTTCTTTCCCTTTTTTCCCCTAATCAAACTCATGGTAATTCATGCATAGCTTATTGAACTTATTACTAAAACTCATGATAAATTGCTTGATGCCTATTAATTCCTTGCAATTGTAGGCCAGCAAGAAGATAACTGACGCTAAACTTGCAAAAGATTTTCAAGCAGTTTTGAAAGAGTTTCAGAAGGCTCAACGGCTTGCAGCTGAAAGGGAAACATCATACACTCCTTTTGTTTCCCAGGCTGTTCTTCCCTCAAGGTATATACTGTAGGAAGGTTTACATGTGGTAGTTGGGTTGGAGAGTGCATTTATTGTTTTGTGCTCATGGCATACGTAAAAAATTAAGTCATGATTAGGATGGTTCTGACAAATCACTAATAAAACATCTATATTGATTTGCTGCGATTTACTGGTTGCAAATACAAATTATTTGGTTGTTGTCCTTGTGTTATGCTTCAATCAGGCTTTAGGCTTTTGCTTGTTATTCTTATACTCGATTTTTCTTCCTGTTATATATAGCTACACGGCTGGTGAGATAGATGTAGCTTCAGATAAAAGTGCCGAACAGCAAGCTCTTCTTGTGGAATCAAGAAGGTAAGTCATCTTTACAATTTCTTGCGAAGCGCCCCTAATTGCACCCTTGCTCTTTTTCTGGAATCTGGACATGATTTTTTTTTTCTTATTCTGTTTTGTTGTTCATTGTCATTAGGCAGTTTGGATTAGTTCTTTGCATAGATTCTAACTTCTAGGAATCTTCCATGCCAGTTATTTTCCTGGTGTATGTGTGTACATGCAGTCTTCCCTGTTTGTATATCTATATGCATATATTAGATTAGAGCATCATAATCAATATAGAAGGGCGATAATATGCATTACTCAATTATGTATTCTAATTACTTATGAAAAACCTTATCATCCTTATGTGATCCATTGTGCTATGTGTTTATGGACTGTTTAGATATTGTATTATCATAATATTTATTCTTTTGAATGGATTATTACCCTACAGCCTTTAGCTTTAATTATTTTCTTCTTGCAGACAGGAGGTCTTGCTGTTGGACAATGAGATTGCATTTAATGAGGCTATAATTGAAGAGAGAGAACAAGGAATTCAAGAAATTCAGCAGCAAATTGGTGAGGTGAACGAGATCTTCAAAGATCTTGCTGTGCTAGTACATGAGCAAGGAACTATAATTGGTAAAGAATTTCATCTTTTACGTTAAATCACTATGATTTTTATGACCTTTTAGGTCATGTTGAAAAGTAATGAAAGTTAATATATGCTGCAGATGACATTGGGACCCATGTTGAGAATTCACAAGCTGCAACTGTTCAGGCTAAAACCCAACTTGTGAAAGCTGCAAAGACTCAGAGATCAAATTCTTCCCTGGTAACATACAATGCTATGATTCTTACGTTTTATTAAATTATAAAATTGTGCACAGGATGTAAAGCACCATCATGACAGAGATACCCACATTATTTATCCTCCTTTTAATTGGGATTGTGGGACATACTGCACGCCTAAGTTGTCTAGTAACCACATTATGCAAAACCATCTTTAGACAGTTGCTTTCTTCAGTGAAAGATCATAATCAAATCTTTCCAAGGACTTAATTCGTTACCTTTTTATTTTTATTTTTTCTGGGCAGGCCTGCTTGCTCCTGGTGATATTCGGAATTGTGATTCTGATTGTGATCATAGTACTGGTAGCCTGATCAGAAAGTCATCCTATTTAATCATAGAACATTTCAAAGATCTTCTCAGCTCGTATCGCTAATTTATTTGATTTTGTTGTTTTGCGAGACAAGTTGGCTTGACTGGAGTTCACTTCTAGTCTTAGTATATAGAGTGTGGTCATTGGTCATCAGTTATGATATTTGGTTGATCTTGGGGCGTGGGTTTCTCTTTTTTTTAAGTTGGTGTTTGGGTTTGTTGAGGGTGTGTTACAGTTTTTCGTGTATTTTCCCTTGTCTTGTTGAAATTTACTTCACTAAGAGTTATAATTCTTTGGTTTTCATATCATTGTATCTGTACGCATTCGCAAAGTGCCTTACTTCCATGGCATTGGGTGACAATGACATGAACAAACATTTGAAGTCTTAACAGATTGCAGCAGAACGAATAAATCCATCAAATCAGTCTTACAAATTAAAGAAGTCTGATCAGTTATCATTTATTAAATAAAAATGCTTTCTTTACTCAAATTATTGAACTTTTCCAAAGAAACAAACTTGCCATTATGAACAATAACAAATAATGACCTTTCCAAAGCAACAAACTTGCCATTATGAACAATAACAGATAATGACCCAAATTACAGAGAGAGAGAGAGAGAGAGAGAGAGAGAGAGATTTCCATTACATAAAAAGATGATGCAGACTAAAAGCATACAGTCAGGTCGTTCGTCACTTGCACATCCTTGAGAGAAAACAAGAGAGAGCTGACGGACCTTATTTCTCCTTCTCATTTTTCAACCAAAGCAGTCACTTTTTCGCTGCTTAACCCATTACTCGATTCAAGCAATCTTGAAGGGGGAAGAGCGACCCAGTTCCGAGGACAAAGTAAAATTAGAACAGATCTAGTTTAAAGAACAGAATTTCGGGCTTAGATTTCATTAGGCCCAGTGACTCCATAGTCCATAACCCATTAACAATGAAAAACAGACCATTTTACACACTTTTGCCAAAATATAGACTGAAGGTATAATAGTAAATTGGCAACTGTCTATCTTGCCACTGTATTTTCTCTTTCCATTTTGAATTCCCAAGCCAGACCCAAACAACCTCCGAACTCCAAGAAACATCCAAACGAAGTTTGAGAACGAACTGCAGAGCTGACATTCAAGAAAAACTCGAAATATTTTTTTCCTTTTCATCAAAAAAATTGAATTTTTTTTTTCCACCTGTGGAAGGAAAAAGGTTAAGGCAAGAAAAAAAAAATGAATATTTCATCACCAGCAAACTCATCGATGTCAACAACAGCAATCGTTGGAGGAGGAGGAGCAGCTGCTACTAATGCTGCTTCGGAGGATTTCCATTTCCCTTCTGATCTTATCTCTATCCAAGACTTTATTTCCTTTTTTTTAGGTTCTCTTCCTTTCTCTTTGGACTCTGCATTTTGTGTAAAGTTTTGGCCTTCAGCCAGTTGGGTGATTTTATTTCTGCATTAAAAGTTTTGGGTTTTGATTACATGTGCGGAACCCTTCATTATGATGATATATATCAGAGTTTTTTTTGCATATGTCTGCGTTACTTATTGTGGGTTTCTTGAATCTGTTTGGATGTCTTTAGTATTGGATGATTATACTCTTGTTCTATGAAGCTCAAGTGGGTGTATCATTTTGGTTTTTTGACATTCAAATAATGAAATTATGTTAATAAAACTGATGTTTTCTTTGAAGTTTCTTTATTTTGGAAAAATCTTGAGATTACTTTGGAGGACTGTTTTGAAGACTTCTTAAGTTATCTGCTTTATAATTTTCTTTTACCTTTTACTGGAGAATCAGGTCATAGGCAAACTCTTATTGCTTCCAAATTGCAATTCTAAAATCTAATCTGATGGCCGCACTCAACGAAGAGGTTAAGTCATAGGATGAAGATAACTGGAAGTTTGAAGGTCCTCGTTCTCGCATCCACTTGATGTCAAGATCAGGTTATTTCTTCAATTCATTGGACGCCTATTGCATTTCTCTCTTTACATCCTGTCGGTTATACTCTGGTTATAGTATGAGCCACTTAAATTTCGAGTTATGCTTATAATAGGTGACTTGAATTTTGGATCATTTGGCTCATTTTCCATTTGTATTTCCACTTTCTCTCAGTCAAATCTCTATCCTTCTCCCAAAGTCCTACATCATCCTCGTAACACTTTCTTGCAAGACATTGGGTTATTATTTCACCTGTCTCTCTTTTTTTCTCTCTGTTTTTCTTCTAGTTCTCCCTAACTTCCTTACTCTTTCTCTTTGGTTTTTCATTTGTTATCTATTCTTGGTCCACATCAGATCTTGTTTGCAAGTAAAAGGGAGTGGCAAAGTAACTGGCATTGCAATGTCTTAAAAAGTAGTTATTTATTGGTATGCTTTTGGTACGGAATTCAATTTCCAACTCTTCATGGTTTCAATCTATGCGCCTTTCTAACAGCAACAGGATTGCAATTGTTCTGTTTATTTATGGAAATATATTCATTCGTTTGAGGTTATGGATTCCAACTGTGGATTTCTACAGAAGCAGATGGAGTTCACAAAGAATCCGAGCATGGCTCCACCAAAATGATTTAAGATTTCTTGAGAGTGAAGATCATGGCAAAGAGATCTGCTTTGACTATCGACAACTTTATTATATCTGTACATTGCTGAATTTTATTATGGATTCATAGGCCTATTTGAAGAACTACAAGTATAACCTTTTGTAATTGTTGTTAATGAACAGGAATAAAATTTTCTTCTGATTTATATTCGAATACTTCTGAAATGATCATTTACTTATCAGATTATTTAAATGTGGAATTCAATTCTGTTGTCAGCCAGTTTCTGAGAAAGTTAAACTAAAAGAAAAAGCTAATGATCAATCTGTCATTAGTCGTCAGGATGATAACGTCAAGGAAGCTTAGGATGCATCAACCTTAGGGTTGCATCTGAAGTCAAAAGTAATTTTGAGTTCAGTTTTGACATTTCTGTGAGAAATCTCATCTTTTGGGAGCTCAGTTAGAGTATAGGCTATCATTAATTTGTCGATGTACATAGTTCCATTCAGGGTGGAAATCTGCAGTTACAATGCGAAGTAGTGCTTTAATAGCTAGCTTGATCTTTGATTCTTCAGGTGGCATCACGGAGACAAGTAACTCATTCCCCGACTTAACCATCCAGATGGCTGATATGAATCCAATGATAGCAGATTTAGGTACAGTTACTGAGATTTCAACATTAGAACTGCATGCAACTAGTGATTTTGGATACAGGCTACTCAGAGTTGTTGTTGTTGTTGTTTTTTTTTTTTTTTTGGGGGGGGGGGGGGAATCTATCAAAGATTTCAGTCTTGGTTTCCTAACATTGGGTTATTAACTGATCAGTGACGAAAAGTGAGCCAAGACTATTGCCTAGGACGCTAGAAGTAAGATGATTAGTTAATGAGATCTTGTTTTAGATTCAGCTAAGCCAAAGTTTTATGGGAAAAATCCAAGTATTATCAACAGCAACACCATTAGTACTACTAGAATTAGTTTACAAAGCCAAATTCTAATGCTAATTAAGACAAACTCATAATCTTCGACGCCATGTATTAACTCTGCCAACACATTTCACTTATGGTGCGGATCATTTGCCAGCATATCACTGGTTATTTCCGCTTTTCTATCATGAGCAAGAAAATGGAAATAAGCTGTTAATTCTTTGCACCGATTAACCAGCCATTAATTTCCAATCACTGCATGGGCTAGATTCAGATGCTCCAAATATTGAAAACCCAAAAAGGTCCAACTAATGATTGGATAAAAGCTGAAAAAAAAATTCTAGTAAAATTGAAGAACTCAATCAATGAATCCTTCATTAGAATTTCCTCCACAAGTGCTACTCACAAAAGGGTGATCAAGAAGCTCATCCACCTTCCCCCTCTTTCTCCAATCTTTCTCCAAACATCTTCTCACAAAGCTCCTAAAATATGGCGAAACCGTCTCAGGCACCTCCAGCCTCTCCCCAAAGCATATAGCACACATCAAAGCCGCCCAATCTGGTTTTTCTCCGAGGCCAACCAACGGATAATGACCCACAAAACATTCTAATACCACCACACCTAGCGACCAAATATCACCAGCAAAACCATCCGCATTGCCCCCATTCCACCTCTCTGGATCAACCCTTTCAGGACTCATGTACGCACATGTTCCCATGCACGTGTCACAGGCATTTCGCGTGCCAACAACGATCTTACTCACCCCAAAATCTGCAATCTTGATGTCTCCTTTCCCATTTATCAATAGATTCGATGGTTTTATATCGCCATGCACAATTTGCATTCCATGCAGATACTTTAACCCCCATAAGACTCTTCGGGCAATCCCTGAAATGACATCTTCGGGCAACTTCACCCTGACACAAAGTTCATCGTACAACGACCCTCTGTCCATGTACTCCATAACGAAACAGAGCTCTCCTCCGATGGTATCAAACACTGCAAGGCATTTCACAACGAATTGCGACTCGACCTTTTTCAGGATTTCAGCTTCACATGCTGCCTGATGTCTTATGGCAGTGTTTTGATCGAAACGAAGCACTTTTAATGCGTAAATGGATGAGCTTTTCCGGTTCCTGACTTTGTATACAGTGCCACCATTGCCATGGCCAATAACGGAGAGTCTCTCCAGGTCGGAGAGGCTTTCATTGTCTGGAGATGTTGGACGGATGGCTGAGAGCAACGCTGCAAAATGAGACGGTTGCTGGATATCAGCTGCCGGAAATGGTGGTGGTAAGGATAAACGGAGTCCCTGCTGGTGCCTTCTCTCCCTTACTAGTGTCATTTACACACTTTCCTATTTTTGTTGGTACCTTTGTCTTTCTGATTGATTGTTAGTACTTAGAATGTTTTCCTTTTTTCTCTTCAATCTGAATTCTGATGCTGTAAAGTGTAAACATTGGGAATAATAATGATAATAGATCAATCTAAGAGTTATAAATACATAAGTTAAGATTGTGGGCTGTCACAATCCCATGATTTATGGGACTCTTGGTTGTGTCAGCATTTGTCAGCTCTCAGACTGACACGTATCTTTTTTGTATTTTTTTGGTAAGATATACATATTCTCTGATAACAACATGCCAATTTTCATGGCCAGTCGTTAAACATGTGCTTCTAAAATTAAGATTTCAAATGCAAAATAAGGGGAAGAGAAACCGTTAGATTGATTGGATCCTTTGATTTGAGCAAAAACTTTGATAACATGAGAGAGAGAGAGAGAAAGAGAGACGTGGAACGAAGGATGAGTAGTAGTAGAAAATGGGAAAAAGGAACGTGGCGGCGGTATCAGCAACATGTCGAGAGAGTTACTAGGATCACAATGCGAAATAGACGGTCAAACCATGTAACACCCGTATTTTCGCTCTAACCACAATAACAAAAGCGTGAGCGTCCTACGTGTTACCCTCCCTTCCTTCCCGCCTTTAAGTACCCGAGCCACTTGTTACACAACAGATAATGAGAGGCCATAGCAATAGCATAGCTTGCCATCAAAAACATCAAAAGAAAGAACGAAAGAGATGCAAGTCAACTTCAAGCTTCAGCGTTGGGGTTTAGGTTCATTAGCAAAAGAAGGTCCAAGTCTTTGATGGCCCGCCTCCAAAGAATAACATGGACAAAACTATTCGTAGTACTAGTAGCAGTTCACAATGTGCTCCTTTTAAATTGTTTCATCAGGGAATAGGGATGTAAACTTACAAAGGCATCAAACTTGCTACAAATAGATATTTTTTTTCCTGTCCGGTGGCCTGCATGAAAATGCAAATATAATGAAAACAGGAATACGAAGAGAATTTTCAGAAAGTGACATCCCTTTTAAAGGGAGATATTCCTTCAAAATAATAGCAGCAACCCCCTAGAGAATAACAGAAACTCATACCAACCTTCTAAGTGATACATATGTACAAATACATGCATAAAACCAATAATTGCCTAAACCCACCAATGACCAAACAGACAAGTACTTTGGACTCAGCAAAAAAGTGAAGTGAAAGAATATATCCAGCTTGAAATAGTAAAAAAAAAAATAGTTTAGGTCTATATATGTTCGAAAGCAAAACAAAAATTATAAGGAATTACTCATTTTCCGATGGCTAAAAATAGAAAGGATCATGTGTCAACAAATATAACTTTCGGGTTTACCTCAAATAAAGTGAAAAGGCAATGTACATTTTGGTACAAAAGATTAGACCCTGTTGTTATCTGATCTAAGAAGACCCATTTGTTCTGTAAGCTTATCCACATGCTGAGATTTGTCCCATCCGTTGTCCTCTGGGTGTCCTTCATTTCCCTTGCTTTTACCATCCATTGAGGTTGATTCAATATCCTCAGGCACTGGACTTTGCAGAAGAAGGTCTTCCCAGAAACTAGAATTATCCAGCAAGGCATCTATGTCAGGATCAGAAGCAATGTCATCAAGTTCTATGGGAACTGAACCATTTACAACTAATGTAGAGGGATCAATAAATCCACCATTCCCAGTTTCAGATCCCACGTAATTTTCTGTAGGCACATCAACAATGCTTTCCGGGACCATTTCCAGTATTTGAGTAACCTCAGGCATAATTATATCTGTCTGATCAATGGACACGGATGGTGCCTTTTGTGCTCCAACCACTGCACTCATATCTGGAAATTTCGTTGTTGTAATCTTTTCGGAGGATGTTGTACATGGGGAAGATTGTATTTCAGAGATGGCAGCTGAGGGGCTATGTCCTGAGATCCACGAAGTTGCTGGGACATACGTTGAATGCCCTGAAGTTGGTGGGACCTCTTGAAGAGTCACCCCTGATACACGGCTTGCAGAGTTACCACCATCCAATCCACTGGAGGATGACAAACCATCACCAATCAGGCAATTCCCATGACTGTTGTTAAAGGAGTCCAGCTTGTGAGAAGAGTCCGCTTTCATTATCTGCCTGAGCATTTCTTTTGCCTCATTCATCAAAGGCTGATATTTAACAATCTGTCCATCAGAGGCAGCAGAATGCTCATTATCAATAATACCTTCTTGCTTGAGCCTCCTTTTCTTGTTGGCTTCACTTATGCGCCTATTGCTCTCATTTTGCTGTTGCACAAATTGAGCCAAAAATCCAGGACTCTGCATAGCCTTTGCCAAGAATGACATCATCTGCTGCTGACGCTGCTCCATCCCCTGAAGACGCTGCACCATGGTCTGCAGCTGGTTATCAGTAGCCTGTTGCTGCAGCCTTAACCTAACAAGTTCCTGCATAAGCACATTTTTGTCTCTCTTAAGCCTCTCAACCTCTTCCTCAAGCCCAAATTTCCCAACCTCAACACAGGCACCAACAGATGAACTCTGTCCATGTGGTTGCTGCGTCTGCTGATGACTGTGGCCATGGGCCGGCTTTCGCCGGCTAATTTTTCGAAGCAGGTGTTTCTGACCTCTTAAAAATCCCTCATTTGCAAATTCCCAACGGTCTGGATCAACCTTTCGGAAACCCTGTCAAAAACAAGGGCAAGAACAAAAAAAAAAAAGAAAAAAGAAGCAAAAAAACAGATCATTCAGAAGAATTGTTGTTGATAAAATACAAAAATATATATATATATATGTTACTGGTCCCAAGGATATGATGCATGCACGCACGCATGCACGCACACGCGCACATGCACACACACACACACACACACACACAAATCATGGGTACAGACAACCATCTGTGAGGAGGAATGGTGAATCGGTAATCACTAAGCAGCTGCTTGACACTTAATCTGGAACAAGTTTAAATTAATAAGCCTCAGCAGATTCTTTGATATTGTTTAATAAGCAACCCAAGATTAGGCACAATGGCCCCCACCTCCAATCCCCACTCAGGGACCAACCTTATAAGGAACCTCTTACACCGGTCTAAACTCAAAAGAAAGCAAAAGTAAGAAATAAAGAACTCAAATGGAGCACAGAAATTTGACATAATTAGCGTACTCAAATAGAAACTTAAATAGGTAAGCTCAGTAAGAGGTGCCTGGCTTGAGTCAACTAACAATCATTTTAAAAATCAAACTAGCAAACCTTGATAAAAGTCAGTTGAAATTTATTTATTTATTTTTAAAGGTTATAACTTACTCTAACTAGCACATTTGATATCTCAATTTTTAATGAAGGCTTGAGAAAAACTAAAGCAAAAAACACATCCTCCAAAGTATTTTTGCTGTTGAAGAAAAACATATTCATATTATGCAAATCACAAATTGCAGAGTGCAGACTATTACAGTACCACAAGAACTAATATAAGATTACAACGTCTAGAATCTGGATTCAAGTGAAACTCATAAGAAACAGACCAACCATGCTAGTACAAGTTAACATAAAAAAAAATAACACTAAGAAGTAAATAAACAAGGTACGAAACAAATTTCACTGTCAATTAGAAGAATAGCTTTCATGTCCATTATATGGTTCCATTCTCCCTTAAAATGCTGAAGTTTTCAAGATGATGCCACGTCAGCAAAAAATCATACTTAGTTTCAGAATTCAGCAGCAGCACACAGTTTGTCTCAACTTCACAGTAATGGTGCAAGTATTAGACAATTAACACCATTTTATATAAGTTTTCACTAAATCTTTTAAGTGAAAAAAGCATTTCCTACAGACAATTGCTTATTGGGTGTCGCTGATTTCCTATCTCCATCCTACCAAAAGGATTGAACTATCAATCAAGGCCAGCATTCAATGATTATATTTTTTTGAGGAAAAAAATGCACTTGATGTGACAGCTACATTTTGAACAAACTCAAATATTTGTTATAGACACTAAACGAATAAACAAGCTTACCTGAACATATTGATATGATGCTAAGGAATATTTAATGAAGAACGCAATTACACAGT
Source organism: Adansonia rubrostipa (assembly GCA_038381775.1). Classification (NCBI taxonomy): domain Eukaryota; kingdom Viridiplantae; phylum Streptophyta; class Magnoliopsida; order Malvales; family Malvaceae; genus Adansonia; species Adansonia rubrostipa. The sequence continues at coordinate 11,639,459 of JBBYHM010000026.1, forward strand.
ACATGCAACGGCCAAGCTACTAAGAAGACAAAGTAACATATATCGACACTCCAAAGGAAATCTGTGCAGTATCATGCCATAAATATCATGCCACGATCCCAAAGTAAAAAACATCCCACTGCCAAGAAAATCAGTGATTCTAATTTAATAAAAACTATTTCTAAAACTTATCCTCTACTGTTTTCATTTTCCTAAATCTTCTCAAAAGCCATAAATGAACTTTTAGTTGAGTCGATCAAATCCAAAACAATTAACTCGATTTGGAAACATTTCACATTCCCAAAAAATCCTAATTATCAAGAAGAAAAACAAATATTTCACAAGTCAAACTAAAAGAAACAACGAAATTAAGATTTTGCATTTTTCTAATTAAGGCAAATCCAAACAACAATTAAATGTGACTACAAAAGTTAAAATAATAAAGAGATAGGTAAAAGAAATAACTAAAATAAAAAATGGCGTACATAGGTGTTAAGTTGCCTGACGAAGCTCGAGAAGTTGTTGTGCTTGAAATACTTAGGCAAAAGATCCCGTGCGAACTCCGGCGGGTTCCACACAACGAAGCTATTGTTGGTTGGGCTCCAAGAAACGATGGCATCGGTGGCGGGATCATCCACCATATCGTAAGTCTTGCTCAAGAAAGGCGGTGGAGCGTTCGCACTATGCACCGCCACTGGCTGCGGCGTTGGTTGAGGTTGCGCCGCCGTTTGAGCAGCCCCGCCGCTCGTCGATGTATCGTTTTGGCTGTTGCTACTGCTACTCCCTCCATCCATTCGACTTCACTTGTTCTTTACAAATAAAGAAAAAGTAATAAAAAAATCGAAAAGAGAAAAAAAAAAAAAAGAAGAGTTGTTCTAGGGTTTTGAGGGAGGGTTAATTTGCGCCATTGGAGATTGCTGATATTTAGGGATTTTGAAAAATGTAGGAACGAAAGAGATTGGTTGAAGAAGAAATACAAAACAGGTGGCTGTACGGACAAGAGAAATACGGCGTTTTAAGGGGAGAAAACCAAGAGGTGAAACGGGCACGAGGCGGTTTTCGTTTTTCGGCTTAACGGAGGGGGTGGGGTTTTGGCCCAACCCAACCGGCACGAAGAAATGGCCTTTAGAAAGCTACTTGATAGGCCTGGGCCTCTTGAGTCTTTACATTTGTGTCATTCACTTTTACATTTTGTAATATCTACCTACTTGAGGGGCTATCATATACATTGGGAAATTCCATGATTCTACTTCATATTATTAAGCTTCAATGTTTTTGCACTATAAGTACCGGTTGAAACTTGAAATCACTGTAAGGTATCTCTAAAACTGCTGAATTTGCCGCATGAATGTGATTCTTTGACAGTAGCTATATTACACCATTCTAGATGCTAATGATTTATAACATTGCAGTCTCTATACTGTTACACTGCAGAACAGAGAAACTACTCCATAAATGCTAATGTTGCAAGCCAGTGGTTCACTCGTGAGCTTAATGGTTTTCTGATTTTTGTTTTTTGTTTCTCTACGTAAGATAGCCCTCATGGCAACGTCATTCCGTGCTAAAGGTTCGATGAAAAAAATAAGCTATTTGCAGGCCCGAAGAACCTCAAATTTTGAGCTCCAAACTATTCACAGAACATGAAGTTCTCCATGGACCAGCTCCTCAGTCCATCCAAATTCTTCGTGTACCATTAATACACTTTTCTAAATCCACGGGAACGGAAAATTAATGGTACTGAACAATCGGATTCACTGTGACATCTGTCAAAACCGGAGTCAGTGAGCTACTTGAAGGTGGCCTAGTCATTCTTCATAAGGATGGCTACTTTGGGATAAAAGGATGAGGATGGTGTCCTAATGAAAACAGAACGAGGGAATGCGAATTGGATAACATTTGAAGCTGCTTCAACAAACGGCCCCACCTCAGTTCTGCCAACCAACTGTATCAATGAGTGCTCCGGTGGCATTGGCAGTACAATCGGGACACTGTTTCAAGGACCTTCATAGAGGTACTGCCCGACATATGTAAGATGATATGTCACAGGAATCCCTCAAGATGATAGAAAAGGCCTAGGACCAATGCCACTCAACAGCAGTACTATGGACTTCTAGTAGCACCAGCAGACCGTAACACAGCCATTTTCACGTACCAATGCATGGTTCTACCCTCCTGGTGAACCACCCCAATTTCAGATAGCCTAGACTTAAGGACTGCAACGTAGATGCGAATAGTACTCTTTCCACACTTGGATTGATGACCAACTTTAATATTTGAAGCTTTTGCCTAAATAAGAACGGCAAGAATATGCTTCCTCCCCGACCCATCAAAAGTCAAACCACCAATATTCTACCGAATTATCCAAAATAAACCCATTACAGGAATAAACTCTGGCTTCCAACAGCGTATCTCTGACTGCTGATTGCCAATTCTTGAGCTCTGGCCTAAAGACAACTCCCGTCTCAACTCACTCATAGGACTGGCTAACTACTCGAAGGTTCAATTTGCTCCACTGTAGAACCCGCCTCGGGCATTGGGGATGCTGTCCTATGAGGTGAAGGCTGGGACAGGGAAGTCAAAAGCATCGAGACC
>JBBYHM010000026.1:11647458-11675220 GCA_038381775.1 Adansonia rubrostipa
TTTTTGGTTATTTAATTTGCTTTATTAGTCAAAATATTAAAATTAATAACCATATATATAAAGTTAATCATCCAAATAATTCCCTCATAAGCCAAACATATATATCATACCATTAGCCTTAATTATTGATGATTAGAGATTAAATAATAAAATTTTACAGATCTTATAGCAATATTGGCCGGCCTAACTATTAATCCTAAGTAACTACTAACTAGACCTGGAATGTAAGTGTAAGTAGCGAGCAAGGTTGCAACCGTGGATGAAGAGCCCATCGATCAAGCATTTAACAAACATGGACTTTATTTATTTCTATTAGATTTAGCTTTATTAATTAAGATTTGTTTCAGGAATTTTTAAGTCGCGGGAGAAAAGCTAACGAGGAAGATTAATTTGAGAGTAAAGGAGATCTTTTAGAAAGTAACAAATAGTAAAAGGATACCATTAGATTATGGGACATATTTTAATGCTTAAATCAATGGATATTTAAGAAAAAGGAAGAAAAAAATTATAAAAAGTAAAAAAAAACATTGGTAGATGAACAATTGACTTTAGAGTTCAAGACTCTTAGCTCACGTCATTTAGATATGAGACATAGACTTTTATATAGCTGACAATGATTAAAGTTATCCTCCTTTAATTAATAAATTTATTTGCATAACAATCGAATTTTACTAATTATTACGTTCATGCAATTTTACAAATAGCTAATTTTTTTTTTAATTGTATAAGTTTATTTTGTTTCAATGCATTCCTTCATAATTAATTTAAAATAATCACAATTCAATAGATTAAGTAATATATTAGTATTAAAGGTATGCTCTCAGGATTAAGCACGTATATACTAGATTATTTGATGATCATGAATTATTACAAATTAAATTAACCATTATGGTTTTTGCTTTAGGAATGCAATAATATTATTTATTTTGCTCAAAACAAATGTGTATCCTATTCTTCTTTTATCAACACTTTTGTGGGTCACATGAAAGTGCTCTATAGTATAGTTGTGCTATTTTTATGAAAAACAGATTGAAATAAATGCAAACACATGGTTTTTTGTCATAGTTGGGTAGATCTCAACATCAAAAGTGGTCGATTATTGCATGTTAATAATTAAAGGAAGCCTGACCCGGATTTTTATTAGTAATTTTTTTTCGTTTGAGAAAACCAGCGATACCATATGCTAAAATGCAAGAAAATTCGACCCATATTAACCATAATATATAATTATCTCAAGGATTTCATCGAGAGTTGTTTTGTTTTTCCTTTTTCTTTACATTGAGGAACACTTGGGAGCTGCATATATAACACGTTAATTAAATTAAATAACAAAAATTTGATAAACTAAAGAATTAGTAATAGTTATAATGGCGAGAATGACAAATTTGTGTCTTTAATTTGATGATTTAACTGGTACTAGGAATTTTTATACCCTTCATTCATCCTATCAAGCCTACGGTCCAAGATAAAGCGAAACCTGTAAAATCCATCACTATGAAAGCTGTCCACATGGCTCTAGAAGATAGGCACCATCGGCTAAGACAAGACTTTATTCAATAACGAAAATCAATTAAATGAATGAAACAAAATGAAGTGAATAAATTTTGATTTTAAATTGTTTGAAAGTTCATGTGTAACGTATAAAATTGTTAATTTTTGTGAAATATTTTGGATCATTTAGGAGGTTAATTACGAATTTGATCAACTTTTTAATTAATTATTTTAAGTTATTAAACGGCTCAAGTATGGGTTAAGGAAGAAAGCAAAAGAGTAGCACTTTCAATCATCAGCAATGTCAAGCATTTCATTCAATGCCTCCCATTTGTAAACCACGAAGCCATAAAAGCTGTTTCCTTTATCACCATAATTTTCAAATTTCTCCGTAACTATCCCTTTGAAATATATATATATATATCTTCGTGTCGTATTCAATCTAAATTGCTAGACAAATAAATCTTTATGTTTTCGTTTTCTTAAGGAATTATGACAAGGCAACAAAGGTGAAAAGCAAACCCCAGATCCAACTAACCCTTGAGGCTGAATTTATTTCAGAGAGAGAATACAGAAAGAAAGAGACTTGACTGATCAAAATATTAAAAACAAAAAAAAATAAAAAAAACATCTCCGATATCTCGTTTGTCAAGAGAATTAACTGTACTCCTCTCTGGCTTGCACCTTAGCCTTAATTAATGTTTGTTTCATCATTATAATTATTTCAACTGCCACACAAAGAGAAATCACTTCACAGATTTTTACAGCTTTGTTTGAGATTGCAATAAAAGGTCCCATCTGCTTCACAACCAGCTTCCCACATCTACCCCGCCCCTTTTTTTTCTAATCTTCTTCACTTTTTTCAACCTTCTCTTTTACTATATTTGATTCATTGTTTGCAACTTCGGTATTACTCTTTTTTCTTTTTTTTTGGTATCAGAGACATAAGCTTTGTATTTCAGGCAAGATGACACCTCAGGGTTCAGTGTCTGGTAACCAAGATAATGAAGATACAAAGAAGAAGAAAGAAGGAAAGACGCAACAAAAAGTTCCATTGTTGAAGCTGTTTTCGTTTGCTGACTTTTACGACTGTGTTCTCATGGCTTTGGGATCCCTTGGTGCATGCGTGCATGGTGCTTCGGTGCCCGTGTTCTTTATTTTCTTTGGAAAATTGATAAACGTTATAGGAATGGCTTATCTCTTCCCCAAAGAAGCTTCTCACAAAGTTGCAAAGGTAGTATGAATCACTTCTGTCTTTTTCTAAAAAAATAAAAACAAAAAAAAAAAAGGAAAAAAGAAGAGGAAAACATCTTACGTTTTTGTTTGATTAAACTTTTGGTTATTTGACATTTTTAAGTTAATCTATAACGGACAAACTAAATCTCTTTCTTGCAGTACTCATTGGATTTTGTATATCTCAGTGTGGCTATTTTATTTTCGTCTTGGATAGGTAAGTGACAATTAATGTCTTAGCCTCACGTGAAAACTTAATCAATTAATCAAATTTTGACTTTTGATTACAACTTTGATGATATATATATATATATATAAAATTACAACCTGAATATGAATTATATATAGAGGTGGCTTGTTGGATGCATAGCGGGGAGCGACAGGCAGCAAAAATGAGGATGGCATATCTAAAGTCTATGCTAAATCAGGATATAAGTTTATTCGACACCGAAGCTTCAACTGGAGAAGTCATATCTGCAATTACAAGTGACATCATTGTTGTCCAGGATGCACTTTCTGAGAAGGTAAACTCCATTTCACTCTTACACTAGAATATGAAATTAAAAATTAAAACCCGTAATACAATTTCTTCGGCTTCTTCACTTAAATTAATTAACTTCAAAATCCTTAATGTTAAAATTAAATAAAATAAGGGAAATTAACGTAAGAGCAAGCAGGATCAGATTAAACTTATGACGTTAAAAAAAAAAAAAACAGCATGAAAAAATTTAAGTCGAAAACGGTGAGGCCGAGCTACCTTCCAAGAGAATTACTATAATCTGACGAAGCTTTTAATTATATGTCAGCAACCTAACTTGAGAGTAGCAAATAAATGAAAAGAAAGTGGTTGTAAAATTTGCCTTTATAGATGTACAAATGAATGAACTTGGCAAGCAAAGGACCTTACTTACTAATTACTATATTACTAGCCTTTATAAGTCGGTTGGTTTTTCGGTGTTCTGCTACCTATGGGGTTTTATGTATATTTTAGCCCATATCTTTTGCCCGATTGTTCACATCAACGAGTAAACCATAAAAATTATTTGGATTTTTCTTTTTCAAGTTTTGGGTATTTTGATCACTTTCTTGTTGGAAGCAACCGACAGCCAAGCTCTAAGACTAGGTTTGACAAAAAGGGAAAGGGACGGTTGTCTACTTTTGAAATAAAAAGAAAACCAATATTTGGATGTTAATTTGATAATACAAGTGAAATTAAATACCCATCACCTCTTTTGAAAAAAAAAATATATACATATATATATATATATATATTCCCTTTTGTACCTATAAATGAAGAAAAGTTATATTGTAAGGGAGAAATGCCAAATTTAGTTTTTAATTTGAAATGGCGGTGAATGATGGCAGGTTGGGAATTTCATGCATTATATAAGCAGATTTATAGCAGGTTTCAGCATTGGCTTTGCTAGAGTATGGCAAATCAGTTTGGTAACACTGTCAATAGTTCCTTTGATCGCCCTTGCCGGTGGCATTTATGCTTATGTTGCCACGGGTCTTATTGCTAGAGTTCGAAACTCCTATGTCAAGGCTGGTGAAATTGCTGAAGAGGTCGATGTTTCAACCTCCCCCTTAAGACTTGTTACTTAAAAATTGATTGTAAGACATCATCTGACAGCCCCGAAGGCTGAAGCTTTACTAATATGCGTGAATTTGTAGGTGATTGGAAATGTCAGAACAGTCCAAGCATTTACAGGGGAAGAAAGGGCAGTGAAATCATATAGGGAAGCATTGATGAACACATACAAGTATGGCAGAAAAGCAGGCTTAACCAAGGGTCTAGGACTGGGTTCGATGCATTGTGTGCTTTTCGTTTCCTGGGCATTGCTTGTTTGGTTCACAAGTGTAGTTGTTCACAAGAACATTGCAAATGGTGGAGATTCTTTTACTACCATGCTTAATGTTGTCATCTCTGGCCTGTAAGTTCCCTATCTCCTTTTATGAAATACCAAAATACCATAGCAGAAACATTTCAATTGAGGACAATTTATGGCATTCAAAATAATCTGTGACAATATGCAACTTACATTTTCAGTACGCTAGGCATTTATTATTGGATTAGGCTGACAATTTCATTATCTTTGTTGAATTTTGTTTCACAGTCAGATTAGATTTCAGTTGTATGATTATGATTCTTACGGCTCTATCCAACATTTTTTTATTATTTATATTGGGACTTCAGAAAACGTGTACTAATTATACTTGGTTTTGGTCTGTTGCAGGTCATTAGGACAGGCAGCACCAGACATCTCCGCGTTTATTCGAGCAAGGGCAGCTGCCTATCCCATATTTGAGATGATAGAGAGGAATACAGTTAGCAAAACTAGCTCCAAAACTGGTCGTAAACTTGGCAAAGTGGAAGGCCTCATTGAACTTAAGGATGTAACTTTCAGTTACCCGTCTCGCCCTGATGTAGTTATCTTCAATAGGTTCTCCCTCAACATACCTGCTGGAAAGATTGTGGCTCTTGTGGGAGGAAGTGGCTCTGGGAAGAGCACAGTCATATCATTGATTGAAAGATTTTATGAGCCCCTTGCAGGGGAAATATTGTTGGATGGGAATAATATCAGGGACCTTGACCTCAAGTGGCTTAGACAGCAAATTGGATTGGTTAATCAGGAGCCTGCTCTTTTCGCGACAACCATTAGGGAAAATATTCTGTATGGAAAAGAAGACGCTACACTTGATGAAATAAGGCGTGCTGCAAAGCTTTCAGAGGCCATTGCCTTTATTAATAATCTCCCTGATAGATTTGAGACTCAGGTATTCACCTACCACTTTAGTTCACTTGATAATGCATGCCTTTTTGCATTATAGCAAGTTCACTTCTCTAAGCAATCGCTCTAGGATGATGCGTGCAAAAAGATTCCATAGCGGAGTCTAAGGTTTAGTTTCAATTTCTTATAATAAGCAATTTTACTGAGAATTAATTGAAATAGAAAGTGCTGATGGTAGATTTTTAATGAAAATACAAGTATTTGGTGTGGATTTACAGGTTGGTGAAAGAGGAATACAACTATCAGGTGGACAGAAGCAAAGAATCGCAATATCTCGGGCAATAGTGAAAAATCCGTCTATTCTTTTACTTGATGAAGCAACAAGTGCTCTTGATGCAGAATCTGAGAAGAGTGTGCAGGAGGCACTTGATCGTGTCATGGTGGGACGAACCACAGTTGTGGTAGCTCACCGGCTTTCTACTATTAGGAATGCAGATGTGATTGCTGTCGTTCAAAATGGGAAGATTGTGGAAACTGGCACTCATGATGAGCTTATTTCCAACCCTAACAGTACCTATTCTTCACTCGTTCAGCTTCAAGAGACGGTAACTTTGCAGCGCTACCCCTCGCAAGGTCCAACTCTGAGTAGGCCACTCAGGTACGTTAACTTGTGAATGTATTTTACTCAATGGAAAACACTAATATGTTTTTAACTGGATCGTGTGAAGTTATTGTCCTTTCAAAACGTGGTAAAATGGTTAAGTGAATGCTTCCTAAAATTCAGGGAAGGGCATGGTTGCATCATATAATTACTAATGTTCGGATCATTTTGACAACATTTTGGCACTAGGGTGCATTGATTTAGACGTTCATAGCCACAGTGAAATCAGGGGGTTCTTTGTTAAATTCTAATACGTGACATCAGCTTCAAGGACATTTGCTGACTTACTACCCCCATTCATTTACCTTCTTTTATGCCACAAGTTAAAGTTTATAAAGGAGATAGTGTGCAGCAGGCACTGTATCATGTTTCTTGAATTCCATTTTAGTGAAGAATGCATTAATAAAAATTTTCCTGCTTCTTTTTTTCTTTTATAGCTTGAGTTATTCACGAGAATTATCCCGAACAAGGACGAGCTTTGGTGCAAGTTTTCGTTCTGAAAAGGACTCCGTTAGCCGTGCTGGTGCTGATGCAATCGATACTGGGAAGCCAACATATGTTTCACCTGGAAGACTGTATTCTATGATAGGACCTGATTGGTACTATGGGGTCTTTGGTACCATTGCTGCATTGATTGCCGGAGCTCAGATGCCTCTATTTGCTCTTGGAGTTTCTCAAGCTCTTGTAGCCTATTACATGGACTGGGAGACAACATGCCGTGAAGTCAAGAAGATTGCCATCCTGTTTTGTTGTGCTGCAGTTATAACTGTCATTGTTCATGCAATTGAGCACCTATGTTTTGGTATCATGGGAGAGCGACTTACTCTTCGTGTGCGTGAAGTGATGTTTTCTGGTAATATGTGATCTAATCTTAGCAATCATTTGACATTGTTGGACTTCTCTTTTCCTAGACACCTAGAATATGTTACAGTGTTTCTATTTCTAATCTTATCTTATTACTTCAATTTGCAGCCATTTTGAAGAATGAGATCGGATGGTTTGATGACCTAAACAACGCAAGTTCTATGCTTGCATCGCGTCTGGAGACTGATGCAACATTTTTAAGAGGTGTAGTTGTTGACCGGACATCAATTCTCATTCAGAATGTAGGTTTGGTCGTTGCTGCCTTTATCATTGCATTCATCTTAAACTGGAGAATCACATTTGTTGTCTTGGCCACTTATCCATTGATCATAAGTGGTCACATTAGTGAGGTTTGCGCACCCTTCCTAGCATTAATTTAGATAAATACAAAATCTAACTAGAGATTATACTGATGTTCTGCCTATCATTCAGAAACTATTCATGCAAGGGTATGGAGGTGACTTGAGCAAAGCATATCTAAAAGCGAACATGCTTGCCGCGGAGGCTGTCAGTAATATACGAACTGTTGCTGCATTTTGTGCTGAGGAAAAGATCCTTGATCTTTATGCCCGTGAGCTAGTAGAGCCATCAAAGCGTTCATTTAAACGTGGTCAAATTGCAGGGATATTCTATGGAATTTCCCAGTTCTTCATCTTCTCATCTTATGGCCTTGCCTTATGGTATGAAACTTTAGCTACATTACATATAATGCCCTTTCCCTCATCACATTTACATTCAAAAGACAGTGTTTCAGCATCTCAGTTTTGTTTGGTGTCTGGCATTGCAATAATTAATACATTGCTTTAATTTGTTAGCTTTAAATTAAAGTGAATTGCAGTGCTCAGACCTCAGAGCTGTTAATTTGTGCAGGTATGGTTCTGTTTTAATGGGGAAGGAGCTAGCTAGCTTTAAATCCGTCATGAAATCATTTATGGTTTTGATTGTAACGGCATTAGCCATGGGAGAAACTCTGGCACTGGTCCCAGATCTTTTAAAAGGGAACCAAATGGTGGCATCCGTGTTTGAGATTGTGGACCGGAAGACACAGGTCGTTGGGGATACTGGAGAAGAACTAACTAATGTGGAAGGTACTATTGAGCTAAGGGGTGTTCACTTTAGTTATCCATCAAGGCCAGATGTAGTAATTTTCAAGGACTTTGATCTAAAAGTGCGTTCAGGCAAGAGTATGGCACTAGTGGGGCAAAGCGGGTCTGGTAAAAGCTCTGTTATTGCTCTCATACTTCGGTTCTACGATCCAACAGCTGGGAAGGTGATGATTGACGGTAAGTTTTTTTTTTTTTCAGAAAACATCTGCTCTGCTTACAATTGCTTTAGTATATAGGGAAAATAGCAAATAGCAAATCCTTCTGTTAATTCTGTGTTTGGTTTCTTATATGTTACTTAAATCCTTACAGGCAGAGACATCAGGAAACTGAAGCTCAAATCCCTTCGGAAACACATTGGCTTAGTGCAACAAGAACCAGCCCTTTTTGCCACATCAATTTATGAAAACATCCTTTATGGCAAAGAAGGAGCTTCAGAATCAGAAGTAATTGAAGCAGCTAAGCTTGCTAATGCACACAGTTTCATAAGTTCTCTCCCTGAGGGTTACTCAACAAAAGTTGGTGAACGAGGAGTGCAACTCTCTGGTGGTCAGAAACAAAGGGTAGCAATTGCTCGAGCTGTCCTGAAGAACCCGGAAATCTTGCTACTTGATGAAGCCACCAGTGCTCTCGATGTGGAGTCAGAGCGTGTAGTGCAGCAAGCTCTAGATTGGTTAATGAGGAATCGAACAACAGTAATGGTGGCACATAGGCTGTCAACTATTAAAAATGCAGACCGAATATCAGTCATTCAAGGAGGACGAATAATTGAGCAAGGCACTCATTCTAGTCTACTGGAAAACAAAAACGGACCATATTTTAAGTTAATCAACCTTCAGCAGCAGCAGCAGCTGGAACAATAGTGTCAAATGTCCATAAGAGAATAACAAGAATAAACACATTACCCACACTTATGCAGGTGCTTTATTTAATAATCTTTTTTTTTCTCACTAAATGTGAATTTTCTTAACTAGAGCCATTGTTTCCCATATGAAGAAAATAATAATACATAGTTGAGAATGCTGTACAAGTAGAATTTTTTTTTTTTTAACCATTGTTCATTGTTACTATGGATTTGACCTCGGTTGGTTATGGAGAAAACGGAGGAAAAACAAACAGAATTCCGGTTTTTATGCATGAGTTGAGATTTGTTGCTTGCTTACCCAGAGTAATGTAATCTGAGGGCTGTAAAATTCAATTGTATTATACATACTGACATTGAAAACATGTCGACCTTGCTGTGACAAATCAGGAAATTAAATGGTTCAACTTAGCTGCTGGATTAGGTTGGAATTGCCCGGCCTGTTCAGGTTGGAGCTTTTGAAAGTTACCACGATTGGGAATTGTCTAATCACATAGTACTGTTTACAATCTAAATGGCTGCTTAGATTAAGCAACTGTATTTGCTAGATGAAACAGTAACACTCCTCATGAACAATGATATTTGCTAATGTAATGCAATGCAATGTAATGTCCATTAACTGTTTTTGCATATTGATCAGTTTTGTGATGTAAGAGCATGTTTCCGTCAACAATTAGAAGGTGATGAATACCAAACTCTTAGTTTCGGTAATCAGGACTCTATCTTCTACTATGTTTTGCGGTAGTCTTCAATTAGCACTTTTGGTGATTGGTTTGTTCTATCACAACTTCCTTAATTTGCTCTGTTTATGCCACAGTCGATGCGTGCCTTTTAACGACGCATACGCCGCCTAGCTAATTCCTGACTTGTTCCTCGCTATCTTCAAAGATAAATATTTTTATGTTATACCGTTGGCAACAATATATTTACAACCGCCATAAAATCAAATAAGAACGTGAACCAAATATAGCATTTTTATCACTTTCTAGGATATTTCTTGCAATGAGCATAAATTATTGAAAACATTTTGAGGTGTATTTGAGACAGCAATTTAGACTTTTGTTTTAGTTTGTCATTAGTTAGTAGTTGAGAGTTGACTGTCTGTTTCTTCTTGTCGTTTAATCATTGCAGGCCAAGGTCCTATTGTCCTGGTGAATCCAAGTTTGATAAGAAAAGCAACTCTCTTAAACCTTAATTGTTATATCATTATGTAAAGTCTACAGGTTGTTTGTTAATTTTCCTCAAATTTTATATTATTTTCATATTAATTTTCTCATCTAATAGACTTGTCAAAGAAGAACATGAGCTAAGAAAGTTTGAAAAGAGGGGGGGGAAAAAGCAAATCTTACTGTCTATATCTCCTCATTGACTCTATGTATCTTTAAGTATGTCAACCTTTTGATTTGTATAAAATACCTAGACCTAACTATATATATATATAGAGAGAGAGAGAGAGGGAGAGAGAGAGAGAGAGAGAGAGAGAGAGAGAGAGAGAGGAAAGTCAAAACCTAGATATCTTGAAGGCAAAGTCAAATAAAGAAAAAAAATGCAGTAATTTTACTTGCTTTTGATTTTGTAGAGAAAAATAAGCAGCATATTGAAATATCACTAATATATTCAGATTTATTATATACATATTTCGTCATCAGATCACAGTAAATATACCTCAAAAAATTCAGTAAATACACATATTTAAGGTTGGTAAATGTTTGGTTTTGAAGTTAGAAATGGATGTAATTTGATCAGTTAACCTTAGCAAGTGAATTCAGTAAAAACATAGTAGCTGAGCCCATTTCTCTAGGATCGATCATTGCATCAGAGCGACTTCTAATTAAAAGGCACAGTTTTATAGCATTTCTTCTTCTTCTTCTTCTTCTTAAGCAATAGCTTCAGCTGAATTTCTAAAGTCAAATGCGAAACCTCTAATGTGTAAATTGATTGTTAGGTTCCAATTCAAAGATTTCATGTGTGAATTTATATAAGCATGGCCTCAACGTCGAAGATTACTGCGTTCCCTTCTAACTGTTTATTATTTATTGTTTAGTTTTAATTAATCTTACAGTGTCACCCATATCCTCCTTTTTTTTAATCAATTTGATATTAATTTGACTGCAATTTTATAATCATATCTTGCTTTATACATGTCGAATTTGAATCAAATTCAAAGTTCGCGATAAAACTTAAGGATAAGGAGAATGTCAGACTGGTATTTAAAAGGCTAAATACTAAAAGAAGGCTGCTGTCGATTGGTTGATCTACCAAGAAAAATTGGAAAAATATTGACAGAGCAGGTAGAGACTGATAGAGTTTTTTGGAATTAAATTATATGAACGTTGAACATAGGAAATATTAACGATCAAAATGATGTCAATATTGCTGGAAAATGACGAAACTGCTGACTTATACGGTGAGGGCAGAATTTAATTTAAGATGAGGCAAAAAGGTTTAAGGAAACTGCTCAGAATCATTAGTTGTCTGTAGGGCTCCATGTGGGGGAACCCAAGATTAGAATACATGCAAATTTGTTAGGCTATGATATTCCCTTGATGTAACACTCAAGATACCACCCTTTGGCAGATACGACGTACAGCATGAGGAAATTTAAATATGGCAGGGATTAAAAGCCTTTCTTTTCCCAGCATTTCTGGGTTCACTGGAGAAAAAAGAAAAAAGATGTATAGTAATTATGCGTTCATTAATTAGATACTCTGCAATTAATTTGTAATCTATCAACAAAACTATGAAAATTAATAAAAGACACAAAGATTTTGGTAAAAACGATTTTCTTGAGATTACTATCAAGATAGATATACATACTAGTATTTTTCCTTTTGAAAATATACCTGCTACAAATCTATAATGTAAAATTGTACGGCTTACATCTTTATTCGTAATTAAAAAAATTAAACTAAATTCGAATTTCAATATTATAACTTATAATCAATTTCTTATATTCTTTGAAAAATATATATATAACAAAAAGGAAATTATCTGCTTCAACTATTATATATCCCTAACTAAGTGTTTGACCCGGTTCTTTTAATTTGCCTCTTAGTGTCAACTCTGTAGTACATAGCTGTAAATTCAGGCTTGTGGTTTCTTGTTGGCTAAAAACATGGCCTACGCTTCCTAGTGACACGTGCTTGATGAAAATTCAGCCAGATTTTTCGTTCTAATAAATTACAATTTGAATAATTACCTAACCCCGGTTTTAGGGTTCTTCGGCTTCCCAAATATGAGCTGCCAGGCTACTTCCCGGTCTTTGACTCCTTGTGTTGCCATGGGAAACTTGTAAAATATTATAATCCAAAAAAGAATGATAATGACATCAACGGTTTGAATCACGTAACGCATGCACCTATAAGACCAGCTGCATGTTGTCCCCAGCAATATGCAAATTAAACTCAAATTTCCGTTGTCAATAAGCACCCATCGATCACCAAGAAGAGATTATCTCAGTTTGCTATCTGATTCTTTGCTGGTTAATTTTATAAGTTTTGTATCATCTGTAATGGGTAGGTCACCACGCTGCGCTGAGGATGCCAATCTGAAAAAGGGGCCGTGGACTCCAGAGGAGGATCAGAAACTGGTTGATTACATTAACAAAAATGGCCATGGAAGTTGGAGGGCTCTTCCAAAGAAAGCAGGCTTAAACAGATGTGGCAAAAGTTGCAGATTGAGGTGGACTAATTACTTGAGGCCTGATATCAAGAGAGGGAAATTCACTGAACAAGAAGAGAGAGTTATTATTAATCTTCATTCAGTTCTTGGAAACAAGTACAAATCAATGTTTTTTCTTCTTCTCATGCTTAGTTTAATTTTTTAAAGATTTGGAAGATCTGTGCTTATAGATATGCTTGGTTTGGAACTTGTTTTGCAGGTGGTCTAGGATTGCTACTCATCTTCCGGGACGAACTGATAATGAGATAAAAAACTTTTGGAATACCCGCGTTAGGAGGAAGCTACTGAACATGGGAATTGACCCTCAAACCCACAAGCCAAGAACTGATCTTGATCATCTTTTAAATCTTTCCCAGTTGCTTTGTGCAGCACAATTAGGCAACTTGATGAACCCTAATTGGGACACTGCTTTTAAAATACAGGCTGATGCCGCTCAACTAGCCAAAGCCCAACTATTGCAAAACCTAATGCAAATCATGAACACGAACAAACTTGCAAATGTTGAGAGTGCTGGTTTCCTTGGATCCCAAAATCCTTTCCTACTTGAAGGATTACTCAATGGAACAAGCACCCTATTTGCTAAAGAAACAACCCCAACACCTCAAAATATCATCCCAAATAATGCTGGTGCAGATGCAGTCCCTCAAACATCAACTGACCACCAGGCTGTAGAAAACCCATGGGCATATTTTCAAGGTGGATTTAACCATGAAAGCCTTGACATGATGAATAATCAGAGTTTGAACAACTCCTTCGAACAAACAGAAAATCCGCTTCCTGAGTTGGTTTCAGGATCTCCCGAGACTTCAACAATTAACCAGATGGAAAACAGGACCGACGCTGCACCAAATTCCACAATCTGTGAAGCTTGGGAGAAGCTAATTATGGAAGATGATGAAGCCGATGGCTCCCACTGGAAAGAAATCCTGGAGTAGGTGTTCTCTTCTTGGACTCTTCATTCATTTTCTTTGTTCTTCAATTTGTTTGCTTTGTTAATACGTTATTTCTTCCGTACTTATTTCAGATTAATAAATTACTCAACATTTGTCCCTCTTTCATTTTCCTTTTTTCTTTTTTACTTTTGCAGCTTCACTTCGTCATCTTCATCACCGATCTCATGGTAGACCACCTTTCGGCATAAGAAAAAACATTTCATTCAGTATTCTTTCCATTTTATTTTGTTAGCTAAGATTCTTTCATATCGTTAAATTGAGCTACCTCTGCGTAAATGTGAATTTTTTTTTTTTTTTGGTTTTTTCTTAATCAAGTTCAAACCTTATACAAATATAATAGTGCCTACTGTATTAAATATGTATAAAACATACTGTATTTCAATCAAATTGATGATACATGGAATTATATGGTGAATTTGCTTTTAACTTGAGATTAATCTGACTGTACACATAATTACAAAATTTAAGAAGAAAATTTAGAGACCGAAAAGTAACACAAATTTGCTCAAGTACATGCGTATGTTACAGATTAAACTAAGTATATAATAGATTGTTCGTGACAGAAGTTGCATATGGTCGTTAAAATTTTAACTGAACAAGACCTTCGCTTCTAAGACTCGACAATATCATAAATGTCAAATTCAACCATTTCACAGCCTTTACTAACTTTTGTTATTTATCTCTATTAGTATATGGTTAAGTGTATTGCATGGGAATATGCATACATATTCTTTTAAATATATATCTTTAACGTATATTCTGTAACTAAAAAATTCTTAAATTTGAAACCGATAAAGATTAAAAAAAAACATATATCAAATAATGTTTACTGAAAATGAATGAAAGAAAATAAATATTTTTATTCGAAAAAATTTACCCTATTTATTATGCAAATTAATTGAAGAATCTCTTAAAGCTTAATAAATCTTATTAATAAATCAATTTGACAAACAAGTTTTAATAATATTAAAAATTTTAATTATAAATATGATAAATCTTATTAATAATTAAAAATAATTTTATTAAATAAATTTTATTATAAAATATAATAAATAGAAATAACTATTTTTTAATTTAAATATTCTTTACGTCGGTTTGTTTGTGTATATATATGAGAGTATTTTTCCTCTATCGGGTCTTCTACTGTTACATCATATCAAGTAAATAAACGAATAAAATGTTTAATGCGATTAGTAATAATATTTCAGTTTTGGATGTTAGTATTTGTTTTTCGTCGCTAACAGTCAAAATATTAGTTGAATTGTCGGCTAATGGCTTAGGTGAGACTGTTTCCGTCGGATATAAGCCATTGACTGTTGGAAGAACCATCACCAACCAAAACCAAGGCCCTAAGTCTTAACTTTTGAGTTCAATTTTGCAAACTGTCGCCTTTAAAATTGTTTTCTCTTCTTCTTTTTTTTTTTTTTAAAGCTTCTCATTTGCATCCATTGAATGAATAAATGAAAGCTACGATCCTCCTTCACACTATAGAAACATAAAAAGCCATGGAAATAAAATGATAAGTATAATTTTTTTTTTATATTTGATTTAATTTTTAAATATTTTAAATATACTGAATATGAATTAAGTATAAAAATGATCATACGTTCAACTTCAACGTCTTTCGAAGTTGTTATTCATATGTATGAAATCAAATAATGAAGGATGATTGGTTTAGACCATACAACAATACTATATAAACACACACAAATATTTTCGTATGTATATATAGGAATCATATGTTTATATGGTTAAAATTTAAGATTTTCAATGAATTTGATTGTATTTGTAAGTACGAAATATACGAAAAAGATGATAAATGAAGTGATAATTTCTATATCAAAAGGAAAAAAGAAGAAAAAAGTTGGATTTTGTTTAGGGTTGTTCTGTTGTTGAAGTTACTAAAGCCCAATTTGTTCAATTACTTCTTTGGGCCATAATCCATACCGGTAGTATTAATTTTTCTTCCTCTTTTATTTTTTCCTCGTCTTTTTGTTTGGATTAATTATCTACTATATAGAATTATCAATTTTGAATTAACATTGTTATGTTATTATTATTGTTAATATAATTATTTAAGTACTAAAAGAAATTAAAAAAAAAAGGGAAGCTGCTACCTGTCAAACTATCTTACTTTTTGTCTAGTATCGTATAAAATATAAATTTTGAATTAATTTTGTTATGTTATTATTTGATTTTATCATAATTATGAATTAAAACTATAATTATTAAAAAAAATACCACATTGTGAGTTAAGATTATGAGCAATTTTCAGTTTCTCACCACGTGCCAGCTGTTAAATCTTTTGATCTTACTTTTAACGAATAATGATGATAATGATGATGATGGTAAGGAAACGATAACAACGACAGTAATAATGTAATGTGATTAGGGATCGTCGAATTGGACATTGCAATAAACAGATTTCTATGGGCGGCCTTCTCTAAGAAAGGAGTTTGAATTTACGACTTTAAATTAATTCATATATATATATATATATATATATGAACTAAGAGGTACGGATTTTAATGACTTTGGTACATTTTATTGAACTTCTATTTTCATACTTAAACTGATTGTTTCTCATCCTAACAAACTCCATAACTCTTTTATGTAAACAATATATTTGACATGAGATGTAACTAGCTAGGCTAATATTTTCCATGGGTTACCATATTTGACTAAAATTGGTTTGAAACACATAAAACAATTAATATGAAAGTAATTTTTTTTGACACTATCAAACTAAGAGTTCTAAAGCTGCACTTCCTACAAATGATTTAAGGAAATTTGATAATACGTTAGTTGGGTTCTCCCTCTTCATCGGCTAGGCTTCCTCAAAGACACCTCCAATTCTTAAATCCTAATTTCTTATTCAAAACATCTTCCTACATTAATTATATACATATGTATATATATATATTTGACATGAGATGTAACTAGCTAGGCTAATATTTTCCATGGGTTACCATATTTGACTAAAATTGGTTTGAAACACATAAAACAATTAATATGAAAGTAATTTTTTTTGACACTATCAAACTAAGAGTTCTAAAGCTGCACTTCCTACAAATGATTTAAGGAAATTTGATAATACGTTAGTTGGGTTCTCCCTCTTCATCGGCTAGGCTTCCTCAAAGACACCTCCAATTCTTAAATCCTAATTTCTTATTCAAAACATCTTCCTACATTAATTATATACATATGTATATATATATATAACTATAATAATATTATTATAATATTAATTCATTTTTTAATTATAATTGGATATGGTTATCGAAATTTTAATTTTAAAATCTTAACCTAATCATTCAAAGAATAACGAGTTGAAATCTGAATTACGGAGACATCCATGAGAGTTAGAGGTTTTTCGTCTTTTAAATTGAAGCGGTAGTAGATTACTTCAGATAATGTGCAAGGTATTACATATACAAATTCAAAAGGAAAAGGTTAGGCAAAGCGGCAAAGGATAGTACAATGACCTATACAATGAATCGCAAGTAAATTTCTTAGAAGAGCACCTAGTTGGTACTGAAGGAGATCATATAACGTGGGCATAGGGATGCTAGTGCTGTTGTTTGGACCATGAAAATTGGAGGCAATCAGCAATGCCAAACTTGTAATTGTAGACAACTGGACTGGACTGCTACGATGCTTCTGAAAATCGTCAATGTTCGATTACGATAAAGATGTTACCCATCATCATGGTCTATTTATAAACTTGTTTGAATTTAATTGTATTATTGCAAGCGAAGGAAAAAACAAAATAAATATAAAAGTTAAATTGGTCCCCACAGATAGAATAAAAAATGGTTTGGGCTGGGTGGGTGGCGTGGATGGAGGGGAGGGGAGCAATCAGCGTCGGCGGACAACTGAACGCCACATGCGCCGATGGCGATGCCTCCGTTTTGGTTGACCTATGTATGGCAATCATTGTCTCAGTCTCTCTCTCTCTCTCTGTCTCTCTGTCAGTCACTGTGTTTGTGCCGTTTCCCACTATTTCACGTGCTTATCGTGGCCTACGTGGCACGATCTGTGCATCTTCTTACCATTTTTTAATTTTCAATAATCCTTTTATAATCCTTGTTAACATGATACTTACGTACATAAAACACATTAATCTTTTTGAAAGATTAACATACATTTTTTAAAGTTTTATTTATTTTTACAACATGCAACTATATATTCGATAAATGATTATCATATCTTAATTTTACTTAATTAAATATTTTTTTTGAAATTACATATTTACCTATCTACAATATACAACTATATATTTTAGTGGGTGAATTTTGTGAACTTTGTGATAAAATATAATGGGTTTCCTGTCAACTAATAAAAACTTACAAAAGTCAAATTAAGTAAAATTAAGTAAAAAAATGTTAATATATGCTTGATCATTCCAATTATTTAAAAAATAAAAAAAGGTAAGTAGTGAGTTATTTTTTAAAGTTAATAAAAATAATATATTTCATATCCAAAGCTTGTTAAAATAATAAATTAAATATTTATTATTTATTATTTATAAATAACATGACCTTTTATAATCTTATAAAAAAATGATTGCACACTTACAATAAAATAATTAGTTAAGGGATAAAGGACCGGGGAAGCCGACACCGACGACGCTGGTTTTTAGTCTCTTCGAGGAAAGAAATAATCTAAAATTTCTTTGTTTTTATTTACTAATTTCTTTTTGTATTTTAGTAATTATTATTATTATTATTATTTTTAAATGTTTTGGATTTAAGGCTATTGCGGTTTTGCCCGGGTCTATTCTCTCTCTCTCTTTCTTCTGCTCTCTCAGCTACTTTGTGACAAAGAAGAAATACAGAGAGGAAGGGGAAGAAGTGTCCGAAAAGGCAAGTTATCTTCTCTCCCTCTTTAGATTTCTTTTCATCTTTCTTTTCTCTCTGTTTGATTGGAAAAAGGCAAGATAAAGGAGCAAAGAAGACAAGAGACAAGAGAGAGAGAGAGAGAGAGAGAGAGGGAACGACCAAAAGGGAGAAATGGAAGGGGGAGAAGAGGTAAAGGAATCCAAACCCAGTTTTCCTTTGAGTTTTTGGGAAGTGACAGTGGCTTCAACGGTGGTGATGGGATTTGTTTTGGGGCTTGTCGGCGTTTATTTAACCATGCCTGCATCTGATTATAGCTTCCTTAAATTACCCAGGAGCCTTGAAGATCTTCAAATCCTCAGGTTTGTTTGTTTGTTTTTGGTAATTTGAGAAAAAAGATTTACACTTTCTTTTTATATTTCTGGGAAAAAGGGAGATCTAAATCTGTTACTTTACTGTATTTTGTTGGTGCTTGAAAATGTACAACAGAAAAGTTGTCTTTTTGGGGAAAAAAATTGTGGGAAATATTTTCTTTCTATGTCTAATGCGTCATTTGAGATTGCGTGCAATTTGCTGATTCAATTTTGATTTATTTTTTATCTTTGATTCCTTTATGTTTTATTTTCTCTGTAATATAACAAATTGTGCGGTCCATGTTGTTTCAAGCCAATGGAGCTGTTTTTTTTTTTTTTTTTCCTTCTTTTAATGATGAATTTGGGGCAATAAATGAACGAATTCTTTAGTGGAAATGGAAAATGGTGTGATTTTTTACCAGATTGCATTGTATTTCAGCTTATCAAGATTATTGGGTTTCTGTTTGAGGGGGAAAAAAAAGAGCCATGAGATGTAAATAAGCTAAGAAGTAGATAAGTTTGGCTGGAATGCGTTGTTCTGGATGGATGAGTGAGAAGGATAATTGGTGACTAAATGTGAATAGAAGAAGCATGCTTTAGAGATTGCAAAATGATTGTGTTTTGTTACACAGGCAAGAATTATTCAGAATGGAACTTTTGTGGTCAAGTCCTTAGTTACTAGGAAGGCCTGAGAACAGTGTGGGGAATATTTATTCACTAATGCTAATAGAATCAGATTTAATATTGTTCTGCCTGCTCTTAATAAACTAGCAGGCATTGATCTTGGGTGCTTTCCGGGTTCCAAATCAGGGCATTTTCATTATGATTCTTTGGCTTGATAATCTTTGTATTATCTCATCTTTGAGGTGTCTTTTTTGTTCCTTTGCTATATGTTGATTGTTTTTTGTACAACGTATCCTGTAGAGATCACCTTGAAGCCTACACAAGTGACTACACCATACAAGTCTTGGTGGGGTATTGTGTAGTCTATATTTTCATGCAAACTTTCATGATTCCGGGAACTGTTTTCATGTCATTGCTTGCCGGTGCCCTATTTGGAGTCTTCAAAGGTGTAGCTCTCGTTGTGTTCACTGCCACTGCTGGTGCTTCTTCTTGCTATTTCCTTTCGAAAGTGATTGGGCGGCCCCTTGTCTTTTCCCTTTGGCCTGACAAGCTGAGCTTCTTCCAAGCCCAGGTGATTTTCAATTCCTATTGAAGCCATCTTTGCTTGCATTGAGCTAAAAAGTGGATTAAGTTTTTACTTCATGCTTGCAGGTAGCTCAAAGAAGGAAGCGTCTGTTGAACTATATGCTTTTCCTAAGGCTTACTCCAACTTTGCCAAATACATTCATTAATGTTGCTTCGCCTATTGTCGATGTGCCTTACCATATTTTCTTCCTGGCAACTTTTATCGGACTCATTCCCGCTGCTTACATAACTGTCAGGGTATTTGACTTTAAACTTCCACGTAAAAGTCACATGTCAAGCTAGGCTATTTCTCTTAGGTTTATGTGGCAATGAAAACCGCTTGGTACTTTAATAATCCTAGCTTCTCTATTTCTTTTTCAGGCTGGAATAGCTCTTGGCGAGTTACAGTCAGTAGGGGATCTTTATGATTTCAACTCAATTGCCACTCTTTTCCTTATAGGGGTTGTCTCTGTAACACCTACGCTTATGAGCAAGGCCAAATCTTAGCATTTGATCGGCTGATGAGCAAGACCAAATTGCCTGGCAGCCATTTGGGTTGCCACAACCTTCTGTACAGACTGGCATCCAAAAAAAATAAATGCGATGTGCTGCTGCTGTTTCTCTGGTTAATAGAATTCACCATTTGTTCTGCTGATATTGAAGATGGTGATCTGGGAAGGTTTTATTTATCAAATTCTTTGCCATGCATTGTATTTGCTTTAACCATTGTCAGGTTGAGTCTGTATCAGTATCAGGAGAGGAACATAAGAAAAGTTGGGGGAAGGCTGTTATTTGTTTCGATTTTAAGTTTATTGGCAACGGTAGTCTTTAGGAGCTGTATATCCATTGAAGTTATTATTATGCCAAAAAAACATCTTCTTTCTCAGTGTTGTAATCTCAGTATTAAATTTTACAACTCATATGTGGTAAGAGTAATAAAATGGAACATCGCTCAATGTAATGCGCAAGATATTGATAGCTTCAAGCTTTAATCTGTTTAATGTCCATTGCTTTGAAGCTAATGTTGCTTCGAAGCTAAGAAACCTGTAGACATACTGAGATTTAACTTCACAGGCAATTTGCAAATCTTTGGAAGCAGATTTAATCAACACCTCATCACTTTTAGCAAACAGTATCTTAAGTTACAAGTAATTCTGGCTTCATAGTTTTGTCCAAAGATTTGACTTCAGGAAAAGGCTTCTAAAGAAAAAACCTACAGGGATATGACATTTGACAAACAAAATAAAATATTATGCACTTGCTTGAGCACTTTCTCGGTTACTCTTTGTCTTTTCGTCATCTTTTATTCTTTCAACAGAATTGTACGAATACTAGTAAAAGATCATGGTTAGGCTGATAAACAAGCACGTTGTTGTAAGGGTACAATTATTTTGGAACTTCTCAGGGCAAGTATGTTAATTCTGTCAGGTTGGAGCTTTCTATCAAGTATGTTAAAATACAAGGTCTTTCTTTTTTTCCTATCTATGTCTTTTGGATTTCTTCTTCTGATGGGCGCTCCCAGGACCCGAGCCGTCCAGCTTCCGTTTTACGCCTGCTTGTTTAGAAACACTAAGATCCTTGTATGCTTTAGCCTTAGCCTTTGAATTAGCCAATGCTCCAGTGTTAAGCAGCTAACCTGATGGGTGATGCAAAACAGATGATTTTGTTGATTTTTAAACAGATAGATGGTTTTTCAACTAGTCATGAATATCTTCTATGCTTTAGCATGTACTATTATATTTCGTGGAAACAAGTTTTATATGCTTCTTTTCCTTTTATGTTTTCACGTAATATGGATGAATATCTTCTAACTGCAGAATTAGACGGCTATGGAGGGTGCCTTGCAGATATAGAAGCTAAGGATTCATCTGCTATTCCTTCCGACTCAAAGCAAGGGGGAGGATTGCCTTCTAAAACTCCTGCTGATGCTGTGGCTGCTGCATGTGTCCCTTCAGTTCAGCTTTCAGATGTTTATCATCTTGGAGTGCCTTCGCAGAGGACATCTATTTTAGTCCAGAGTTCAGGACAAAGAACTACTTAGAAATGGAAGGGTCCAGATAAAATCTGTCGGATATATGGTGGCTGGATTGATGATATTGAATAAACCTTGTTCTTTTAAGTACTAAGAAAAAAAAAAAAGGAGAGAGCTGAAATTCTTTGCAGTAAGAAGCTTTTCCTGGGAAAGTGAATAATTTGGGTATTCCTAGGACGGTAGGGTCGTGTACCTTCAACTTATGCGTTAGGTAATGTATCTTTTTTTCTTAGCTCACTTCAAGTCCTTGGTGGATCCCTGGCTTACTGACATCTCAGTTGCATAATTTTAATGTGTGAATATTCCCTCCCTCCCTGGCTGGCTGGGAATATGACGTTTGTATCACTGGCTGTGAACTTTATCCTTGTTATCAAATCTATAAATTATTAGATGACACCCTTTTTAATCTTAAGAAAACTGAAATCAAACTTAATTCCATTTTGCTTAAGTTACCGTTCTTTTCTTAGTTATCTCTCTCCTGAGTCTTGCCGGAAGTCTTGGTTTAACACCAAAATGTCAAGCTGAATTTGTGAAGATCAGCTAGATTGTTTGCAGGGATTTTATTACCGCTTCCAGTTCGTTTCAAATGATGCAAAGACTGGTGGTAAATTACCATTTTGAATTACATCACGGGAAATGGAATTGACCCCGAGGAGCAATCTTTTTGTGGTGGACTGATGATGGTGTTAAGTCAGTCGGAAAAATCTTCCACCCCAAATTTAAAGAAGGAAAAAGGAACTCAGGGTTAATAATAACCAGCTTAACATTAATTAGCGTCCCCTATTAACAATAGTAAACAAAGCAAGGACTAAAATTATTTAGAGAAACCTCCACATCCTTCTTACAAAGGACTCGTTCAATAGTCATGAATGCAAGGCTTACCGCCAACACCAAACATCAGCTGTCCAAATTAAGGTCACCACTTTTTCATCATACTCCTAAAACACATTATCATGCCTCCCTGTTTTTCTCTTCCCTTCTACAAATCCAACAAAGAAAGATCTCATTTTTTTTTTCTCATCAATGAAAAAAATTCAAGGCCGGAACAATCTATCTCCGGCCATAGCTGCTACACTTCTTACTTAATGTTGATGTCTTCTAGTTATGCCGAACCACCCTCCTCATCAAACTACAGCCCGCCAGTACCGATAATTGTAACAGTAATCCTCTTTGTTTTGTTCTTCTTTGGTTTTTTTACAGTATATTTTTTTACGTCTATCCTGGAACATCTTGCTGCTATGTGGAACCATCGCCGTAACCCTTCAAGTGCAAATACGAGTAATGGCCTTGATCCTGAACTAATACAAGCTTTCCCAACATTTTATTATTCATCTTTTAAAGAGCTTCGTTGTGAAAAATATGGCCTAGAATGTGCTATTTGCTTAGGAGAGTTCAGCGATGATGATATGCTTCGACTTTTGACAATTTGTTGTCATGTTTTCCATAAAGAATGCGTCGATCTTTGGCTTGAATCTCATAAAATATGTCCATTTTGTCGGAGGGAGCTAGATGTGCCTAGGAAATCAATTGAAAAGTCTCCGATACTTGTTCATAGTTCCATGCATGAAATTGGAGCAAATCAAAGTTCAATACGAGATGCTGTTTGCATCGATATTGAAGAAGATAATAATTTCAAGAAAATTGATGGGGAAGAAGATGACGAACAAGCCTCTTTAAATAAAAAAGAACCACAACATAGAAAAGGTGACAGGGTGGAAGGTTTTAAAGGTCACATTCCACCGGCCACTCGATAGCTAGGACTAGATCAGAAGTGGAGGATAGATATACTTTCAGATTGCTTGACCGTGTCAAAATAAAAGTTGTAGGGGGACATAACTCTGCAGGAAGTTGTATTCCATTTGTTGATTTTGCAAGCCCCTAGGACTCCCGGAACGAAGGTTATGGTGAAGCATCAGAGACTTGCCGACGAGACATTGACAATGCACAAGCTTCTAGGGACTTTTTTCTCCTCTTTTATTTACACAAAAGTGCATTTTTTTTTTTTTTTTACATATCTTAGGAAATTCAGAATAGAATCTATTTACAAGCACTATCTGACAACCTTCTCAGTTCTCATGTTTCTTTATAGTTATAGGACTTATTCAATATCGCATAAGCCGATAATTTGAGATGATACTGAGAGAACTGAAATAAGCAGGATCATTCAATCATAAAACTTTAACTAGGTCCACATTTATGTTCACATACACCTTTTTATTTATTTATTTACGGTCAAAAGAATTCAAGCTTATGTCTTCCAGTTATTTACTTGGAGCTCTTCAGGAGTTTGCTTCTTTATGTTCTGAAAGATGAAGAATGAAGTTTCAGGATTTCGTATCCGTATTCCCCTTTATCTGCAATATCTGATGCCTTTCAGCAACCAGTTAGGCTTGATACAAACTGTACTCTTTTGGTTTTGCAGTAGCTCATGAACTTTGCGACAAATTCTGCTAACAGGAAAGGTAATCATTAAATTTCAGGGGGATCAACAGTAGGCACTATGCGCTTCACAGCATTATGGATTATATCGGGATGATAACACGAGTTACATCAATTAGGATATATCAAAAAAGGGTTATGATAATTAAGGAGTAAATCTGTTGTTATACCTTCTACTGCTACAGAAGAAAACGGAGGAAAATTTCTCCTTCCGCTGGCTAATACTTCATCTTTGTAGCTAAACTTTCTTTCTCCAAAGAAATCTTCATTAGGCTTGGACTATAATACGCATACGAGACTGTCAGAAAACTAGTATTTTACGGAATAACAAAATTATGGCAATGCAAAATGTTAGTTTACTATTTACCCTTGCACTTTCCTGGTATAAACTTTCTATATCCATCTGGGTTTTGCTGTCTGGGACATGCTTTTTCAGCTCTGCCGCTAGATTCTGAAGAAATTAAAGAGAAACATACTGATTTGGATTGCAAAGTCCAAGTTAATAAATAAAATCTGGAATAAAAATATCTTAGTCACTCATCTTACACTTAAAACGAAATCTCGACAGATATGGTGCTCCATTAAATTTATAATCTTTTTAGTAACAATAAACAACCTGCAGTGTAAAAGCTAAAGAATTAAATAAATATGCAAGATGGAGACATGTATTTCTGGTGAAATAGTTGTGAATATTTCAACTTAATAACAGCAAACTTTTCATATTCTTTAGTCTTAAAACATAGAGGTAAATTTGTTAAGGCAGAAACAAGGTTCCTAATATAAGTGTTAAAGAGAATATATGATTCGTGTTGGGATCTTTAATGCGTCTCCAAGGTTGATTTATCAAGTCTACAAGACAAACTGTTAACGAAAATTTTCTATGAACCTGGTCAATTTTCTATGTGGAGAATACTAGAGGCTCAATCCTAGGTTTCATTGCTAAATAGCAGATTATGGTAGTAAACTACTCACGCGTTTGGGCTTTGTTCTTCAATGATACTTTTGGCCATTATTGCAAGCTCATCTTCCCAGCCGCTCATAATTGATTGGCCTTCTCTAAAAGGGTAACTGTAAATACAGCATCGTCAAGTTATACCTAAAATTAGCTAGAAAGGATGAGAAGAATAAGAGATAGTTTACAGAGACTTCAACTCCACTGGTTTTATGGTTTACTGGTGAAAAAGAGAAAATATTGTAGTTTGCAGATAATTTGATTCAAAATTCAAGCAGACAAACCATTCATGGTGAAAAGTCATCATGGTTGGGGGTTCTTTCACCATTGTAAGACAATTTAATGCCTTCAATTCATTTTACTTACTCGGCCAGCCATGTTGCCTCGAATGAACGAATGGCTTGCCGAAGGCAATTCGTGGAATTCTTTGCCATAGTTTCGGCTAATGTATCAGGCAATTCAATATCTTCTTGTTTAGCAATGAAGTTCAAGACTCCAACTATCTGCAGAGAAGATTATGGCAAAAAATATATATATACAAAAATACAAAAATACTCAAGAAAGAGAAGGTGCAAAACCTTCAAAAACCAACAGAATCAACTACTGGAAAGGAAATAGACTTACCTCCTTGTTTGAAGGTGGAGGAAGATGGATAACCCTGCAGAGAGGCTTGAGAAATTGAAGCTTGCAGATATCCGAGCAACAGAATATAACTTTATGCTGACCCTCGGATTTCTCTAAGAAGCTGCGGATTTCGGGTTGAGCATTCTTGGATATTTTTTCTGCCTGGTGGAAAACAATTGCTGCAAAAACAGGTTTCTATATTAGCTTTAGAAATTCTTGAAGTTCCGGATAAAAACAATATACAAAATCTGTACCTTTGGCATTCACAAGATTGTGTTGCTTTGTTATAACATTGTGTGTTTCCTTAATTAGTAACAAGGCCACCTCTGTTTCATATCCTCTCATATCAGGTTCAGACAGGTTCACTTCTATGTGTTTAGCGGATGCTCGTACTCGTATCTGAATGCTCGATGTTAGCCCTCTTTTCAATACACTCTAGCATGAAGCACAAAATGCCTTTAAAATATGGTCTAAAGTTTCAGAATTAGACAGCGAAAGTTGTAACAAGGCAACTTTGGTTAGAACTAAGAACAAAGGACCATTTGACAGTTGAAATTTGAAACTTGAAAGAGAGTGTTCTATCTTTAGATAAATGATGAAACTAATTTTGGAAAGCTGACCTCCAAATCCAGTGCTAGGACTTCCTTCCTTGTCTGTTGAACAAAGATAAGCAATCAACAATAAAATTCTGCCACCGAATGCAAGCCAAACATTATAATAGAGTTCTATAAAGTACCTCGAAGATGTCAGGTCCAAAATTTTCTCTAAGCACTGCCAGAGCCATTGTTCTCTTCCCTATTCCTGGTAGTCCTTCAATTATTAAATGATTATCATCTCCAGCAGACACCTGCAAATTCATCAATATTGAAGCAACTATTTTTACAATTCCCTTACATTTTCTAATGTTCAAAGATCAATCACTCAGTTCAGTGGTTTAGAAGCCTCCTATGATTCTGTTTAGGTGCCTGTATGATAATACATGTACAATCTTACTAAAGTTTCAACCTTTTCAGCTATTTCTCTGTGGCAGATGAAGTCCTTCAAAGCCTTGGGTTGATACTTGTCCGCCCAACTGAATTCGTGCTGCTTTTTGGGATTCTCTTCCTTTGCAACGAAGTCTTGAGACTCTCTGTCCTCTCCGGGATTTTCTGTTTGTAAAAACTCTTCTTTCAGTGCTCCTGAATCATTCTTCTTTTTGTCCATCTTTGCTTTTGTTATCAAGGAAAAACCTATGCTTAGTTTTTTTTTCCCCCCTTTATCAATGCAAGGCAGTTGATGTTAATTATCCTCGGGCTTTGAAGCACTTCCCACAAATTGAAGGGGTAAAATCATCTTAAATTGAACGTTACAAGGTAACAGGGATTGAACAAAATTATGAACCAATCCCTGATTAGCGGCTAGATTATTCTGTATCGAGTGGCCGTGTGCTGCTGCTCTGAAGTTCCTCGAGAATGTAGTGGGCGGTAATATCAGAGCATGGTGATAACAAAGAGAATATGGAGGAAATTGGCTATGACCCAAACCAGGACAAAGCTAAACCATCTTGGCAAGTTCAGCCGAATAGGGAAGTGTTTTTCTTTGTCATTTTCCTAGAAGTTTAAGGACCCACCTCTAAAATCATAGGACAAATCATTAGGCAATGATTTGGCCAAGAAACATTTTGTCCTAACATTATGTGTTTAGCTTCAACGCTGTACCAAAAATGGTTATACTTATCCAGTAGTCTTTCTTTTCTTGTTTTCTCCTGAGAAACCTA
>JBBYHM010000026.1:11716777-11730764 GCA_038381775.1 Adansonia rubrostipa
TTATTAAGATAAGAAAAATTGTGGGATCCACGTGAGAAAACCCATACTTTCGGAGACAATCTAAAAGAGATAAGGAATAGAGAAATTCAACTTGGGTCTTACATATCACAAAGAAAAAAAAATTAAATGCTGTCTCTTTTTATTTTACTTAATTCGTTTGAAAAATAAAATATTAAGCACAAAAAAAAAAAATACTTGAATCTACCTTGTTTAAAAGTCAATTAGTATTGATATCATCGAAATTACGACTTGGTTGATAGATTCTAATTTGACTTGAATAAATCCTGCTACTACTTAACACATCAAGCCATAATCATGGCATAATCTCTTATATCAGTAAGAAATGAGATAAATGATGTTAATTGAAACAAAAAAAGGGATTGTAATTTGACTCGACAGCATCAGGCCCCTTGGAAAGATGAAAGCAGAAAGCATGCCATCATAATCTTATATGGTGAAACACTTGATATAAATAATGAGCTTGAAAAAGATGTTAAGCGTTGGATTGCAGAATCTCACCTTATAAGCTTCAAAGATTTGAAATATATCATATAAATGATTAATGTAATACAATTAACAAATCAAACTTTGATAAATGCTGGGCTCAATAAATTATTAAGTGGTACTTTGTTCTATTGGCAGACTATTGCAATGAAATTTCTTTGAAAATTTCCACGAAAGATACTAACAAAAAACAAAAGGAAAAAAAAAAAAAACTATTTCTTACTATCAACCTGATATTTCCATATCTTGACATGAAAAACAATAGGTTTAAGTCTCTTTAGTTGTGATTGTAGCTGTAGATACATATATAAGAGAGCTCCATTACCAAATTTAAATAAGAATCTAAGCTCTAAGAATTACATACCCCCAAAAAAGAAAAAGAATAGTAAACCTTACTTAATTTCCGAATAATTAAAATAGACATAAGAAAAATTTGATTTACATATATTTGTGTTCATCAAATGACTCATAATGTAGAAGAAACAATAAATGATTAAAATAAAAAAAATTAAATGCATTTCAGCCCTCAAGCCATGTGATATCATTTTTTTTTTTTTATTATTGAGGTTATTATGGTTTGATCCTCGATGATTAAAACTAAAATTCTAACGTTTTACTAATAAATCACTTGGTTGAATGTCATATCTTTCATTGAAATATATACATATATATATTTGAGTTTTCCATTGGAAAAAAAAAAACTAAAAAATGGGATTTGAGAAACTGTTTATTAGACCTATACTTTCTATTTCAATAACAATATTATCAAATTTAAATATAATTGTTTTTATATACAATATTTTGCTAACAAATGCTTTAAACATATTCTATATGTATTATCTTATTCTTCAAAGTTTAATAACTAATTTAGTTCTTTAAAATAATTTTTTTAATGGTTCTTTAAAACTACCATTTTATTTAAACCCTTAGTTCTTAAAAAAAAAAAAGTAAACCAATTTGATTTTTTTTTTTAAAGTAAAAAACTTAAATCATACCATATTGAATATTAAGCTTTCAGAATTTTGAACCATTGACCCTCACAATAAATTGTTATTCTTTCAAAAAGTTTTTTAATTTTATTAATGTACATTTGAATTTGGAAACAGGATGTAAGGAGATGAATATATATATATATATATATATATTTATTTATTTTTGTACTCAAAAGATAATGAAACATCAATTATTGCCATGATTGTAAACAACAAAACTCTTTATATTATCTTCTAACTTCATAGTATTTTTTTATTATTATTATTCAAGGAGTTTTAAAAGCAAGTCAAGCAAAGTAGGCTTTTTCTTCCAAAAAAAAAAAATAACAACAACGAAGAATAGCTGAAAAAGAAGAAAAATAATATTTTTAAAAGAAAAAAAAGGGAAGAAAGAATTAACTAGAGAAAGTTGAACCTTTCACATGATAACTATCAGCAAAAGCCACTCCTTTTGTTTGGCCTCATTGATTAAAAAAAATATTAAATTTCCATCCAAGCTTTAATTAAAGAATAAACCTCATAAAAGAAGCAACTTTATTTTGCAATTAA
Organism: Adansonia rubrostipa; assembly: GCA_038381775.1. Taxonomy (NCBI): domain Eukaryota; kingdom Viridiplantae; phylum Streptophyta; class Magnoliopsida; order Malvales; family Malvaceae; genus Adansonia; species Adansonia rubrostipa. Next base: position 11,718,823 of record JBBYHM010000026.1, read on the forward strand.
GGTTTGGGTTTGGTTGGTAATGGCTTGCACTAAAAAAGTTTTAAGCATAAGGTTTGAATTTTAAATATACGTATACATTATACTTTTCATTCTATTTTTATAATGAATATGAATTTCACCTTTTATGATTGGAGCTAAAAATGTAATTAAAAATATCATTATTTAATATTATTAAATAAAAATATAATTAATAATATTATTTAATTTTAATAAAAATAATATATTAAATATATTTTTTAAAAAATAATAATTAATTAATTTTTAATTAATAAATATAAAAATAAATTAATCGAATTCGAAAAAAGAGAGATGCTATGTCGCTTTTTAAAACGTGTTTGACTAACAAAAGGTTAAAAAAAAGGGGAGCTACGAATTTATGTATTGGGGCTTTTGGGGTCATATCCCCGAAGGGACGCGTCAGAGTTTAGGACCCACATTCCCCTCGGTTTGGTTTATTGTTTTCCGGTTTTGGGTCTTTAGTTTTGAAGCTTTCGGAAATCTCATGGCCGGCCTACACATTAAACACATGGAAGTCCTTGTAGGCCTGGGTTTTAGCCAATGAGATTGTGACATGGCATTTACGCGTCGAGATTGACTTTGACTGACAGATATTCTTCCTTTTTTTTTTTTTCCTTATTTGCTTTTGGGCCCCAGCGTTTCCCTCGTCCTTTGTTTGAAGTTACCCAAGTAAAGGGCACCACTGAAATAGTTTGGAAGTTTCTTTATTACTCCATTGGAACTGGTTTGTGTTTGTTTAGGGCAAGTGACTGAAAATTGGCCCAAAAATATTTTTCTCTTATAAATTGAAGACATTAAGTTTCATCTTTATCGAGGGGACATTGCATGAAATCATGCATATGGAGACTATTTTCTAGGAGGAAAAAAACAAATAACCATTTTGGAATTAGTACTTGATTTCTAAGCATGATTAAGAATGATGATGTTTCGATCTGAACTTTTGGAATTCTTTTGTCGAAGTAAGGAGCGTCGAATAAAGTGTGATTACATTTTAGTTTTATTTTGGTTCTTTTTTTTTATCAAAAAAATGGAATAATAATGATAATTATTATTTTTTGTATAATACATTTTTATCTAATTGAAACCTTTAAAATGTGAAGCCAAGAAAGGCCAACAAACATAAAGAATATTGAATCAAGTAAAAACTATTTTTGGGGCGCCGTATTGCTTTTTAGGAGAGCGAATTCCTTAGAGGTTTCACACAAGCCAGAAAAAAAAAAAAAAAAAAAAGAAAAAAAAAAAAAAAAACCTAGGAAATTGTAAATGGGAAGGAAAGCTGGAAGAACCTAACCCGTTGCAAAGAACCTTCAGAAGAAAGGTGTGGTCTAGTCTTCCAAATATGTATGAAACAAATTAGTCCCTTGTTACATTTGTGTTTGCGTACTTTAAAGTTGTTTTTATCATTACAAAGCATAAGCTTTTAGGTATATACTTTGTTCCTGTCCCCATTTTTTATGAGTTTGTGATATATTGCTTCTCCTAACTCTAAGTTACTGTTATCCGTCATTTCTTTGTTAACTTTAGTTTGGTTTGCCTAAATTCTCACAGGATTGGAAATCTGATAACGACAGCAAAAGTGATTCCAATCATGGAATTGGAAACTATCCACATAATGTGGCATTATATATGCATTATTGGACTTTGAAGGTTTGATACCTTCCGATCCGATTCTTAAGTTGAAAAGCTAGAACTTGGGCAGTGTTTGATGAGAAAATATCGAGAAAGAGCATTTACCTTTTTTTCTTGTTAACAAATCTAACGACAAAATGGTGACAATTCTTGCAATTCCATGGAGAAATTAAGATACCATTTGTTTAGGAAAAGCATTAAGTGGGACGACTTTGTTAACGTGGTTGACTTCTTAGTGATTAAGCTACTGAGTAAGCGTTGAAGTAATTAATACTAATTCTTCATATTTCGTAAAATCATTTTTAAAAAATATTTTAAATATAAATCTTAGTATTTATAATTTTTTATTATTTTTTTATGGCAATTTTATTTTTTTTAAAAAAAATTTGGTAACTTTATATAATAAAAATAAGATGTTACTATTTTGTTGTGATCTATAAGAGTTGAATTTTTAAAAATTTTAATTCTTCCGAATTTATCTTATTAAATCTTTTATCTTATAAATGCATTTCATTTGTTTTCCTTTCACTTGTTTAAAAATAGATGGAAAATATTTAAGATAATGACCAAATCTAACTGAAATGTTAAGAATCTAAATTGAAGGGTCAATTAGTATTTGGTTTGGTATTACCATATTATCATTGTTTTGTTGACTTAAAAGACTTCCATTTCTATTACCGAATTATTCTGATTAGTTGTGTCTGTCATTTACCTTGAAGGGGGGTGGGGGGTGGGATTGGGAAAAGAAGAGGAAAGTGCAAAATTATTGCCAAAAAAATATCGCATTCCCAAGTAGTTCAAGAAAATAACAGAAAGAAGCAGTTGTATATTTATCGATCCAGCAGGCCCTATTTGCCATTCCCCATTTAAGATCCAGCATAATTCCGGCTCATCTACGGAGACCTGCTTTTCCTGAATATTTATTTGGGAATTTGGGGTTGTTGCCAGAATTTCTCTAATACTGTCAAAACAATTTCTTGTTAACATATTTGGTTTATATTCACACGTGTATATATATGTATATGTGTATGAGAGCAGAACACGAAAACAAAGTGCTTGAATATCATTTGGAAGCTATTTATGTATGATGTTGCTTTCATTGTTTCATGACACAATTTCGTTTCCTTCAATAATTATAAGGATCGATACAAGATAATTAAAATGGATGGCTAAGATATCAGGCATGCATGCAGATCTACAAATTTCATGAAGTAGAAGGCACAGAAAGACTTAGAAAGCAATCAGGCAGGCAATGGGATACGGCAGTTCTTGGCTAAATTTCCTGAAAATCGCTCTCCTACTAGTTTCGTAGAATTGAATTCCAAGTTCAAAGCACAACCGGGCTCAAATTCTAAATCATAATCCCATATATTTCCTTTGTATCTTGCTTGTAAATCCAAGTTCAAATTGAGACTAATCCTTCCCTTCTTTATGTCTTTCTCCATTTCCTGTAAAACATCATCCTTTATAGGGAGCTGTCGTTTGCAACCTTTCGGACTGAATTCAACTTCAATTACTGCCTGGTAATTTGTCTTCAAGACTAATGGATCTGCCAATGAAGCACACGAAACAAGATTGGTGCGTTTGTAAAACACTAGCAATTCAAAAGGCTCAATGGGAATCTCTACATCATTCCTTCTGTTGATGAAAATAAACCTGCTGGTCCAATTGGCAACCAACTGGTTTTCCTTCACCCTGAAATCAATTATGGAAAATGAATCTAAACGTAGAGCTAGATGTTCATTTCTTGGAACGTGCTCTTCATCTATGCCTATCCCTGTAAGAACAAATGCAGAGAATGCTAAAAGGATCAATAGGAATGTCAAGAAAACACACAATTCAGAGGACAGAAAATTTCCTTTGCATGGCCAACTGATGCTTTTGTTTAAACTAAGTAGATACGAAATCAAGCCTGAATCATGTGAATCAGTAGCTTGAGAAAATTGAAATGCAGGCCTTGGGTTCCAAGCCATGATTCTTATGGGATGAAATAGAAGGAGTACAAAATGAAAAGGAATGGAAATTGTAATGTCTATATTGGGGAATATAAGAATGACAAATACGACACATTGTTCAGACGCGACTTACCAACTTACCCTAAATTCCTAACTGTGAGCTGTGATCTTTAATCTCAATGGTTTCCGTATTTCAGGTAATAAAGGTTGCCTAAATCTCTTAAATATACATATTCCATTACTGTAAATTTGCTGGGTGAGAAGTGTCATTAAAATTGTAACCATAGCTCTAACTAATTAATGAATTTTGACAGCTACAAGGAAAAGATAAGGCATTCACTTTTCAGTCAGTCTGCCTCCTTCCGTTACTTTTTTGATCGATACTTTCTATAAACACCATTTTTTCCCCTCTCAAGAAGCAAAGGTAAATGCGTTTAGTAATAATCAGTTTATTTGGAAAAGTATTCGTTAAAAAAAGTAACGAAGTAAATAAATCTCGAGGAAACTTGAATAGTCAATCTTTCTAATATTTCTAAGCTACTCATAATTTTTTAACCTCTATTTAATTAATTCTCTTGAGAGGACTTTATGAGCTTAAATCTTCTCGAACTCGTAATTTCAAAGAGTTTGTGAATAATATCATGACAAATGGCATATCTCTGTCTTTGTCCTATTTCCATTTCCACCCTTATTTGACTTTGGACATAACTTGGCATGTAAGGAGGCAGAAAACTCCGTTGTCAGGTTATCAAGAGAGTCTTGCTCATCCAAAGCCAGGGGAGTTCTTGAATTTGGTTCCCTGGGTTTTTTTATTAAGAAGTTCCATACTTGGGAGTAAATCTAATATACATATCAAAAGTTGACTAAAGCAACTGACATTTAGACATGGTGGTAACAGAGGAGAGCTCAGTTAACCAAACCATATGCATAAGCCATCAGCAATTGAATCACCCACATGCTTCAAAATATTCTGTCATTTTACAACATTCAGACAAGATATAGGCAAATGAATGAAAGAACTGAGTTCTCATGAAAATGGTCAATGGACTATAAGTTTAATACTCTGGGCCCGTTTCTAAGAGTACTTTGCAGTTCTCCTCAAATGGCCCAAGAAGAGAGTCGGCTGGATCTAGCAGCTTTTTAGGTGTGTCCATTATGCGTAAATAAAACATCTTGGAAAAAAGAACAATAATTCAAATGTTCAAGGACCCAAAGGGTTGGTTATTTAGAAACAGTCTGCAGCTGGATTAAGATGTGATTTGACGATGGATGGGGCAGAAGGACGGTGGCTTGCTGGGCAAGAAGTGCCACTGCTGGTAGTTGAACTAATGATAATTAGAAAATGTCTCTAACTTGAGTTCTAGAAAATGTCTATGGTAAAGTCGAGGATTATAATCTTTCGTTTATTTACACTCAAAATAAAACAGAACCTGTCCAATCTACTAGTAGTAGAGAAATAATTGCCTCTCTGAGGCCTATATATGGAAGTCATGAAGTGGAAGGAAGGGCCTTCGTATGTGTATCTACGGGGATCAAAACCCTAAAATTGCAAAAAAAAAAAAATGTCGAGGTCTGCCCTGACTTGAAAAGCTTAGATTTTATAATTTATATAATTATATCATATTTATATATTTTATTATATTATAATTATATTTAATTTTTTTATATTTATCTTAATTTTAAAAAATTTTAATTTATAATATATAAATTTTATAAATATATCTATATGATATTTTATTTTTTAATTTTATATATATTATATTCATCTAAATATATTAAATAAAAAATCAAATAAATATAAATTACAAATAGTTGAAAGTTGAAACAGTGGGCCTGCACAAAGCAAGTATATATATATATATATATATTTGTACACTCGTCATTTTTTTGAATTTGCAGAACACTACTGAAGAGTTGTGGCAGAAAATTTGGAAGCCTAAAAGATAGAATGGGGTCGGGTTTGTCGAGCTCAAAACCTAAAAAGTGTGGGGTTTTTTCTCTCTCTCTCTCACTTACTATTTGCAGAGTAAATAGGGTTAATAAGTAAAATTTTTGGATGTTAAATTTTATTATCATATTTTATTTTAATTAATATTTATTATTATAATTTTTAAATTAAAATAAATTTATTATTATATTATTATTTAATTAAAATTTAACACGAATTAATTAAAATATGCTACTTACATTTGATTTAAAAATATTTGAAGATAAAATTAAATTATGAAAACTTTAGAAATTAACATAAAATTTTTATTTTATAAAAAATTAAAGCATATTTTTATCATATTTTGTTAATTAATTTATCAAACCCTAACTATCAAAAATAAAATATTTGAAGAATTTTTTATTAAAGTTTATCTTAAATCATACAAAATCAAAGTTGAGTAATAAAATTCAATCAAAAATTAAAATTTAATGTTAAAATTCAATCAAACAAAAATAAAGTAGTAAAATTCAATATGGAATTAAACTATAATGGTAAATCCACACTTAATCTAAAGGTATAATGACAAAATCAATCAAAATAAATATAGTGATAAATTTCAATAACAATTTATAGTATAATAACAAAGTTACTTATTAATCCGAGCAAATATTGAGCGATCTTTAATTTTCTATTAACGTTTTTAAAATCTACATTATGTTTAAATTTATTCATTTTTTATTTTAGTTTTTTTTCTCTTTTGGTAGATGATCTAATTCCCATTTGAACTAACCAAATTATTATCATTTTAATTTTAATATTTTTAAGAACAAGTAAGTTGAACTGTTTAACCATTCCCATCTCGCCAATTATTTATGATGCATGTGTTTTAACAACAAAAAAAAAAATGTATATTTACATAAATAAAACTCCATTAAAAAGAAAATTATCAAACTTTTTGAGAGAGAAAAATAAAATAAAAATGTGTTTTATTTATTATGAATTGTTTTAAATCTATCTCTAGTTTTTTCTTTTTGGTATTGAATATCTCTACTAGTTAACTAAAAGGAAAAGAAAAGATAAAAAGGGAAAAAGGGCCTATTAAAGTGGAGTTTTCATTTTGAGGCCAACCCGACACCAACCATTACTTAAGCAGTATAAAAATCCAAAAATAAAAAAAGTGGATTCAAATTATTCAATTAATGGTTCAATATCATAAAAGTAACACTGATTTTTCAAAGCACGACTTGAAAAGTCTTATCTAAGTTTAAGAATCATACAAATGTTGCATTGTAAATCACATCTCAATTGTCAATGAAAAAATAAGGAGGAAAACATTGTTACTATTTTTATTTTTATTTTTCTGCCTCTGTTTAATCATCCATCACATCGTCATTTCATCACCGGGGGAGAAAAAAAAATTATGGATTTAATGCTTAAAAGTGGACTTAACCGTCAAGCTCAACATTGACCATCCCTTACTGCGTATTTAAACCTTTAGAAGCTTCTATAGTGATTACTTTCTACTGTACTTCTCTTTCGTTAGGTTATCTATGGGGATTTTAACAGCCATCTGATTTTTATATATAATTGAGAGGTTGATGATTTAAATTTTGATTATTAAAATTAAAAATTTAATATTTTATCAATATATATGACATGGTTGTTACTATTTTTTATTTGGTTATCTTTCAAGTACCAAAACACACACATATATATTAATCTAATAGTGATGTAGAAATGTTCAAATTATGTTTCATTAATTAAAAAAAATAAGAAAGTGGTGGGTTGAGAATTTAACTTACCCATTAAACAAAGAAACCAATCAAGCCATAATAATAATAATAATAATAATAACAACATGAGTTAATAAGATCTTACTGAATGATAACGGATGATTTTAAAATTTTGATATCTTAAGTATAAATTTTGTATAATATATAAATTGTATGAAATTTTATATGAATTCATATATTTATATTTGACTTATTTAACTAGTTCACTTAATTTGATTCAATAATTTATTATTTAAATATAATAAGTCAATTATAATTGTAAATTTTTTTTGTATTAATAACTTTGTTGAAGAAGAAGAACCTTGAACCCAAATCTCCCAATTGTCAAAATTAAAAAAAAAAAATCTAGAAGGAGGAAAAGATAAAGATTTAAGAAATGGATGAACAAAATGGCCCGAAAATTCGCTAATGTCAACGGAATAGACCCCAAAACAACCAGTTGTGAGGCACCCGTAGGCCTTATGCCATGAGCCATGACTTGGATCTAGACTTGGACTTAGATGTCTAGCTGTTCCAACTTCAGCTCACTTCATTTGCGAGAAAATTGGGTGCATATTTAATGCTTAAGATTATAGTCTGTTGTGCGAATGATCGCGATTAGACTTTAATCATAATTGAAACCAAACAATATGTTAAGAAAAATAGGTAAAAAAACTTATATTAAAATTTTCATAGCTAGTAGCAGCTATAGCCAGGTAATTTAGTTAAATTTTAAGTGATCGGATTGCTTTGAGAAAAGGTACCACTCCAGGTTTAAAATGTGCCTCAACCCTTAATTAATTAATTAATCTATTAATTATGCCTAAGCAAAGCCAATGGCTAAGCAATCAAGGCAAGTAATGAAATAAACAGGCTTTCTTTTCCTTTTTTCCCGGCGTGTGGATTGAACAAACAAAATCACATATTTCTCTCCCCACAAAGTCCTTAATTTCCTAACTGTAATGGCATTCTCGTTAATAATTGTAAAGCAATGGGTAGTCTTCTAAAGTTCAGCATCAAAACGCAACGTTCAGTCTACCAAAGTATACTAATTGACGGCGCCTAATAGTCTAACAACGGAACAAAAGCTAGAAAATTTATATAGAAACTAACTACGGTTAAAATCCTAGATGTCGTAGATGTAACCATGGTTAATTCATTCGCCTAATCAAGTCTCTCCTTTTAAAAACCTCACCCTCATGAACGCCACAAAGAAATTGCGAGAAAAGTGAGAGGGAACCAAACTGAAACTGCAGGAAAGTGAAAAAGTTCTCTCAAGAAAAGTAGGGATATAGAAAAGGTGATACCTTCACTGAAAAAAATGGCTTTTTACATCGATGAAGAAGAGGTCTGGAAATGTCCGAGGCATCCTTCGAAACGTCGCCGTAGTGGAATCTGTCCGATTTGCCTCCGAGACAAACTCGCCTCTCTTTGCCCCGACTGCGCTCGCGCGCGTCCTTGTGCATGTAGCGCAACCTTTTCTTCTTCCTCCTTGTCGTCGTCCTCCGTCTCTCGCTTCTCAACTGCGGCGGCTGGAGATATCTCAGGTGTCGGCGCTGTTGGTCGAGTCTCTAGTCTTATCGAAAGCGAACCCGCGTTTCGACGATCCAGATCCCTCGCGATTCCTTTTCTTCGTTTGAAACCTGAGAATACAAGCGAAAGGAATGATTTGGCGGCTAACAAGAGCAAGACGCCGTCTTTTTGGTCAATGTTTAGAGCTAGTAACAAGAGCAAGCGATACCAGGATGTAGATCATCAAATAGAAGGGGAGAAAGAGAGAATAGCGGCGGATGAAGAACGGAGGAGGATGATGAGGAAGTCAAGGTCGATGGCGGTGACGTCACATTCCGGTCTGGTAGATATGAAATCGTCGCCGTCTACGAAAGGGAAGGGCTGGTATTTCCCGAGTCCGATGAAGGTTTTCCGGCATACTAGGGTTTCCAAATTGGTTTTCCAAGAACGCTCTCCTTTGTATAGAGGTTGATTTCTTTTCATCTTTTCCCCTGTTTTTTATTTTCTTCATAATTTGTATAGTAATAAATAAAATTAACAACAGAAACGAACAAAAGGAGTATGACTTATATTTTAAATTTTTGGAATTTGAGCTTTTGTAACTGATTGGATATGAATGACTAATGCTGTAATGTTTGGTCAGACCAAGGAATTTCAATTTTTTTTTTCTTTTGTGTTCAATTTCTTATTGTGATTGATTTAATTTGAATGGGATTTTTTTGGGGTAAATTCCTGGAAATTATATCAAAAAATTTCTTTGATCATACTCTTCGTTTTACTATTATTTAATTTTTGATACTAATTCTTTAATTCTTGTTATTTTCACACTCAATGATGCCGAAGCTTTTTAAGGATTTTGGTATTGTTGGAGGGTTATTAGGATTGAATCCTCTTGACAGAAATAAAGAAATATAACTTTTTAGAATCCGTTTAAACTCTCATCACAGCTTCTTTAGAGTATTGGGGAGTTGAGAATTTTTGCATTTATGTTTGTTGTCACATTCTGAATCTTCAAAGTAATGTGCTGATGTGATCAAAATATGGGCGGAGGACTGGTTTCAAGATACTCTTAATCGCTTGATTTTAATGGTGCAAAATGAAGCGTTGTTCATGAAAAGAAAAAAAAAATAATTATCTTGAATTTATGGCCCACCCACCCAATAAAAGTAATAAACCATCTTATTTATTGTGCAACAACGGCAAGGAATTTGTATTTCATTGTGAGAATTAGTTCATAACTCTCAAACAGTATAGAAACTAATATTTCAAAGAAAAATTTTCATGAACCAAGTTTTTAAATTAAAAGTAAATATACAAAATAATAATACTAATTGGCGTGAAAGAAAGCATGATTACACTTGCCATGCACATTTGCATATGGAAATATGGAAAGCCAGAAAAAAAAAAAAAAAGGTAATAGCTTAATTGGACCCACGTAACCTAACATGTGGTTGAATAGAAAATCATGAGAAAATAATCACAACTTGTACTGTCATTTTTTTTGGCATAAAAATCAAAGATTGTACCCAAAGAGTACTTATTCAAAGAGAATGCTAACAACCTTTGCAATCATGAAGTTGGGGAACTAAAGTAGGGAAAGGGGATGGCAATTGGCATGCATCATCCGTGGAGATGCAGTTCTGGCCATATTTTTAAAACTTGACAATCAAATTGGTAACAGTAATTTGTTGCTGTTACATAAAATTGATTTTGATGGTCCAATAATATTTTTAAAATTAATTCATTTTTAATAAATTAACAATAGAATTTATTCATTTTACGAGTGAAATTAAAAGATTTTTACATATCTTATTTTTATTTTTAATAAAATTTAAGAGATATGTGTCATTCTATTAATTTAGTTTATGAAATTTAAAAACTTTACTTGTTATGAATGAAATGTTTTCTCTTCTTTGAATTAATAAATGTATTTTTAATTTTAATCAAAATTGAAAAGATTCAAACCTTTCAAATAATAAACATTAAAATTAGTCTATAATTTATTAAAAAAAAATTTTTTTTAAGACCCCATCTTTCTTTTCTTAGTTCAAATTGTATGTGAAAATCTTTTATAAGATCATTTACTGATTATTTTTTCAATTTTTTTATTGGTTGTGCTGTACGAAGGAGAAATAGAATTCTCATGTCACTTTATTGATTTCAGGTTAATTGTAGTGATAAACCCCACAGTTTAAATAAAGAAATTGATCTCACAATAATTTAAGGGGCCCCTTTAGAAAATCATCCATTCAATTATCTTCCCAATTATCAACTCCATATATAGTTGTTTAACTTTAATGTTTTGAGAGTTTAAAAAATTAAAAAAAAAAAAAAGGATGATGATCGGTTGCATTTTCTATTATGTGAATTTAAAAAAAAAACTATATATATATATATATTCATATTTAATTGTAAGCCTAATGTTGTCAATTCTCTATTCAAACTTATAATGTTTGATTAATTTAGAAAGTAATTATTATAAGTCATCCTTGGCTGTTTCTTTCTTTGAAACTTTTTTTACAATAAAAATATTCTTTCAAATTTCCTTATTAGCTACTTTTATTGAAAATTTGTTGCTATTCATATCACAAATTGATTTTTATCCTATCATATATTGTCAACTTCCTACAATAATTTATATATATATATATATATACATATAATCTTACATTGAGAACTTTTTATGTTTTTTTTTTTAAATCTGACCTCTTTTTATTGTAAATTCATTATTGATTGTGAAAAGAAAAATACTTTTATAAACTTTGAATAAAATGATTTTTACAAAAATTAATTTCTTAAAATATTTAAATAATCTAAGTCTAAGTTGATACATTTTGACCACAAAATCAAACAATAATGTTGTATTCTATTATTTTGAATTTGAACTTATTGATTAAAATCATAATATCCTTATTGTAAACTTATTTGTAAAGAATTCATAAAATGCTTTTGTTCTTCTCTCTCTCTATCTATCTATATATATATATATTGAAATTTGAATCTAAAATTTGTTGGATGCTATCTTGTTGTATGAAGCAATTATGTTAAATTTCAAGTTTATTGTTTGTTCATATATCCTCGATGTTTTGATGTCATTCCTGAGTTAATTATTGTTGCAATTTTTAA
>JBBYHM010000026.1:11741821-11767101 GCA_038381775.1 Adansonia rubrostipa
CCCCCCCCCCCCCCCCCCCCCCCCTCCCCCCCCCCCCCCCCCCCCCCCCCCCCCCCCCCCTCCCCCCCCCCCCCCCCTCCACTACAAGTGGGAGAATGGGACGAAGCCTAAACCTTCACCAAACTTGTAGGCTCCATCTGACTCTGGAATTTAATTAAGAAGCAAAAACTCCAAACACAAGATTCCACAAGAGAAGGGCTGGCAATGAATAAACAATCATTGTCCATTGAGGTATGCAATTGAAAAAAAAAAAATTATATTTATGGGACCAACTGGTATATATACCGTCGACCATATTGTTTTCTCTAATAAAAAAAGCTACCACTGTTTGATTTTGTTTATATAAAATATAATCTTAATTAGTGCTACCAAACACTTAGTAACATTTCACTTGGAAAATTTAAGATCATATGGTATATGCATTTTTAAACGGTGTTTTTAAGGATAGCTCAATCAACAAATCATATCTTAAGGTCATATTTTTAAATTAAACTAAAATTCTATAGAAATGAACTTTATAATTATCCAACTTTTATTCATTGTATTAACAATCCAAAAAAAAAAAAGAAGAAAGAAAAAATGACATGATAAATTTATAATTATTTTTTCTATATAGTCATCCGTAATATAGATCTACATTAAGTGTTCGGAAATATGACTTGAGTTGAAATTATTTGAAGACATAAACCCACCGCGGTTGAGTCAATACATGGAGGAGTATATTATTGAATAGAGATTCATTAGGTTAATAAACAGTCAAAACTTATGAAGACATCAGTCAAAAGAGAGAGAGAGAGAGGTTAAATTTGAATTGAAGTCATGGTGTTGATGTGGGGTTTCAGAATCTGTAGACTGCGGCAGAGGCAGTAATAATTAATGTCTTGTACGGCTAAGGCATTTGACAAAAAAAAAAAAGTGATTAACCCAATTGCAAGTTTGAATTCTCTTTTCAATTCATCATTTTAACTTCTAAAGTAGCATGAATATTTTGCTTTGACTTTTTCATGATAATGTCACTCCATTTGAAATAAGTAATAATGCCCCTTTGCCTACATGTCATTCTAGTTTTTTCCTTCCTCTTATTTTTATATTTTTACAAACTCAACCACATTTTCTTTCACATGCTTGTAATTTTAACTCTAAAGAAGTCATGATTGAGGATGTTTTCGTAGAAAGGTTCCAATGTGTTAGGGATATTTTCGCCCCAAAATGTTGTCACTTGAAGTTTCAGTCTCGTTCGAAAATAAACGTGGCTCTAATTCATTAAAAACGAATTTTCATGCATTCAAATAATGTAATTAAAAAAAAACAAATTCTAAGTTTAAAGTGTTTTTTCTCTTAAAAAAATCGCTGTTTAAGGAGCAACATGTTAACAATAAAGTTTTACTCGTTAATCTAATAAGTAAAATATTCTAATAATGATATGTTGTCACTTTTTCCTTTTATGAACTAAAAAGGCTCATGTTAATTAATTTTAAGACATCGACTTACAGTGATTGTATCTTTGGTAGGATTTAGATTCTATCAATAATGCAGATCGGACTTGAAGGAGTTAATTGTAAGCTTGCTAAAGTTTTTTTTTTTTTTGGGTAGATTTGGGATGTAATTGTTGACAATATTTCAAATTTTGTGCTTGTAGAAACAATACTATAACTTGGAGTTAAATAAGTTCTAATTAATAAAAAATATAAAGTTATAGCTGCAAATAAAGAAAATTAAAGAAAATATGATTAGATAGATGGTGTTATTTTCAGATGGGACAGTGGTTCTCGAACGTGCCCCAACAAAAAATAATTTAATAATGAAATCTAATTTCACTGCAAAAGCATCAAGCAAAACGTGCTTATAATTAAAATATTAATGAGAATTAGTGCAGAAAAATTAGATTGGGTAAGGCTGGTCAAATTGATTTTGTTTGGTAGAATATATATTTTAATATCCATTATTTTATGAGTCAGTAAAAATTAATTGAATAGAGACAATTACGGATGCAAATTGATTTTAATAATTTTTTTATTTTTATAAATATTAAAATTTTAAATTTTTATTTAATATTAAAAATTATATCACATAATTAAATAATTTTTTATAAAATATTTATTAAATTTAATTAAAAAATCAATTGTTTGAATTAAAATTCTAAATTTAACTAATTTGACACGTAACTTTTGATGTGATTTTTTTCAACATTCACGGGAAAAAAAAAAAAAACGTAGGAACAGGAGGATAATCGATCGACGGCCAAGATTTATTCTGGCGACGCCAACGCGTCCCTTGCTTCATTAAAAAGCTATGTTTATTTCCTTTTTTAGGTTGTCCTTATTTATTGCTGACCATGACTCGTCGCACAGGTAGAGGAAAATAAAATATCCAAAATTAAAAGAAAAATGAGGGGGGAAAAGAAAATTGGAAAATCTTATACTGAAGTAAAAAAATCGGCGGCTCATTCAAAGTAGAAGCCGCAGATAATGAAATGTCAGGTGTGAAAAGCGATGTAGGAGGCTTGATTGCGTCACAGACCGTTAGAATATTCACGGTAACGCTGTAACGTCATTGGAACACTTCCGCGGCTCTTCGTTGTTTTATTTTTTTTTCTTAGCGGCATGGAGGCTAAAGACAAAGAAAAGGAGACATTCAATTAACTCAAGTTACATATTAAATATTAATAACCTTATAATTTTCCATAATCAATTATGGCCACCGGTATAAAATAATATGCAAAATATTTATTTTTATAAAATAATTAATATTATATATTTTTAAAAAAATTATAAAAAAATTTAAGCTTAATTCAATAGATTTATAAATCACTCTTAAGAAATTATAAATAATAAATTTTAGTTTATATATCAACATTTGCAATCTTTTTAATCTTAGACTAAAACAAAAAATGCTATGAATAGATAATAGTAATTATTTTGAAAATATAATTAAGTCTAGAATTTTTTATGATGCTAATTTAGAATTAAGATTTAATGATTATTAATTATCATATGATAAAAGTTTTTCTTCATCTTCATCATCTTCTTCTTATTATTATTATTATAAAAATAATCCTTGGATTGTAATTTTTAATCATACACATAATAAATTATCGGATTTAAAAAGGTATAAACTAGTTTTACGAAGAATATATATAGAATAAGAATTTTGATTCCGCACTCAAGGCTATGGCTATATCATGTATATTGAACAGATAGAAGCCGCCAGTCAAAGCATGTAACTGGAAAGAGTCAATTAATCGAATTCATTATCAGGGCTAGTGTGTATTAATATATTTGATCCAGAAACAGATGTGGGAATTTGTTTGACAATGTCTTCCCAATACTATTCTTAGTATTTATTTAAATCTACTTGCTGTTTAGGAAACCCATTAAAAACCATGAATATATATATATATATATATATTACATATACTGTTTTAGTTCCATTGTCATAGCCAATAAACTCGCAGAAAACAAGTAAAATCTTGACTGAAGCGTTTTCTATTTTTTTTTAAACAATTTTTTATACTCATGCATTTTCTTTTGCATTTGCCAATAGTAAAATAAAACATATAAATATGCAATAAAAATTTTGTTAACTTTACTTGAAAAGAATTGAGTTCTTTTAAAAAATATATTTTAATCACTATCTGTCAAGTTTTTAAAAAATTAAATATATAATAATTTTTAATTTATTTGTAACGTTAAATGAATATAAAAAATAAATTAAATACTTGGATATATATATATATATATATATATGGGGTAAAATTAGAAGAAAATGGGAGGTAATAGTTGAAAAAGAAAAAATTACTAATTTTATTTTGAAAAATTTGATCTTATCTAATATCGTCTATCCTTAAAGAGTTAAGAGTCACAAAATAGCTCTACAAAATTGAATATTGGCGCTTCACCTATTCTATCAAACTTCAGTCAACCTTGCTGATCTAATCCATCCAATGAACAAACCAAACACGGCCACGTGCCCCACACGTGCTCTAACGTAAGCCAATAAGCCGCTGAGACCCAGCCAACTTAATCGGCTGCTCCAAACGCCAAACTTTTAACGATTTAATCGGCTTTCCCCGCCCCCTCCCTTACGCATAACCCCTCCCCCCCCTTTTTTTTTTTGACTGTTTTGTCCACTCTCTAGTTCCTCTATTTCCCCACCTGCCCTTTAAAAAAAAAAAATCGGCTCAAATAAAATAAAATAAAATAAAATAAAATCCCGAGCCAAACCTAATGAACCCAAAATAATCAAATCTCCCTGGTGCCACCCTCTCTACGTTCTGCTTCCTCTTTCTCTTCTTCTTCCTCCAAACAACAAAAACAAATTTTCCTTGGGAAACAATTTGTTTTTTTTAAAAAAGAACTAAATTTGGCGAAATCTTATTGAATGAAGGACTATAGGTTAGCGCCGACCATGAATCTTTGGACGGACGATAACGCACCGGTTATGGAAGCTTTTATGAGCTCCGATCTTTCGGCTTTATGGCCGCCGCCGCAGTCCTCTGCATCAACTTCCACAACAGTTGCTGCTGGTGGTAGTGGTGGTGGACCCGACCTTTCCATGTCCTCTTTCGCCCAATCTCAGCCCTTCGTTTGTCTCCTCAATCAAGAAACTCTTCAACAGCGTCTCCATGCTCTCATCGAAGGCGCTCGCGAGTGTTGGACATATGCGATTTTTTGGCAGTCCTCGCACGATTACTCCGGCACTACCGTACTCTGCTGGGGCGATGGGTATTACAAAGGCGAAGAAGATAAAGGGAAAGGAAAGTTGAAAGCTTCTTCATCTACGGTTGCGGAACAAGAGCACCGTAAAAAAGTTCTTAGAGAACTTAACTCTTTGATTTCCGGCTCCACAGTCACCACCGACGATGCCGTCGACGAAGAAGTCACTGACACCGAGTGGTTCTTTTTGTTATCCATGACGCAGTCTTTTGTCAACGGCGGCGGGCTTCCGGTGCGGGCTCTTTTCCATTCAACTCCGGTTTGGGTTGCTGGTTCGGACCGGTTAGCTAGTTCGATGTGCGAGAGGGCGAGGCAAGGGCAGAATTTCGGCTTGCAAACCATGGTTTGCATACCTTCGGCAAATGGGGTTGTTGAACTGGGGTCAACGGAGCTTATCACGCAAAGCACAGATCTGATGAATAAGGTTCGGATTTTGTTTAACTTCAATAATGGAATTGAAGCTGGTTCTTGGTCTATGAGTAATAATACAGCTGATCAAGGCGAAAATGATCCGTCTTCCCTTTGGCTTAGTGAACCTAATAATGAAGTCGAGCTTAAGGACAGCAATAAAAACGGCAACAACAATAATACTAGCAGTCAGAATCAGCAGGTTCAGAAGTCAATTCAGTTCTCTGACAATCCGAGTTCTAGTACTTTAACTGAGAATCCAATTTCTATTCATGCTGGAAATCATCAGCAGGGACAGAGTTTCTGCTTAAAGTTCTCCGATTATGGCTTTGATGGGAGTAATAGTGTGAGGAATGGGAATTCTTCTGCTCATTTGTTGAAACCAGAATCTGGGGAGATATTGAACTTTGGTGAGAGTAAGAGAAGTGGGAAAGAGAATCTGTTTTCAGCGAACTCTCAGTTTGTGTCGGAGGAGAATAAGAAGAAGACGTCGCCCACGTCGAGAGGGAGTAATGAAGAGGGGATGCTTTCGTTTACTTCTGGTGTAATTTTGCCGCCTTCTGGTGTGGCGAAATCAAGTGGTGGTACTAGGGATTCAGATAACTCTGATATTGAAGCTTCTGTCGTTAAGGAAGCTGATAGTGGCAGAGTAGTGGAGCCCGAAAAGAGGCCTCGGAAACGAGGGAGAAAACCCGCAAATGGAAGGGAAGAGCCTCTGAATCATGTTGAAGCAGAGCGCCAAAGAAGAGAGAAGCTTAACCAGAAGTTTTATGCATTGCGGGCTGTGGTTCCTAATGTATCGAAGATGGATAAAGCATCACTTCTCGGTGATGCAATTTCATATATTGAGGAACTTAGGACAAAGGTACAGAATGCAGATTCGGAGAAAGAGGAGTTGCAGAAACAATTAGATGAGATGAAGAAAGAATTGGCATGTAAAGAGTCTCGTTCTACAGCACCACTGCATGATCAAAACCTCAACTTGTCGAGCCACCTTGGCTGTAAATTGATTGAATTGGATATTGATGTGAAGATTATCGGATGCGATGCTATGATTCGAATCCAATGCAGTAAAAAGAACCATCCGGCAGCAAGGTTAATGGCTGCCTTGAGGGAATTAGACCTTGATGTGCATCATGCGAGTTTGTCTGTAGTGAATGACTTGATGATCCAGCAAGCCACTGTGAAGATGGGGAGTCGGTTTTACACACAGGACCAGCTCAGAATAGCTCTAACATCCAAAGTTGGAGATGCAAGATAGAGAGCGGGGAGCGAGCTTGATCTGAATAAGCAATTGGTATGGAGCTTGATCGACCAGATTTTCATTGTTAAAAATAACTGCAGGGCTTTGGGACATTTTAAGGCTTCCGGTAGCACAAGCTCTGTAAAATATTGTTCTATTTTGTTCTTAGTTTTTAGCATAGTTAATAGCTTGAGAGGATTTCTCAATCAAGGCGGAATTTAACTGGTTAGCGAGTCGGTTGATGTCCCATTTAATTTCAAGGCTGATTAACCTTGTTGAGTTCCTGCCTATTGGAAAATAGTTAAATCATGTAGTAGTATGCCTTCAGTCTTCAATGTATATGGCTTGTTATAAATTTGAGCATGAATGAAGTTGTGGGTTCTGACCATGTTGCCTCCATGGTTCCTTCTCTAGATTATGCCAAACCTAAGTAATAACTATTTATTTATTTATTATTATTATTATTATTATTATTATTCAGCAAGTTTTGGTGGGACATGAAGCATGCATGTTACACCTTTTTATTGAGGCGTTTGGGACGTCAGCATAAGTTTTGGAGATTGTGTGAACAAGTGGACATTTGGACTTCATTCTTTTGTATCCTTTGTTGCTTCATACGTGTTTTTGTTTTTCTTGGTAATGATGTTTCTTGCCTTTTCTTTGCAAGCGTTGACGTGTTAACTGCCGTTTTGATGAAAATAGCTATCAGGGTGTCCTGATTAGTCACACTTTGTTTTTTCATTTAAAGGAATGGAGCCATGGAGGCAACCTGACTTCCTTATTTTGGTATCTTTTCGACCATATAATGTTCAGTTTAGATGCCAAAAATGTACCGACATTTGTGATAGGAAAAAAGCTTTACCTCTGAAGGTATTGCATCTGAAACTCTGCCTTCTCCACCACCCCTTCTGTTCTGATAGTGTTGCAGAAAGATAATTATATGCAGGGGATAGAGCCTTTATTTTTCTTCCTTTCTGGGCTAAAAGGGGATATAGAATTACGGATGTAGTGAAACATTAGCAGACACCATTTTTTTTCTTTTCTGGGGTAAGCCAGACACCAAAAATTTTCTTTTGGTAGTTTTTCAAAAGCTAATAAAAAAATCAGTGCTTCTTTCCGCTTATTTCAAATCGATTTTTTGAACTATATATATATATATTCTTTCTTGTTACTAGTAGGTGGGAACCAGTTCAATCTCTGGTTATATATTTCTCGTGTAGATTTTCACGTTAGTACAAATATTTGTGTGTATAGGCATGTGATGCGATTTATGGGATAAAATGCTGAAGGGGTTCAATCTTTGATGCGTTCTGTCCAAAAAAAAAAAATTTGGTGCTGACCATGTGGCCGAGGCCTTTCTTCAAATTGTTGGAATCACATTATGTCTGTCACGACTGGCCTCCTGCTTGTGGGTGATTTTCATGTTTTTGTACAGGACAAGTTCCCTTGTTTGTATGAAACCAAAAAGGACAAAGAAAAAAAAAAGTTCCCTTGTTTGTTTTGGAACAAAATAATAGATGAGATTCTAACGTTAAATATGATTCTATAAGAGGGTTAAGATTCCAGGCGTAAGGCATTGTTATGGCACATATTAAATGCATGTGTTTAAATACCCTTATTCTGGTTTTCGAGATCTAATATCATTTCATCTTGCGGAATTGAACTCAGCTTACAACGTTGGTTTCAAAACGATAGTTTTGGTTAATTATAACCCGTTGATATATATAGTTATGAATATGAAATGTGCGACCAAACCCAAATGAATATACTTATAAAATATATATATATATATATATACACACATAAGGTGCACATCAACATGCAAAAATAAACAAAAGTCAACCAAATTAAATTGGAATCCCATAAGCAAAATGCAGATAAAAAGAAATTAAAAGAGACAGAAAAAGATAAAAGGAGGGTAAAGAACTAAATTAATAATCAACGAAAGAATGAAATAATGTGTTAATTTAGAGTAACAAAAAAGAAATTAATCGACGATCAATTTGTAGCCATGCAATATAGTCTCATTTTCTGGTTTCATAATTTAAGTAATCAACGTACTCTCATCTTTTCATCCATCTTTCCTCTCAAATCCTCAAAGCTCCAATCCCTCCTCATCCCACAGCTCCTCACCAACCTTGGTTCGCCATCGTTAGCTTCAAACCCCACTGCGCCATAAGTTGTATGAATTGTATTTAGCCGGCGATGACCCTTCTTTATCTTCTTTGAAGGAGCCACCGAGCTTGGATCATTTCCGATTTGCCCATAACCATCGGGGCTTATATTCCCTGACCAACTTCTGTCTATCCTCATGCAACAAAAATGACTGCTTTCTTTTCCTTTACAAAAATCCATATCATTGTTTGAATATGTTCTTTGGAGGACCTGGGAAGTCAAGCAGTTGAGACTCATGGCTTTTTTTTTTTCTTTTCTTTTTGAAGTTTCCTTTTTTGTCACTTCAAGCGAAGCTGGTCAAAAGGAATGGAGGGATTGGAAAGAGATGTCTTTCATTGAGGTTTTAAAAGAAAAGAAGAAAAAGATGATAACAGACTGGAATTTACGGATAAATTTCAAGTGGTTAATTAAACAGCTTTTAGTATTTAATTAATTTAGAATCATTGTTTTCTTTCTGGTTTGGGATAAATGTTCCCGCAAAGACAGGTGCACCAATTCTAAATTTGGTTGTCAAAAAAAAATTATATATATATTTACATATATATATATATATTAATATGTATATATTTCGATTCTACAAACAACTAATTGAGGCCCTAAAAAAAATCAATTTGTGTAATCATTAATAGAACAATTCCCCGCCATTCAGTCAAGGCTAAGCTAGTGAGATAAATTTGGCATTCAACGACTCCTATCATGATAAGTATTACTCTGCATTTTGACCCTCTTCAGTGTTCCCCTTCTAGATGATTATCACCAAGTTTTCCTTTCATCTAAATTTGGGAATATACTACTTTACAAATGATTTAACAACGTGCTACTAAGCAATGGAAAATGTGTCATGATTTCTGTCGGATCTGCACACTTCGTCACATTGGAACATTGCATGCAGAACATCTTCATTTTTGTCGGACCCTTGTTTAGGTATCGGAACATGCTGAGATATAATCTGGTGCCCCTATGACATTTCTTTTCTTTACCGATATCTCCAACCTTTGTCCGACAACTCCTAAAAGTTTCACCTGCTCTATTATTCAAAGGACATTAACGATTTCTAATAAAATGCCTACGTAAATAACACCAACTTGTTGGAAAAAGTGAAAACATATCTTGGTTTCTAACTAAAGTGTCCTTGTAAACATGTCCTTTCGGAAAACGTTACGATTCAGGGATTAATAAGTCCATAAGACGAATGTCCAAAAATCTATGTTGGACTATTGTGATCTTACTTAAAGCCTTAGCTTTCTACAGATGGATTTCGAGATTTCTTCTCAATAAACCCGATCAATCACAATGAAATGCAGCTGAAGGGAGATTTTCTGTTTGTTGTTTTCTGGTACTAACTGGGAAAAAAATTAACATATATAACTTATTTCACAGTGATACTCATTATACGCGAACAAAGAATTGTTGATTTTGAATTCGATGTTTCATTTACAAATCCATAAAATTCATTCTCAAATCAACTAAATTGCATTTTCACACATTAAATTTAATTTTTCTCCCGTTTTTCATCTCCACAATGTTCTTTTACGTGTACTAAATATGATTCAAAGAGAGAACCGCCAACATTTTAATGCTTTTTTTTTTCTTCGGTAATGAATTTCCTTGATCTAAGCTAAAAGGATGAGAAAGGCGTATTAATCGGAATATGAATCCATTAATATTACTTCTTCAGGACACTTTCAATAGCATGTCCAAGCTGGACGCAACTACACCTCTATAGGCTTATCCATGTTCAAGTATCTTTCAAGGGAGCAAAAGTCTAAATTTAATCAGCCCCTCAATACCAGTGGTCAATCATAAAAGATGAGAGAGCAATGATCTTACTGTTAACGTCAAATATTAAAATTTTTGTTGACTATTCTAACTCTAGTCCAACTTTACTCTGCAACAGTCTTCCACTTCTGCAAAACATCTGATTCACAAAATTAAGTTTTGTTAACAGAGTTCTTCATTCTGGATATGTACTCTAATGCATCAGATAAAGTTGTAAAAGTTGACAAAATCTAACACTAAAGCTCTTCCTAAACCCGGAAACAAACCGACTTACATAAGTTCTTGCAGTCGTTACAACTTCAGGATCTTCAACAACCATACAGACATGGGCTTTCCAGAATTCAGTTTTGTATCTATTATACATTGATTTCAGAGAACAGTTTGGATACAACCAACTCAGCTCTTCTTCTTGCTTGTGCTTTCCACTCTCTTTGACCAAGCTTAGGCTTCCTAGTTGCACAGTTCCCCAGGCTATGGGAATTCTCAGAACGGCATTCTCTTTCTAGTGGTCCTTCAGCCCTAATTCCAGAGGGCAAGCATGGTGTTTGGCTTTCAGCAGTTATGATCTAGTGTAGACTGAACAGAGGCATCAATTGTGTCCTTGCATATTTGGGCCTGTCTAGCATCTTTTTTCCAGTCCTGTTTACAATGAACACGTGCCATCATACTGTTAAGGATCTCATTTAATTGCAAATCTACTTGTGGTATGGTTGCCTGGCTAAGGACTTCAGACTTCTGCATATCTGCTTCAAGTCGCTTTCGGGCCCTATATTTTTCGCCGTCGTTCTCTGTTCTTTAGACTACGAGCCATAATGTCATTATAACTTTTATCGTTCGTATTAGTCTCTAACCTACTTTGCGTTCCACTAGGATTCACATTTGGCCCGTCTTCCATTTCAAACAAATGTCACATCCGCATGAGTAAAACTAGTTGAGTAAGGAATCTATACAATCTGCATAGAGATTCTGTATGATGGAAAGCACGTCCCTCTTCTTAACGTTTAGGATTTTTTGCTCCATGCAACATCAACTAAGGTAGCAATTATCATCATGTCAATCAAGCATTCAGCAATCATACCGGAATCTGTATACAAAACGAAAAATATCATTGAAGAGATTATGCTAAATGCATATGAGAGTGCTCTGGATATTATTTATGTTGCAACTATAAACATGACACAGGAGGAAAAAAGGTCCTAGAAGCTTGCTGAACAATCTAGTAAAGTTATACTTCTATAGCTTGTACAGTCCATCATTAGCTTCTACAGGGCCAAAAACAGAGAACCCAGAAGGTGCCGCATATCGGACTTCGCCTTTTCCTGATAACTTCCAATCTAAAACTTCCACTCAAGGTTATAGGTAGTTAAATATCTACCAACTATTTCCATACAGTTGGCAACTAAGCGCCACTTTTCATTCTCCCTGCATTAATATTGAGCTTTAACACCATTTCCAGGGTAATTAACAGACACTGTTCATTGATTCTTACAAAAATTGCTTAACTTGTCTCAAATGCTTTTCCTTCTTTTTCTGTCTACGTAGAATCCTTGAATTCCTTCTCGAAATTAAATAATTTGTTTCAGCTACCAACTTCGAGAACCTCATTTGTCTCTTTCTTTTTTCTATATATTTTTTTAAAAAAAAGCCTCCGAGGGTACTGTAACCATTAACATGATTCATATCACTTTTGCATGATCGCCTGAGATAACAACCCCTAAACGATCCTCTTCTTAATTAGGAAAATAGAAACCTCACTAATAGGTAACAAATTTTGTAAGTTATACGTAACGATTGAATTACTCGCTGCTATCAATGAATTGCATATTCCATCCAATCTTTGTTCTGGAAACTTTATGCATTATAAAAAATTTAACTTGACCAGCAACTGGAAGCTCATCAGCCAATTTAGAGTCTGAACCTCAATCCCCAATAATCCATAAAATTTATCATATATGAACTAGATTCTTTTCAGCCCCATCTGCCTTCTACAACTTCCAAGCTAGAATCTTTGGTTTTGAAAAATCCAAGCCAGAATCTTGTTTCAATAACAATGTTAATGGATATTAATATATGATATATCAAGTAACACATTAAGGATGAGTGACATTAACGCTTTTTCAAAAGCATCTAATCAATTAATCCATATTGTTCGAACAAGAAATTTTGAAAGTAAAATCACATCCTATCTATAGGCAGTAAAAAAAAAAAAAAAAACAAATAATGAAACAAGCATAAAAGCGAAACCCAGCAATAATTTCGCATAAAAAGCATCTTCAACGTTGCTCAAGGGTGTCCCAGAATCTAAAAGTAGTAATTTGTCGGTCTTAAAAGGAATACCTTTTAAGTCAAACATTTCAACACAAGAAAAGAAAACAAGCATTATTGTTACAGGATGCATAAACAAAAGAACCCCCCCCCCCCCCAAATAAAAAAAAAGATGCAAAGTAGAAAGCATTAGGTATGTGCACCTTAGAATGCAGATTTCATTGAAATTGAGATGCAGTGGGACAAGATGGGAGAGATAAGGGAGGTTGACGGATTAGGGAAGAAAAAGGAAGAAGAAAAACGAGGAGAAGAGGCGCCTTTTTAGAGCAATTTTAGGAATGCCGATGCTGACAAGAATGCAAGTCAATACCGGCAGAACCAAATGCTTGGTTCCATTACATCAATACAAAGATTTTTCAAAAAACCTAGAAAAGCGCCAGCTAGCGCGTAGGTACCATGGCTTCGTTGAGTTATCCTAGGTCCAGAGTCCAAATCTATCTCACCCCATTTTTTTTTTTTGACCTTTTTCAAAATTAATCTATTTGTTTTTGGTCAAGGGCTGGACCCAGCAATTCCAGTCTCTCACTTGGACTTGGACAAAGCAAGCCCAGGAAGAACCTCTACCTCAGCCCATAAGGTTTATTTCCTAAAACTAATTTTCCGTTGGGGGGTTTTTCCATCTTTTTCATTTGAATAATTTGAGTTTATAAATGGGATTAAAAAGTTATTCCTAAAAATCATATGTGCAAAAAATAAAAGGAAGAATCTTCCAAATGGTGATGGGATTTGAAAATTTTTGCCAAAAAACTTAGTTGTAGTGTCTCTCATGAGTTGAAATTAGGTATGCTCTTAGCTTATTAATCTGTTTTGACATATTTGTTGTATTTTAATTGCATGTTAAGTAAAAATATCGTTAACAAAATAATCCTTGAATTTGCAATGCGTTATAAAAAAGTATAAGATCGAGTAACAAAAAAACCTAACTTAATCAAGTCTATATATTTTGACATTTTTAGTCCATAAATTAATACCAATAATGGATATTGTGAATGCTGTTGACATGGACTGAGAATGAAAAAAAAAAAAAAAAAACTATTTTATGTGTTATACTAGGTAGTATTCAATTTAACAACCAAAAAATTGATCATGTTCATGTGAAATCATTAAGGCTTCAATTAATAATGGAGGCATGGACATCAATCAATGATTAATTTTATTATTATTTAAAATTTTCATTTAATATACTACTTTTAAGTATTAAAAAAATAATATTAATTATATTTTTATAAATATTATTTTAATTCATATATATATATATATAGTGACGTTGATTATATAATAAAAATCATTCTATAACAATAATTTTCTTTTTAAATGAAAAGGAATTTTTTTTTTTTTTAAAAATGAAGATAATTAAATTCATTTTCGACATTGACCCACCGCCCTAGTTAGTCTCTGGCTCCTCGCCCGCTAGCGCTACGGTCTACTTTCTTTTCTTGTTTGTTCTCAGGTTTTTTTTTTCCTCTCATTTTAGAAAGAGGAAGTAGATCTTCAGGGGAACTTTAAAACGCGAACCCGGTAATTTTTTCTTTCCCTCTTTCTTTCTATATGACTATTTTATTTTGACTCTGTCTTGCTTTTACCTGCAATGTTTTCTCTTGTGTGCTTGTTGATCTTTATCTTGTGAAATTGATGGAATTTTTATGATGTGGGATTTGATTTTCTAGAGCTGATTATTTTGCAAATGTTTGATCTCTATTGTTGTCTGGTTATCTGGGATTTCCTTTTTGAGTGCAAATTTTGGTGGGTTGATCTTTATTTATTTATTTATTTTACCTTTATGATGCAGGAAGATGAGTTTCGGTTTTTGAGGCATTTCTGAGGTACAAATTTGAAGAATTTAGATTTTTATGGTTTTTGGGTTTGAAGAAAAGTTTGCTCTTTTTCTTGTTGAATATCGGGATTAAGGTTTGGCCAGGTTGTTTTTGGTGGAAATTGATTTGTTCTGTGCATATATTGCTGTGAAGAATCGTGATTGTTTGAACCTGAAGCCCCAAAGTTTGAAGATGTTGAGTTAGTGCACCCTTGTGGATATCTGGAGAATATCAACAGTGGTTCGTGGTCAGGTTTTTTGCAGCTTATGTGAAAGTTTTAGTTGCTGTTGTGAAATATTTGCTAGCCGGTGCCTGAGGTCTGATTTTGAGGTGCTCGGCTATTTTTTTTAAAGCTTTTGAATGGTCTGACTTTGTTGGTGATTGGAAAAATTGGGATTAGTTTGTTGTGGTTCAGTTTGCTCTTTAATTTTTTTTTTGAAATGGATTGTTCTAGGAATCGACATAATGATCATCTGGGTGTGAACAAAATTGGAAAGAATATAAAGAAGAGCCCGCTGCATCAACCTAGTTTTTCTAATAGTGCAGCTAGTCAGCAGCCTCAGGTTTATAATATAAGCAAGAATGACTTCAGGAACATTGTACAGCAGCTCACTGGTTCGCCTGCACAAGATCCTGTCCACAGACCACCTCAGAATTCTCCTAAACCCCAAAGCACAAGGTTGCAGAAAATTAGGCCTCCACCATTGGCACCAATCAATCGGCCCCATATTCCACCTCCACTTGCAGTCCCTGTCCCTGCCTCTGCTCATCCACCAGCTCCACTTCCCCCTGCTGCTTATTATAACAATAGCTTTGTTAGACCCGGTCAATATGGACAGCAATCACCTGCAAATTTTCGACCTTTGATAACTGGAGATGCTGCTTGGGCAAACACCGCTGAATCTCCTATCTCAGCTTATATGCGATACCTCCAGGCTTCTCTTTTAGATCCTAGTCCGGTTGGAAACCAAGTTCAACCTCAACTACAGCCCCCAGTTGCTGGTCAACCTCGGGCTTTGCCACCGTCTTCGGGTTTACTTCCTAATCCACCAACGACAGCTCTTCCTTCCCTAAGAGGAGTAAATGGACCTGTAGCACCGATGCCTACTCTACCTTCTCCACGAATGAATGGTCCTGTTCCACCACTGCCCAATCTTCCATCACCAAGGATGAATGGGCCTGCTCTTTTACCCTCACCAACATCTCAGTTCCTTTTGCCGTCACCTATTGGTTACATGAATTCGTTGTCCCCCTGCTCCCCTTACCCTTTGCTTTCTCCTGGGTTTCAACTTCCCCCTCTATCTCCCAATTTTGTTTTTTCACCCATGGGTGGTCAGTCAGGGATTTTAGGTCCAGGGCCTCTGCCTCCGCCTTCCCCTGGTCTTGTGTTCCCGTTGTCACCTACTGGGTTTTTTCCCTTAGCAAGTCCAACATGGAGGGATCAATAGTCCAAGATATTACACTGTTGTTCATATAAGTTCCGGGACCTTCTTCATTGAGAACCATCTCATTCTCATGGAGTTTCAATTGTCAAACTTTAATGTACAGTACACTGCTGGTGTAAGGGTCTTCTTAAAGTTGTATTTTCTTCTTTCCTTTTTTTTTTTTGGTCTTAATTTTATCTTATCGATACCATTTCACAAGTTGTTTGCGCTTAGGATTTATAACAGCTATAATGCTTTTTGTATTCTTGGTCTCGGACAAGTTTTACATCTTTACTTAGGAAATAGCGGAGATAACATACCTCAGTTGGACATCTGGACAGGAGCTGTAGCTTGTAAGAGATAGGATCATTAATTCTTGTGTAGTTAAATCCTAACTAGTTTTAGTTAAATGCTGTTCGATTGAGTGGCATGTGAAAATAAAAGATTCAATCTTTAATTCTTCATTATAACTTTGTCCAAGTTTTTCAAAGTGAAGGATCATGGTATTGGAGTTGGGGTGTTGCTCAAGATGTTTGATTTTTCCTCCTAGTTGTTTATTTTTAAACCAATTTTCTAATAAAAACGTGCCTAGAACAGCTTCCTCGCAAATTATTCTGAACAAGCAATGAACTGGTTTTCACTAATGCCTTCTGAGTTGCCCTTCGCTTGCCTAATGTTGAAGTGCAGGAGCTGGCTGTCAAGACTTGCAGCTGTTTCAAATGAATATGAAAACTGTCCTTTTTTTATAATGAATATGAAAACTTACCTTTTTTTTTATAAAATTTTTATTATGGATTAATTAATTGCTTCTAACCCATCGATTTAGTTTACTTTATATATTGAAAAAAAATTACGTTTGAATTGGTGAGACATTTTAATTTTCAATCAATTAATCAACCATAAACATTAGCAATTCTGGAAAAGCCAAATGTACAATATCCTAGAACTACCAACAACTATGAAACCTTAATTTGTATCAAATGCTTGACTTACTGACCCTAGTTTTCGAGTACATATACATGATTACATTGAAAGAACAAAGTTCTTGAAATAGTGAAACACAGAGAACTAGTGAGTGTGGACGTATAACAAGATTATTTATCCAAAACAAATATCCATCAAAACATATGTTTTTTTTTTGTAGACATTTGGGATTATCTGTCTGTGTATTTTGCACTAAGCATATAAATATATAATCTCGGATGTCGGTGTCCACTTCTAGCTGTACAAATAATTAAAGCTTTTCGTTCTAAAATTGATTTGAATTGAAGAATTTATGGAGTTTTCTACGGTGACTGTGATAAAAGTCCCAACTTAGTCTTAGCATCTTTTAAGTTGAAACTAAATACGAGTCAAAGTAAACGTTCAGATCTTTGAAAAAGAAATGTTGAAAGAGAGAGAGAGAGAGAGAGAGAGAGAGAGAGAGAGAGAGAGAGTTTTGATTGTGGGACTTTTGACGTGAATGGTCAACCAAAATACACGGCTAAAATGTGAAATTGTAGTTTGTAGTAAGGACTTTATTTTATTATAGGGTTCCAACGTCCAGGGCTGACATATGGTTTAAGTTAGAAATTTGCTTGAAATGCTGTAGTTTTGCATTGAAGACTATATTTCAGACAGCTTGAGAAACCATCAGTGTTACTTAGAATGAATGGATAATAACTTTCTTGAACCAGCTTTGTTTGTAGTACCGACTAATAACTAGCATCGAAGAATAACCTCCCTATGGCTATGCTTGGATTGTTAGAAATCTGTTAAAATATGAAAAGGGCATTGTTTATTGCCTGCAAAGCCTGAAATATTTCTTAGGGCGAAAGGAAAGCCCTTTATATCTTTGTTTGCAAAGTGATTAAATTTTTCTCATTAAAAGCAAAAGTTGTAATCTTTTTGTTTGAGTTCCTTTAGGTAATAAAGCCAGAGAAGAGTAGGATTTGTTTCAGATTTCCCAACTTACCTTAATTTGGGGGGGGGGGGGGGGGAAATTACAGACGGAATGGACGTCCATTAATGAACTGAAGCGGGCCGAGGGTGTGTTTTTCCATTAGTTTCGGTTAACTGTGTGTTTCCCTGTGAAGATGGGAAGCAAGCAGTGAACGATGGAGTGCCACATTACATGTTGTGTTTAAAGCACTACATAAATTTTGATATACATGTATCTTAATAATTAATTTTATCTATAATTTTACATATTTGTATTTATGTTTTATTAATTTTATTTTAAATTATATCATATTTTAATTATTTTCACAATTATTTATATTAAAATTATTAAGTTTAATTTTAATTGTTGAAAATAATAATTTTTTAATCATAACAAAATAATGTGGATCTCACAATGTGGAAAGCATTATACACACGTGTCATTAATACATTTGTCTCTTGGATTTTCCCACCAAAATCCACGAATAAAAGTGCCTCATTCAATTACACAATTATCAATCAAACACCCTCGGCCGGGTATCATAATCACGAAGTCCAGAAAACAACACAGTAAAACTTCCAATCCCGTCTTAAGAGAACATCCAAGTAGTACCATTAAATTTGAACGACGACGAAGTGGAAAGCAAGGGTCTTCGATGGAGGTTGCGATGCTATCATTAACATGGAAGACGACATCGTACTTGGGTTCATGTTGCGTTTCTTCTTCGAATGTTAATTTGCCTTGTGAATTTGGAGTGAGGAAGAGGAAAATGTCGGTACCCTGCGCAAAAGCGTCCGTGGAACGCAGTGATGAAACTGCGATCAAAGAGAGAGAAAGATTTAGTGGAAATGCCATGCAAGTGACCACACTGGATCAAAGCTTTGGCGAAGCTGCGGATTTTCCTGTTTGGGATAAGATTGGCGCTGTCGTTAGACTCAGCTATGGAATTGGTAACTTTTCCTAACTTCCTTTTCTTTTAAATTTATTGGAAAAAAAAAAAAAAAAAACTTTGTTTGCTCCAAAATGGTGAGTTTTGAGGAAAAGAGTTGCAAAAATTGGTTAAAATGCCTTTACGTTTTTGGGAAAGCAACGTGTATTATTATTATTATTATTATTATTATTATTATTATTATCCAAAAGAAGGAAATTCTGCTAAAATCACTACAGTATACGCTATGTTAGGAGAAAAAAAAAAACAGCATAGCAAATTACAATCAATCAGCTGGTGACTCTTCATGTAGCCATAGTAAACATGGGGGTAGGCTGAACCCAATGTTCACTAAGATTCTTGTTGACAGTGTCTTCAGCAATGCCCCTCAATGCTGATATTCTCAACCTGATATCATTCTTGATTAGCTGTAGAATCTATTCATGATTGAGTTCCTTCATTATGTTAATTCTCCTGTTTCTTTTTTGCCAGATTTTGTATATGTAAGCTGCCTACGCAATCCGTAGCAATGTAGAAATTAGCACCTTCCCTTTCATCTCAGTCACGACCCATTGAAGTTCCCAATTCCAATCAGCAACCCTTCTCTTTAGATCAGAGAGCTAAATTCTTATTTATTTTTCTTGGGAATTTTAGAAAGTCAGTAATTTTAGGAAAGCGCATTTTTTTAGCTTTAGATTCTAAAAGCGGAAGATACATGAAAAAGGGAATTTTATTAAAGCAAATGGTCCGAGGAAGTAAGTCAAGGTGGAAAGTGCCCTTTTCTCCCTTTTGAAGCCATTGAAATGATCTTATGTTTCAATTGAAGTTCACTAAAATTTTCTTCTTCCAAAACTCAAGGATGTACTACATTGTCTAAAATACCTGCTGTTTGATTTTTCTTCAGCATAATCCATTATCTTTATTTTCCAATTCGTGATTACTCAAAGCAGAAACAATTATTTAATCTTGTGAATTATGAGATTATTTTGGTGCTCCCTTTTTAAGTAAAACAGAATAACTAGTACTTCAAAGGGGAATAAAAGCTGCATATATTAAGCAATCTATAGTTTTGTCTTTTATTTATTTAATTTTTTTGAGTGTTTGTTTAGGGATATATGGAGCAATGGCTCTAGCTGGAAGGTTTATATGTTCAATTACTGGAATCGACAGCATGGGAGGTTTTCATCCTTCTTTAGATGCCATTCTTGAAGGACTTGGCTATGCAGCTCCTCCAATCATGGCCCTTCTTTTCATATTAGATGTATGTTCATTATTTGCTTCTCAGTTTTGTAGTTGGTTCTCCACCAAATTGCTTATTCAATCTTGACTTTAAACAACATTCAACATGTATGAGTTTTATGGATAAAAGGGTTTACCATGTTCTTTTGTTCAAGTCCTTCAAATCTTGAGAAAGACTATAGACTTGGGTCTATGCTTAGAAAGAATGTAGAATTAGTTCTGGTTAGGTTTTCTAGATGTTTAAAAATCCAAAATACATGGATTTTCAGTTGCCTTTCGTGTTCAGAAGCATGTATTTCGAATTTGGCGCTTATATTGTTATGAACTTGCGTGGTCACAGGATGAAGTAGTGAAACTATCTCCTCATGCTCGTGCAATAAGAGATGTGGAAGATGAGGAATTAAGGAGCTTCTTTTATGGAATGTCACCCTGGCAGGTAAATCATCTTACACTTATTCTCTGCTTAGATATCCCTTTTTACATGCTCCATCCGGATGGAAGCAATGAGGAACTGTTTTTGCCTTGCACAAAATTTGCAGTTCATACTTATGGTAGCTGCCAGTTCAGTGGGAGAGGAGCTTTTCTACAGGGCTGCTGTTCAGGTCTGTCACCTTGGAAATTTTCCCTTGCATCGAATTTTGTATAATGTTGAATTAGTTATATGGAAATTTTTAAAATGTATTTTTGTCCAGGGGAGCCGGTATTCTCAAACTTTTGCAATTATTCTGCTATAATCTTCTTAGATAGCTATGGCTTGTTGAAAGTTTATGTTGAAGTTTTGATGTCTGAATTATGAGCTTCTTTTATCATTTCCGCGCTATCCAAAACGACAACCAACTGATAACAAACGTTTGCGTTAAAAAAAATGAAAAAAGGGTGCATTGGCTGATATATTCCTGAGGGGCACTGAGTTGGTAGCGGATGCTCGAGGAATGGCATCTCTGGTATACATTCTATTCTACAGATCATACCTCCTATTCGGTGGGAATAATTTTTTTCCCAACTTAATTTTATGACTCTTTTTGTTCCTCCAACATTGCAGACTGGTGTGCTGCCTCCCTTTGTCCCATTTGCTCAGGCATTTGCTGCTGTAACAACAGCTACTCTTATAGGTTCTCTTTATTATGTGGCTGCCTCTCCGAAAGGTAGATTCTCTAACCGCCCTTTGTGAGAAATTTTTTAGTTATCCTCAACTTCAGTTTTTATTTGCCTGTTGCTTTTCTTTCTCCCATTTTCAGATCCTACTTATATAGTTGCACCAGTTCAGCGATCTCGTTCTGCTCGTGAAGATCTGAAAAAACTATTCACAGGTGCTCACTCTGCCTAAAATATCATTCATTCGATGGTATTTTTGTCTTGTAAGGTTTCAAAAGGCTCATATGGCTTCATTGCCCTGAGGTATACTGTACCTTTCGATAGAGAGTTAAAACGTCAAAATTTAACCAGGCCAGCGAAGGTAGCAAAATAAACTCGTATTCAAAAATCCATTAAAAAAATTTGAGTCTGAATTCAAACCAACTCTGATTTGACCAAAGGTAATAGTTTGAACCTAAGAAAATTCAAATTCGAAATGATCCGAACTTGAAATGGCTTGAACCTGAAAAAACTCAAACCTGAAGGAACCTAAACCTAGGCCCGATCTGAATCCGAATTCGAATCTTATACTAAAAATAAGAATAATTAAATTATAATTAAATAATTTTTTATAAAATAAAAACTTAATTATCAATTTTATTTTAATATTTATTTAATAATTTAATTAAATATTAAAAACTTAATTTATATTGTATATATGATTAAACTTGCTTATGAGTGGTTTAGGCCACAACTTGATTTTTTAAAAAAAAAAAAATTCAAAGCTCAGGTTTTTATTAACATGCTCAAACCCAACTGTTTAGCTCAGAATTACTGTTTACTATGTTAAAAAAATTTTTTTTTAATATATATTTTATAATTAAATTTAAATAAAAGAATATATTATTTTAGTTTAAAATCATTGTTCCAAGTATAACAAAAATAGGAGAACTTGAGCCCGAACTCAATTGTGTTGAATGGGTAACCCTGCCCTTGAGTAAGTCTATATATGATAAAATAATAATTTATAAAAAAATAAATCATATTATGGGCTTTGAAAACATTATCAATATGGTATATCATTCATTTATCACATTTTGTTTAATTTAATTAGTTAAACTCATTGAATGTTAAAGTTTATATATGCTAGTAGTAAAACTTTAAGTGCTACTTTGAATATTATTTTTATTTTATTATTATTCTTTGAAGTAATGATAATTAAAGTCTTATAATAATATAACAAAGTTATAAGATAAATTAAAAAATATGGAAGCTATAATAGATAATACCATATCAAAAATGAGAAAAAAATCATATGTTAGGCTTAGACTAGCAACTAGATTTGTTTACGGGTCAAGCAGCCCTCTCAGCCCAATAAGCCCGACACCATCAGGCTCGGGTCTCAGATTTAAGTTTCAGGCAGGCTCAGCCCGAAATAGTATATTTTTAAATAAAATAATATATTTTTATTTAAATTTAATTATAAAATATATAAATATTAATATAAAAATAATTTTTAATATTGCAAATAATGATTCGTGCCTAAATAGGCAGTCTGAGCCAAATTCGGCTCTGAGCTTAGAATTCAAAATTTCAGGTCACGGCTAGGCCAATGGAATTGAACTAAGATATTTTCGAGCTTGGCCGGGTTAAATTTGGGCATGGGCTTACAATTTAAAATTATGTAAAAGTGATTACATTTAATATAAAATAAAAAATAAAATAAAATATATTCAAACTTAAACTTGAATCCGAAAATATCAAAAACTGAATTGACCTGAACTCGAATTAATCTGAACCCAAACAAGTCCGAATCCAAGCTTGAATTTAAAAACAAACTGAACTCAAAAGAAATCACCTTGAACCCAACAAGTACCACCTCTACATATTACCATTACGTCACCATAGAACCAATACATTAACTAATATAACCAAAAAATTATGTGCGCACAGGAGTTATAGGCAAGACAACCTTATTGGAAGCATATTTGGCAGCTAAATATTGTAATCAGCTACTAATTTTTTTTATTTGCTGATCCTTTTTTGATCAACATGCTTCAGCTTGGTATGAGAGGAGACAAATGAAAAAGATCTACTCCCCCCTTTTGGAAGGAATATTGGCCCTTTACCTTGGATTTGAATGGATACAGGTAACATATCACATTATTGAAGTAGTTGAGGAATCAATCGGAAATGATGAAAGAAATCCATTTATTTATTTATTTATTTGTAAGAACAGTTAACTAGTTTGGGGTTCCTTCTTTTTTTTTCCGATGCAACTTTTGACAGACAAACAACATTCTTGCACCTATTATCACACACGGCATATACTCGATGGTCATATTGGGACATCGTCTTTGGAAGATACATGACCACCGCGGAAGGCTACGCCAGAGAATTCAAGTGCTTAAATCGGAGGGAAAGAACTCAAACAAACTATAAGGCAGAGCAGTTGATGAAAAACAATCGAGAAATGGAGAAATTTTGTATATTACATACAGAGTCTAGAAAAAAAAATAGAAATATTATGCATTAGGGTTGTAATATTACACAAACAAATACGCTGTATAGTAACAGTGTGCTTAAGAAAGTAAGGGCAAGCCCAAAGCATCAAACAACAATTTTTTAGTTGTATTTACACAGTGATACCTGTTTTTTTATACATTAAGAAAAATGAGAAAAAAAAAAGGAAAATGAAAAAGAAAATGACAGGTCAGCCGAAGGCCTAAAGAACAACAAAATAAGTAGAATGGATATGCATTTAGAAACCAAATGAGCAAAATCCACATTAATTAAATAAAATAACAGGAAACTTTGTGCAGTTGGTGCCTACATTGTAATATTTATACATAAACTGCTCAAATATCATATGATTGTGTCGCATCAACTTATGGCAGAATGATTATGATATGAACCTTGGCTACTTCATATCCAGTTCGTTGTTTCAATCCTCTAACTAGGAGATGATGCTGGTAAAAACGTGATAGCCATGGCACATCTCCAAGAGAGGGCAGTGTATAGCAATTGAAAATAGGATGAGGAAAGCAGATCGACTCGGGCTAGAACAGGTTGGTCCAATCCAAAGATTAGAGCTAAAAGATTGATTTTTTCTTGAGCCGCTGTCATATTTGCCCAATTCAAAAAAAATGGGCTTTTAATATAACTCAGACCGAGGTAACCAAATTCTTGAATCACTCATATTTGGATAACTTTAGACCCAAAAATCTAAAAGAAAATCGGGTTAGATTCCTTAATTTATCATCAGTCACCAAACTTCCATCTATTTAATCGTGTGAGAGGGAACACATTACACATTTAAGTCCTTCCTAACTTCTAAGAGCCTGTCTTTTATCTAAGCTAATACGCACTTGGGATTCCTGTTTTTTTAATAGTATTCTGTATGTTCTGACGATGCTGGATCCCTAAAGCATATTTCATTAACCAGCTGTTAGCAATAAAGTGATGGAAATTCAAGTAAAATACTAAACTCTGAGATTTATTAATGTTTTATTTTTGCTTAAAGGATATCACACAAATGGCAAATGGAGAGGTTAGTCCTAGAAATTCTGTTTTTGACTGATGCTGGCAACGTTAAGCTTTCGTCGGTTGGTATCTATTGGTTTCCCAAGTATTAAATGAGGAAATTTTATTAGCAAAAGAAGTTTGTAATAAGTGCATCATTATTTATGCCTCTTTATTCTACTTACGTGATGTCTAAACTCTAACAAGAAGACAATATTAGCAGGGATTAATTCGTTCCTCTCCCTAGAAACATGTTTAAAACAACAACACTGTAAAAACAAGCCATCACAGTTAATTTGCCTCGGTAGAGTTTCCAAGCAGCATCATCTGCATTCTGATGATAGCTTTCTTGGTACAAATTTTGGTCAAATATATAGTGCACATTTTCAATCCATGGCAATGATTCATTCCATTTTATCCTATGCTGTAATGCCATTTTCAGTTCCAATTTTTTTTCAGATTTTACTAACTGTTTCTAGAACATTCTTTATGATTTTGTTTATATATTATTTATAGTAATAATATTGTTTTAAGTAACATAATTGATAATTTTATTCATTGTATTTAATACATTCAGTGGTGGTGATATTATTATGTGTAATAATCTTGAAAGTGTGTAATGATCAGCAAAATCATTATATATATATATATATATGAATCCCAAGCTCATGATATGAGACAACATCATAATTGGTTGCCTGACAAGTATAAAA
>JBBYHM010000026.1:11777326-11791339 GCA_038381775.1 Adansonia rubrostipa
AGTCTAAACAGCCTATATTTTAAGGAACATTGCACATCAAAGAATTTGATCGAGGAATATAACTAAATTTATAAAATCCAATATGACAAGACTCTTTATCTCTTTGCAATCATAAGCGACGTGTGTATTGCTTCTTGATTGAGATTACTGGTATAGGTATATTTCCGGGGGTAGTCCTTCTTTGTCAGTTAATTCTTTGGCTGCAAAATAATTTTCCAACCTTCCAAATTTAAATATAATAGTTGATCCTCCTTAATTATCTTATGAAATAATTGGTATTATAAATTTAATTTGCATGATATCAGAGCTTTCAGATTCATATTCTAACAAAAATTTCTCTCTTTTAATATTCTTTCATTCAATGTTTTAGTGTTTATTAGGTTGTACATGCATTACTGCTTTGATATCTTTTTAATTTACATTTTTTTTTACATCTGGGTTTATATAAAGTCTATTAATTATTTATCTGATTTACACGTAAGATAAACATTAAAATTTAAATATAATACTTAGATTAATTTTCAATTAGGTTAAAACTTTTAAGATAATTAATAATCTAAATTTAACAATTAAAGTAAAAAAAAGAAAGGATTATTACTTAGTAAAAAAAATGGATTAAGGGGACCATGGCAGCATTACACATAAATATACTGGGGGCTTGGGGCAAGGCATCTTTTCTTTTATCGAGTAACAGAAAAATGAATATGATGGGTCAAAATCCCATGACATCCCCACTGACGCAATGACTCCAGTTCTGACAAAATTTTTATTTATGGTTGCTTTTGTACTTCTGTATGGTTAGCATTGGGAAGAGATTGAGTCATTACTCACAGACCATAGGCCACACCACTACGTCCTTTTCAATGTTTTCACATAGAAGACATGAAACTAGAAAGAATTTGGATCAGATTGGTCTTAAACCTAATTACACAGGCCCAATGTATAGCTCATATGATATGCCTAAAGATACAAATTAGGCCCATCATTATCTTGTGGATTCGATCTCTTGGAAAAAACACACTGCATGAATTCCAATTGCGTAAAGAACCTGAAATAATATAGTACTGTTGCGTTGCGTTAAGTCGCGAATTGATTGTCCTTTACATTGCAACAGGTCGGTGGTCGGATACAAAGAACAATGGCATGACATTACACTTTGGCCCTTGCTTAATTAAAACTAATCCCAGATGCAAAATCACCGATGAAAGAAAAACCAACTTCGGCTTGTTGTATTTAGTCCATACAGATACTGAAATTTTGAAGTTGACCTGCTGAGATTTAGGTGATTCTAAATACAACGTGTGCTTGTAGATTCAGCACTGTGAACTGGAAGTACAGAAAGTCTCTCCCCGCAGTGATTTCAGTTGCTGAAGCACCGAGATGAGTGAGTCGTTTTGAGTCAAAAACTATTAAACTCTAATGAGATCTTGGCCTTCATCCGACCGAACAAAAAAAAAAAAAAAACCACCCTGCATTTGATTGTCTCTTATTTTTCCTTAAATATTTTGTTTCATAACTATACGCTGATTGATGGCTCTCTTGTCTTGTCTTCGCAATCGAATAACCCAAAACGCATAAAAGGTCAATGCTTCTATCCTTCACTTTCTATGTAATTTTGTTGGACTAATATTTCTTAGAAATATTATGATTATGGTTTCTAATTTAACTTTTGAATCTTTCAAATTCTTGTGGCTTGATAAGTGAAAACGTAAGAAGCATTTATTTATTTCAGCAGTTTGCTGAAATTCAACTGCTTTTATTCATAATGACTAAGCCGCACATCCTTCATTTTCAGTATGATAATATTTCATAACTCCACCTTCTTCAAACCTAGGCCATTTTATATGTTTGAGTTTAATATTTGGGCTCAAAATTGGAATAATAATTAATAAATCCATTATATATGTTTCTTTTGTTCAAAATTAATAGTGTATAAAACCGGATGAGGCTGTTCTTTGTGTGATAGAGTCTTTATTTGTTTCATATTTATAATTTTTTTTTATGAAAGGGAGAATTATTAAATTAACACACACAGTAATTTTATTGCTAATTGAATTAACTTATAATTAGAAAAAGAGAATGTTTCTTTCTGGTAGAAAGATCCAATAGGTCTGCAGATTTTCTTTTTATTATAGACTTTTGCTCTATTTGGATGGTTGGTCCCACTCTTTCCATCGCACCATCACATTGAATTTGAAAGTTTGTTAATTCTTAATTATTCAAAAGGAGTTCCTTAAATTTTGAAATCTTTGAAAAAAGAAAATATTCATTGTGCTTGCTTTTGATCATGCAAAAGTGTAATAGGTGTCTATAAGTATTCGTCAAAATTTTCAAGATATAAAGAAATTGTAATCTATATATATTTTTTTAATTTTATACATAAAAATGATTTATTTGAATTAAAAAGGTTTTGCGTGATTAAAAGATGTTTATAGACATCGATTAACTAACCCTTTGATTATAATCATAATTAAGAAAAAAAAAAGAAAATGCAACAAAAAAAACCACAAAATATTCCATGTCAATTACATTATTACATCACATACGCATAGACTAAACTAATATTTGGTACCAAGGTTGTGTGGTCATAAGATTATTAAAATAACTTTCTAGTTGATTTAAAAAAAATAAATAAATAACTAGTGGGACCTCGGATTTAAGCATAGACTAAGGATGTTGAAAATTACTTTGTTTCATTTCCGGTTTGATGTCGATGTTTTCATTGAGATAATCGAAAAAAAAATATTGTTAATTTTTTAATAATATTTTGAACGACTACAATTAATCCATGAACATAGACTCCATGGGAGCACTTTTTCGGAAGAATCATATGCTGCCTGGTGGTGAATGGGACGAAGATAACTATAATCGATTTATTTTATTCACATTTTGACCTTAAAGTCTAACATCTTAAATTAAAAACAAGAATCAAGAATCTTAAGCTGTAAATCTGAAATTGTTGTTCTTTTACCTGGTGTTAATTCATATGTAATCCAAGAAATTAATTGGAATTTCTTTTAAGGTTTACAATTTGGATGCGTTAATTTCCTTGCAATGAAACAAACAACTAAGAGCCTGTCGCTCGGTGAAAAGGTATTTGATCCAGTCATTGACCAAATTTTGGATTCAAGCTTGAAATGATTGACATTTAATGTTGGATAGATACAAAATATATTGCACATCATTTTAACTATGTCTTACAAAAGCATGATTTGGACAACTAGGAATTCAAGCCAAAAATGAACTTATCCAAAACTCATGCTCAACCCAGAAAAGAAAAGGGGTAAAAAGAAAAAAAAAAAAAAAAGAACTCCATCAGTCCAGTTTCTAATCTAAGTTGTACACTATATTATTAATATTATGCAAACAGAAAAAAGGAGGAAATAATTGTTTGAAGAAACAAGTTGCAGGGTTGTGGCATATATAGTCGAAGAGACGAGCAAAAATGGCTAGGTAAATCCCATGTAAGTCGCAGCTAGCGCAAGAGCAGCTCATATGCATCTCTCCTGGGCTATAACCCGTTAATATGGGAAGATGTCCATTGTATTTTTTACAACTTAGCTTAGCCAAATAGTAATTCATTGAGACTTTGCTTTGCTGCGTCTTTCTTGAAAGAAGAAAGAGAAAGAAGAGAAAAAGTCGAAAGGGTTTGACTTGGGTTATTGATTGGATGAGGTTGTCCTTGTAAGATCCGCCAACTCCGCTTCTCAAATCCCCCAATGTTTCCGTCACATGTTAAAGAAACCGTCCTCTGCCCCCTCTTTCTCTAGACTTGACTCTGGAGACCTAGAATACAGGGGGAGGGGAGGGGCAGAGGGGCATTTTTCCAGGATTAGGAAGGACAAGGCTGTTTGCCAAAAACAACTGTCGCTTTGGTGGAGAAATTACTTGCTACCTGCTAATGCTCAACAGTCAAAGACAGGATATATCAGATTAAATTCC
Organism: Adansonia rubrostipa; assembly: GCA_038381775.1. Taxonomy (NCBI): domain Eukaryota; kingdom Viridiplantae; phylum Streptophyta; class Magnoliopsida; order Malvales; family Malvaceae; genus Adansonia; species Adansonia rubrostipa. Next base: position 11,781,269 of record JBBYHM010000026.1, read on the forward strand.
AATTACATTTATTGATTAATTTCTTCCCACGTACTTACCCACTCTTTTTCTTTCTGCTGACTCCTTCAATACCCAGAACCCTACGAAGGAATGGTAAATGATTTATTGGTTAATGGACGAAGACAAAAATGATGACATAGTAAGGGTTGCGTTTATGATTATCAGAATTAAAAAATTACGGTTGCTTCAGAATTCGGCCTTATATTTGTTGACAATAGCATTTAAGTATCCTAGTTTAAGAATTAAGATTTTAATTTACCTTTCTTCAAGAAAAAACAGTTTTTTTGGGCAGCATCTACAACTCATAATTTAAGGAATAAAAATCATTAATTAATGTTGCCTTTTTTTTTCCAGGTCTTCGTGTGAGTAATTTATCTCAGCCACTACACGGAGCATTTAATTCAATTTAATTTAATTTATTCCAGAGGAGAAGCCCTAGCCTTTAAATTTGCATAGGCTTACAAACTATAAACAGTTTGTAGCAATTGCTTCTTTTTCTCCTGTTTTCCACTGTACTTATAACAGCTCACAAATTTCTCAAGACAATTCTAAGCTTCTCCGACGAAATTTGTGGCCTGTACTTCACCAATTATTATTATTACTATTATTACACACTAGTCTTTGCAGGTCTATTTACACGGTTCGAAAAAATTGTCCTTGGATTAGGAATGCAGATCTACTTGCCGTTCATAAATGTCAATATTTAAATCTTAAATTTAACTTCAAGACTTCCTGATTATAATCTCAAACTCTAACTTTCTCTTTTAGAGGTTAACTAAATATTATATGCATTAGTATCACCTCAATTTGGTTCAAATACCAGATTTGGGTACATAAGATTTCGTTACAATTTGTATATATGTATTGATTTTTTATGATAAGACATAAATTATTAAATATATCAAAATATTAAAAAAATATATATAATTTATATTAAAAATAATATATTAATATTTTTATTATGTTAAATATATTATATCATATTAATTATATTAAATTCTTATTTGTTAAATATTTTATATTCCTGTAATTAAAATTATAAAATTTAGTTCAAACTCTCCGCTCTTGTTAAAAAAAAAAAAAAAATTGAATGGGAAGAGCGTAAGTACTAATGCTTTTGCATGTTCCAGTCAAAAAAGTAAATTAAATTGAAGAAAGATAAGGATGAAGTTCAACCAATAGCTAAGCCCAAAATTTTCAGCTTTGGCAGGTACGTATAGTTTCCAACAAAATGACACGATTTACCATATAGGAAAGACAAGTGCAAAAGTCACTTCGACATGAAAGACAAGTACAAAAGTCTATGACCTTTTGCACCGTAAATCTAAGTTAGGCTTAGGTTAAGTTCTTCTGACATGTTGCTAGCTACAATGAATCTTTGAAGCAAGTGAAATATATTTTATAAATTGCCAAAACCCCCGCCCCAAATTCACCTACCGTCCAACTGCACCTTTGACTATATTTATTTCAACCTTAATGATCTTATACCTTTATTAAAGTTCACTTAACGGTATTTATTAGAATTTTTTAATATTTTTCATTTTTAAAAGTTTTTTATATTAAATTAATTATTTTAATAAAATTAAAAATTTTATAATAATTATAAAAAAAATTTATTTTTACTTGTTAACCAATGTATGTAGACACTAATTACTATTTGCCTTTATATCGTGATTGCTGTCCTACAAGATAATACAATTCTCATTCTCATTAAACCGACACACAGTCAGATTGGGATTCTAAGAAACGAGATTATAGCAAGAATATTAAAAAGTTTCTCACCACGAATATGCGTGCGTGTCTATCTATATATATATATATATGTATGTGTGTATAAAATATAAGTATAACTAGTCACTTCAAGAACATTTAAAAGGGGTATATGAGAATACCTTATAAATAAGTAAAAAGAGTACGACAAAGGTATATAAACCCTAGATTATACTCTGCGTTGATGTTACGTGGATCCAAGAATTGGATTTGACATCAGTGATTCCTGCGCTCAATCTTCCTTCTCTTGTTTAAGCCCTTTTAAAGTATTAAGGGACGACTGTGACCAACAAAAAACCTTCACTACCTTTTACTCTCCATAAATCAGAATGTGCTCCTAACGCGCCTTGATAATTAGGGTTCCTCCCAGTAACCCTATTTTTTAGTACTGTGAGTTATTTGTTTTTAATACCGCTAAGATTTAGTTTAGTATTATTATTGAAAATTTTAAGTTAAAAAATTTTTGGTTGAAAAAGTTTGTTTAGAAAGTATAATAAAAAATATGATTTAAAAATTTTTAAGTATTTTGAGAAGTTGAATTATCAAAAAATATGTTTAAAATAATAATAATAATTTAGATATGTGAGGATAATAAAATTATTTTATTCAAATATGAGCTTTCAAATAGCAAAAGCTCTATTTTCTTAACTTTTTAATTCTAATTGTAAAACTATGACTTTAAATACAGAAATAAAAATTTTTTACCTATTTAATATTATATTTATAATAAAAAATAACTTTTTATCTTAAAAACAGTAATAATAATAATGTTGAAAGTTAAGTTAGTTGCCTATTCAAGTAAGCTGTACCCTGGTAACGAGAATCTTGCTAAAGTTTAATTAACCTACTAATTCACCTAATTCAAGTCTAGGTGATCAAAAGGTGAACTCATCCTCAATAATGAGTTTGCGTTACGCCTACTAAAGCTACAACTTTTTTTACTGCTCATAACTCATTCCCTAATTCTCCTTTAGTTTCTTTGGAAAATGGTTACATAGTTCTTGAAATCAAATTTGATGCAATTTTTAGTTTACAAATCTTAAAAATTTTGAATGGTTTAGGATCATCGAGCAGCGTAGTTAAACTTTCAAATAACAAATCTTCTTGTGATGTACTTGACTGTCATCAGCATCTGTTATCACTTCCAAAGCTATGGTCTATAAATCCCTTACTACATCTTCTCCCCATAACAAACAAGGTGGTGTCAGTGCCGAGACTGTTTTCAATTTTTCTCGTTTTCTCTTGCCAACTTCATCTGCATTTTCCTCAATTATTTTCATCGATCTCATACTGTTTCTTTTTCCTTTTTTTTTTTTCAAATATTGACTGAGAGTTTACTTGCATGCCTAAAGTTTATTTGGTCATTATTGAAATGGGATTTTCTTCTAGCAATAATGATAATGTTGTTTTCAGTTTTCACAATTTAATGAATTGCAGAAGGCGAGGTCCACAGATAACTCAGAGTTAGAAAATTTTCATGGTTAGATAGTCCTTGCCTTAGTGCATATTCTGGCTATACAGACTGCAGACACAATCATGATGCTCTGATGTGTTGACCCAAATTATTGAGTACTTTGAATTTTGATTAGATAATTTCTAATCATATTATGATAAGGAGTAGAATTTAATCTTTATTTAATTAGGATTGTGTTTAAATAAGTCTTAATTAGATTAGGATAATGAATAAAATTTATCCCTATTGATTAGGATTATTCTTGTTTAGTTAGGATTTGGATTTGGTAATTATATATATAAGGCACTAAAGTTTTTTCTTTGTATCAATTTTTTTAAAGAAAAAAATCTCTCTTCTTGCTTAAGGACGTAGGTCACATTGACCGAACCATGTAAATCTTATGTGTTTTTTTTTATTTAATCTCCTTGTTTTACTACGTTTTTTGCACAATAAGTGGTATCAAAGCTAAGTTACCTAATGTTTCTATTTGAATATAGGTATCTAGGGGCAATTCTATTTTGCTGTTCAAGATGTCGTCTCACAAATTTAAAATTGAAAAATTAAATTAATCAAATGATTTCACTCTGTGGAAGGTAAAGATAAAGGTTGTTCTTATACAGCACGGATGTGCGACAGCGCTAGAAGGAGAAGAAAAATTATCTGAAATTTTAAGGCAGAGGAGAAGAATAAGATTTTGGCAAAGGCGAACAGTGCGATTTCGTTAAGTTTAACTGATGAAGTCTTGAGATAGGTGGTTATAGAAACGACTGTTGCGAGGTTATGGAACAAGCTAGAAAGCAAGTATCAAAAGAAATCCCTAACCAACAAATTCTATCAGAATCAACTTTTACATACCTTTCGGATGATAGGAAATATACAGGTAAATGATAATCTTAACAATTTTAACCGAATTATTTTAGACCTACAAGGTGTTGGGGTTAAAATAGATGATAAGAATCAAGCTATCGTTCTTTTATGTTTCTTGTCGAGTTAATATGAGAATTTTTTTGATACTATGCTATATAGTAGAGATAGTATTTTTGTTAGCAATATGAAGGATGTTGTGCAATATAAAGAATTAAAGAGAAAAGTCTCTGGTTCTAATGAAGACGGTGTAAAAGCAAGACTGATTGTTAGCAAAGGCAGGAATAAGGAAATGAATGGTGGTAACAGAGACAAGTCACATTCAAAATCGAGGTCTGGCAGACTTTAATGTTATCACTGTAAAGAAAAAGGGCACCTAAGGATGAAATGTCCACAGCGAAAGAAGAAAAATGAAAAAAAAAATCGACTAGCAATGGTAGAGTTGCTGTAGTATAAGATAGCTCAGCTGTGATTAAGGATAGTTTTGATAAAGGAAAAGGCAGTGATGTTTTGACTGTTAGTAGTGGAGGTTCTGCACATACCTGGGTCTAGGATACTAGTGCATCTTATCACATGACTTTCTCAAAAAAATTGTTTACATCTTTTAAGGAGTGGAATAACAATGTTAAGTTAGGTGATGATAAGGAGCTTAGTGTCAAGGGTATTGGTTCTATGCATATTAAGATGTATGATGGGATAGTCAGAACATTTGATATTTAGTATGTTCTTGATCTTCGCAAGAATTTAATCTTTATAGGAACCTTAGCAAAACAAGCGTATAATTTTTCTTGTGAAGATGACAAAATAAGAGTATCCAAAAGTGCTCTGGTCGTGATGAAGGGTAAATTGCAACATGGAATTTACATTTTGATTAGCAGTTTAGTGATGAGAACAGTGGCAGTATCTCGTTCCTTAAAGCATCATGATGATTGTACAAAGTTATGGCATTGCAGATTGGGTCACATGAGTGAGAAGAGGTTTGCAATATTGAGTAAACGAGGATTGTTTGGTGGAGCTTAAATCGAAAACTTAAAATTTTGTTCCTTGTGTTATGGGCAAATAACGCAGGGTGAAATTCAGTTCTGGCAAGCATACTTCTACTGGTATCCTTGGGTATATTCATTCAGATTTATGAGGTTATTCTCCGGTTGAATTGCATAGTGGATGCAAGTTCTTTGTTACTTTCATTGATGATTACTCTAGAAAAGTTTAGGTATATTTTCTGAAATCAAAGGATGATGTGTTTGAACTGTTGAAAGAGTGGAAGACTATGATTGAAAAATGGATTGAAAAATAAGTCAAGACATTCAAAACAGATAATGGTTTGGAATTCTGTAATGCACCATTCGATGAGCTTTGCAAGAAAGAAGGTATAGTGAGGCACCACATTGTTAGATGCACACCATAACAGAATAGAGTTGCAAAATGAATGAACCAAACACTGTTGTAGCGTGCTCGATGCATGCAATTAAATGTCGATCTCTTAAAACAATTCTGGGCCGAAGCAGTTAATACTGCTTGTTATCTGGTGAATAGATTTTCATCAACAGCAATTGATTTAAAGACTCCTCAAGAGGTATAGTCTCGTAAATCCTCTGATTACTTTAGCCAACGCATATTTGGTTATCCTACTTATGCTCATGTTAATGATGGTAAACTGGAGCTTAGGGTAATGAAATACATATTTTTAGGGTATGCAACTTGAGTTAAAGGGTATAGATTGTGGTATACTAAGAAGCATAGAACTCTAAAATTTATTATTAGCAAAGATGTTACTTTTGATGAGTCTGCTATGTTTGGCCAGAGAGAGGAGCTTGATTCTTTTGTAGGTAACAAAGATCATGGTGTTAACCAGAAGGTAGAGTTTGAGATTGAAACTCCAAAGAGGATGACAATAAATCCTGAAGAATAACCCAGAGCAATAGAAGATTTACAAACTATCAGCAAGGAAACCAAGGAGGGAAATCAGAAAACCTCTAAGGTGTGCAGGCTTTGTTAAGGTTGCTAATACTAATCTTATTGCTTATGCCTTGGCAATTGCAGAGAACATTATTTCTGATGAACCAAGGTCATACAAAGAGGCAGTTCAGAGTAAAAAATCATCAAAATGGTTGATTGCCATGAATGTGGAGATGCAGTCTCTTGTAAAGAATAATACGTGGGACCTAGTACCATTACCAAAGGGTGTGAAACCAGTAGGAAGCGAATGGGTATTCAAGAAGAAAGAAGGTATCCCTAGAGTTGAACCAACCAAGCTCAAGGCAAGGCTTGTGGGAAAGGGTTTTTCATAGAAGAAGGGAATTGATTATCATGAAATTTTCTCACCAGTTGTGAAGCATAAGACAATTTGAGTTCTTCTAAGCATGGTAAGTGCATTATATCTGGAGTTTGAACAACTTGATGTGAAAACTGCATTCTTGCATAGGAATCTAGAAGAGCAGATTTATGTCACAGCTAGAAGGGTTTCTTACTTTTGGAAAAAAAGACCATATATGTTTGTTGAAGAAATCCTTGTATAGGTTAAAACAATCTCTAAGGTAATGGTAAAAGAGGTTTGATGCATTTATGGTTTCTCATGATTTTGTGCATAATCAGTTTGATAATTGTGTTTACTCTAAAAAGTTGCTAGATGATTCCTTCATATATTTGGTGCTATATGTAGATGACATGTTATTACAGCTAAGAACAAGGTTAAAATTGACAATTCAAAAAATTTCTTGAGCAGTGAGTTTAAAATGAAAATTTTAAGTGCAGTCAAGAAAATTTTGGGCATGGAGATTTGGAGAGACAGAAAAGCAGGACTGTAGTATGTATCTTAGTAGAAGTACATTGAAAAAGTACTATAATCTTTTCAAATGGATCATTCTAAGCCAGTTAGTACTCCTTTGGTAGCACATTTTGAACTTGATGCTAGTGCACTACCTAGTACAGATGAATAAAAAGATTACATGAATAGAATTCCTTACTCAAGCACAGTTGGGAGCTTAATGTATGCAATAGTTTGTCCTAGGCCAGATTTAGCTTATCAGTGAGTCTGGTGAGCAGGTTTATAAGTAATCTTAGGAAAACTCACTGGGAGACAGTTAAATGCATTATATGATACTTGAAAGGTACGATTGATATTTGCTTGGTTTATGGTACTAATGGTTCTACTAGTGGTCTTATTGGCTATACAAATTCTGACTATGGTGGAAATCTTATGAAAAGGAGATCCTTGACATGTTATATCTTCACTTTGTATGGATGTGCTATTCGTTGGAAAGCAACACTTCAGTTTATCGTTGCTTTGTCTACCACTGAAGCAGAATATATATCATTGATAGAAGGGGTCAAGAAAGGTATATGGTTGCATGGTCTTATTAATAATTTAGGTTTGAATGTTCAGAGGCCTATCATTTGTTGTGATAGTCAGAGTGCATTGAACTCGGCTAAAAATTCAGTTGATCATGAAAGATCAAAGCATATTGATGTGAGGTTGAATTTCATTTGCGATGTAATTAAAAAAGTTATTCTCCATAGAGAAGATAGCCACAACAGATATGTTGACAAAGTCATTAGCTATAGAGAAGTTCAAGTATAACTTGGACTTGGTAAATGTTCGCATAGCATAAGGCATTTCAGGGCATGATGGGAGAGCGATATTCTTGGTTTTGAAGAAGGCTTGGAAATTCAAGCCAAGGTGGAGAATTATTGAGTACCTTGAATTTTGATTAGATAATTTCTAATTAGATTATAATAAAAAGTAGACTTTAATCCTTATTTAATTGGAATTGTGTTTAGATAAGTCCTAATCAGATTAGGATAAGGAATAGAATTTATCCCTATTGATTAGGATTATCCTTGTTTAATTTTTTATTTTAAATTATGATCTATTTATAAAGAAGTAATTGTTTTAATACAATATTTAATAAATTAATTTGCACTTAATTATTTTATATATGCAATGTTGAACACGTGATGAGGTGTCCAATGTAGACGTGAGATTTAAATTAAAAAAAAAAAATTCAAGTTTTGGATGTCCACGACCTCATCAGGTTGGATTGACATCCTTGCTATGATTGAAAAATATAGAATTATAATTATTAAATACATGCAACAAGAGGTTCAAAAAGTAATGAAGATTGGAATTATTAAAATTCTACCTAATGTCTTAGAATAAGCCAAATTACTGCTTGGTCAGAGCACCATTAGAATTGGAAAGGCGTTATGGCTGGCAATTGGTTAGGCTTTCATTTTCATGGGCTGGCTCAGCACGAGCTTACACGGTTGCACTTAATAGGGGAAAAGAATATTTAATGATAATGATAAGATTAATTAATGTTTAGCATTAGAATATATATTTAACCGAAATTAACTAGTTGCATTAAACTTGGGTCAATCTTTTTTTTATTTCATAAATGGCTTCAAATGGAAGATAAATAAGAGAAGTCTTAACTCCTGAAAATTTGTACTTATCATATAGCACAATCCAGCAATTAATTTTAGGGTATTTTAATACGTGAATGAAACAAATTCAAATTCCTGAAAAAGGGTTATGATAAATAAGCGTTATTTTCACCATATTATAACTCTAGATTTAGGGACTTCTTTTCTTTTTTGGCCGAAAGATTTAGAGAGTTTTTATATAGTAAAATAAAGTAGCTCGTAAAATTAAAAACATAAAAAATACCAAAAAGAAAAGCACATTTGATTTTTCTTTTATCTATCAATTAGTTCATATATATAATATTTTATGTTTTTTTAGTAATCATATAAATATAAATATAATATAAATTATTAAATATATTAAAATTTTAAATATTAATATAATATATTATATATATAAATATATGATATTAATCATTTTAGTTATATTTGAAAATACGTTTAATATATGATTTTTATGTTTATTGTACAAACAATAGTCCAGATAACTTCATGAAATATATAGCATTAGCTAAACCGGTATAATCCAAATTTCCCCCCGTGTCAAGCTAAAACAAGGGGCAATGACGGCTAGAAGGCAGAGAGGAGTGCCGTCCCGGCTGTGGTAGGAGGAGACGACAAGCATGGGACCCACCCGCCGCACCTTCGTTGCCCACTTGCCCCATGTGTCCCATATTTTTTAATTTAAAATTTCTTTTTTAAATGAAAATTTGTGCCTCTCTCTCTCTCTCTCTCTCTCTCTCTCTACCCTTCCCTCCCTAAACCAAACTTAGGTCAACTTGTGTAGCACTAAGTACTAACCATAGTTAACCATTCCATGACCAAAATCTGTCATCTAACCCCCACCCACACATTCGTCCTTATCTCCCCCCCTTCTATGGTCCGTTTGCTCAAAGTAAGAAACCATGAACCTTCCGCAAACCTCCAATCAAAAAACAAAATCAATTTCTTAATTAGTTTAGTATATCAATTCATTTTTAATATATTAATAATGAGTTTTTAATTTTATAAGTAAAATTGAAATTAAAAAAATTATCATAGAGATATATATTGTTTTATTACATCAATTTATAAAATTTTTAAATTTTACTAATAATAAATATGGTAATTTGTCCAAATTTATTTATGTTCAAAAGATTTCTTCATCCAAAACCATTTTCTCTTTAAGATCAAAATTTCTAATTAAAGAACTTCTCCGCTTATAAAAATGGAATGTTATTGTCTTTAAGTCCACGCACCAAAATGTGAGAGTAGGGTTGGCACTTGGCATCCACCGGCTTTCTCATCTCAAAAACATATATTAAAAAATTTTCTCAACCAATAAGTATTCATTTTTTTTAAATATATATTTAAACTTTTGGGTGAGGGATGACTGCGTTTTTCTTTTTCTTTCTGAGAATTTGTCCCCTCTTTGTCCTCTGTTTCTTCCCCTTCCGTTTCCTTTCCCTGCAGTCGATATCTCCCCCTCTTGTTGTTGTTGTTGTTTGTTTTTTATTTTTTTGAATATAAAAAAGCAAAACTCCTTATGAGCTATTCAATTCTTGTATTTCTTCGAGTCC
>JBBYHM010000026.1:11798308-11809361 GCA_038381775.1 Adansonia rubrostipa
AACATCATCATTCTAATGCTACATTAACTCTAAATTTGATGGGTTCTTCCGCAAATTTAGAAAGATATTTTTATTTATTTAATTGCCTGCTATTTCATTTGGAGAAATTCCCATGTCAGTTGCCCTGGCCGAGTATGGTAGAGTTTAGGATGTGATTTCTGATTTCTTTTCTTGTTTCAAAAGTGTTGATTGTTTGATATAGGTATAGTGAAATACTATCATGATTTTTTTAAAAAAAAGGGTTACCTTGAACTGCATGAGGGAGGATATTGACAAAAAAATGAAAATGCTTCTCTATGCAAATGGCAACATCAATCATTTTTTTGGCACTCTCACAGCTCATTTTGTCTGTATACACCTTATTATATTTTTAGCTGTTTGGGCATATGTAATCATGGTTATTTATACACGGAATTTTGTCAAATTACATATGATTATAAGAAATTAAGCCCACGAAAATGTTCAGGTTAGCATTGCTTGTTTATCTGACATTATGTCCGAAATTATTAGGTGTGTTCCGGAAACTTATGACCTAACTATAGACGAGTATTGGAAACGGACTTGTAGATTTGTTTTAACTTTCTAACTTATATCGTTTTCATCCATTTTTAAATCTAATATTTGGATATCCAAATTCTGTGCATTGCGAGATGAGCTTGTTATAGGTTTATTTATCCCTGCGCTTTCTTTCAGTAAATTTGTTTGTCAAGTTTTTATTCTATCCCGATGAAAGGTCGGAGGATAAGAGGCAAAGTAGTATTTTCATCATTGAGAGGAACACAATGCCACTTTTATTTTCTTACATTGGTCTGTTAAATACGTTTAAAGGTTTTAGATAGCTAGGCCTCAAGCTATCATCAGGGAAATCATGATTGAGAAGGAAAGGAGATTGAGAAATGGTTCCTGTTTCAAGATGCATTAGGTCATAGATACTTTAATCAATTTCAGTTGGAAATAGGAGTTTGTCTAAACCTTTTTTTTGGTAGTTATTCACCCATAGGGACTACTTGCTAGATGAGAAAAAACCAAGTATTTGAAGTTCTAAGTTGTGCCCAAGGAATGTGGTCATTTTTCATAACCGATTCCTATTGAACATTGTGCAAGTGCATCTTTGTAATTTTTATGTACTTTCCGAGTTCATGGAAAATTTGTACAAATTTGATAATCAATATCTCTATGCAACTATTCTCGATAAATATGTGCAAGAAATTGCAGAGAATTTTGTCTGGACTGTATTTTGGATTTCAATTAGCATTTGCGGTTTTGAAGGTTGGGTTCGATTTTATCCTTTTGGGACCTTTTTTTTTGGATGATATTGCCCATTAACTTGGAATTAAGAAAGATATTCAATCTTTTTGTCAAAGTATGCATGAGGGTATTGAATAGAAAGATATAGTCTTTTGCACAATCTCTGGAGAAAAGGAACTGAGAGCTGAAGCATATCGAAGATTTTGACTCTAGATTTCTCCCTTTATATTTTTGGATCAATATAATTCTACACTTAAGTCAAATTTTTTGGAGTTAGGCAATGGAAAAGCATTGAAGCAGATGAGTTAGAATTTTTTTGGACTGCATGGGATGGCTGAAGAGTTTTGTTTTATCAATTCTCTTTTAAAAGTTCCAACAAACTTGCTTTTCCAAGATTTGTTCACTTTTATTGGACTTTCACTCTTGTTTATATCATGTAGCTTGTGGTCTTTCCTAGTCTGTGCATTTATGATTTGTATAATTAAAAAGGAAACGAACGAGAATGTCAGATAAGATTCAGGAGTGAATGGGGACTTTCTAACGTCTATATTAAGTCAAATGTGGGCATAAGTCCCTCTTATCTTTGTGGAGTACTAACTAATTTTCAAATGGATGTGAACTTTCTTGGGGCAAGTTTTTTGGTGAAGCATAATAAACAAGATAAAGAACTTCATTATTTTCTTTTATACTTGCTTATTTGTCCTTGTACATATTCTATGTACTTGGTTTTGAAGTAGGTGCTTTTTTTCTTCTTGGTCCTAGTTTCTTACAATGTTTTTGATTCATTGTAATAGGAATTCTATTGCACCATATTCCAGCATTTTACAATAATGCAGTTGTTTGGTTCACAAAATGGCTATTCTTCTGAATAACCTATTATGGCCTTATTCCTAGAAATCACTGAATAGCCATTTAAGTTCTCACCAAATAGCTATTCCGATCTTAGGCATAATAAGAAATTGCTTTAGGGGATTCGAATTTATTACAATCGAACTTCATATTATTCTATTCCACTGAACCAAACTATTTCATACAGTTATTTCATTACATTCTTACTCTATTCTATTCCCACAAAATAGTTATTCCATTATAGCTTTATTCTATTTCAGTAAACCAAACATAATGTTAGTTCATTTGGAGTCATTAACTTTGTTACCAAAGCTTTCCTAGAAATCAAATCAAATTCTTTCATTGCTGCATGATGAGGTTGGACGTACCAGGGTCAACTGCCTTATGTAATTAAAATTACAAATTAGCAGCAGTGGGCCATCTAAACTTATAGTATAGTTCAATGTAACCTCTAACTTCAGCTCTTTCAAGAATAAGAAACGCGTCAATTTTTCTTAATACGAAGCTTACTTAAGTGTGTGTATGAAGAGGAAGAGATCAACATGTCATATATATTAGAAATTATATTGTAAAATATTTCGGTATGGTATCTCACAGATGGTGAATGCACTTCATACCTGTTAGAGTCATGGCAAGAGATTAAATAAATCTGATATTTACGTTTCTTTATAAGATTATCTTTGTAATGAACACCTTAATTACCATCTTTTTACTAAGGAGAAGTCCTTCACCGTAATAGGGTTGTCAACAATTTATCAGTCAGGTGGACAAAATGGTGGTTAATGGAAATTGCATGGATCATTTAAAGTCAATTGCAGCATCAAACCCTAATGTTCATCATATTTGTGTACAATCCCACTCATCAGCTCTGAGTCTACGGTTAGCGGATAGATGCACCTCTGCTTCAGTGTCATATGCAATGCTCTAGGTTTTATACATTGTCAGCCTTTCATTTGTATTTTTAGTAATTATATCTTTAGCAAGACAATTTCCAACTTGACATCATAGGTGATTATTTTGCCAATACAAAAGTTGGTCTTAGCCACACAATATATTCACTGCAGGAGTATGCAGAATAGCAATGTACCTTTGCCTCTTAAAATTCCAACTCACTGCTTTCTAAAGCTAGGATTTGACTTTTTATTTAGATTTTCTATCTATGAAGTTGGTTGTGCTTCTTTTCTCGTTCTGACTGTTCCATATTCTGGTTTGATTGCAGTTTGATGCCCAAGGTCCAATTTCACCCTTATCTCTAATAACTCTTTACTTTTCGTCTGTTTTCTGTTTTGTTCTTTCTCTCTGATGTCTAAATTCTTACCAGAACTGAAACCTGTCGGATAAAACAAGATAACAAACCAAATTAAGATTGATATCTTCGAATTGCCAACAGTTATGCGTTTTTTACTGCAATCTTAGCATCTTGATAGAAATCAAAGACAAATAAACAATATGGAAGCATATATACAAGTGATGCTGATGAATGTGTGATTTATAGGCCTTTTTTTTAGCTGATCTGTTGCCGAAGTGGTGGCCGATGATTTCATTATAGAGTTTTAAAGATCATTACATCTTCATTTTTCTTGTTTTCTGGAGCTTAATTGCAACGTTTTTCGATCCTTTGCCGAAATTAATAAAACTTGAAAGATCCACTAGAACCTTGTACAAGTTCTTGTAGGAGGACGAAGTAAACAACTACGAAATCAACTAATAGCATGTTTGATGCGTAGGATGATCGATGCATAAATATAGGATAAGATAAGATGATTATCGTTTCATCCTACGTTTGGTGCATACATAAAAGCGACGAATGGATTACAAAGAGGATTAGTTATCAGAGAGGATTATTTTTAATCCTATGGGATTATGCATTACGTATTTATACATTACTTATTTTATTTCTAAAACCTCTAAAAATCGACTTAAAAATTTTCTAAGAGGACAAGTGTTATTCTTTAATTGGTCAACCCAAATTACATTTTTTTCCCTCTCTCTTATGCGACTCTCAATCCTTGCTCACGCAAAACATGTGAGATAGAATGACATTATTTAATCTAATTTTATCTGTAATCTTATATTATTCATTCTTATTCATCATTTTGTATGAGGAAAGGCACCCTAAATGCATTATCATTGCGCAATATTGTACGATTTGAAATGGTATCGTTGAGCCCGATGATTACATATGAGGCCAACAAGGGCAGCTTTGATGACCTATTGTATGCGATGACTGAACCAGTATATTTATTGTGTTTTTGGGCTTTTTAAGTTTAAATTGTCCCTCTCTCGACCAAATATACAATCGGAACTCTCCCTTAAGCTTTGTTTTAGAGAATCCAACAACCAATAAAGCTTGCAAAACCTAAATACACTGCAATGTTAAGCCAGATGCAAAGCTCGATTATGCACGTGTCTGCTGTAGAATTATTTGCCATTGTGTATAATTAGTTCCTTTTATCAAATCTCGTAGACAAAATTATGTTTTTCCGCAGAAGTCATTTGAAAATTTTTTTGGGTAACGAAAGAAAGCATAATTGATGCTTCAACTGAGCGTTTCATATTACAACCTGAGATCTTGGTAGCCTGCCAGATGGACCAAAATTAATGTCCATGCAAAGTAGCCGTAAATTGGGCTGAATACACTATATTGAGGAGAAATTTTGGTCAAGAAAAATATGTCATGAATATGAATTAACTGTCCAAAGTGTCGGATACAGAAATTATGTTAGCTGATACTGTCTTGTATTTATTTCATTATTTCATAGTAATTTTTGTTCATCAATCATTTGTGCTCACGCACATTCAACCTATCTTCTTCAAGAAACTCGGCGCAGTTTTGATCACCAAGCCCAAAATCAGTATGATTTTTCACCTCCGTGAAAGCAACAGCATCCTAAGCTTGTCAATCATTCTTGGTGGCAGACTTCTCTCTCTTTCTTCCCACATATGTTGGTACACACGAGTTGCAAGCAAAGCAGCAGCCTCTGGTAGGTTGACCTTAAGAGAACTAACAATAGACGACCGTTAGCCTTCTTGTTTTGGAGCTAATGACAAAGTTCGAGGGAGTTGGGCTTTCGGCACAACCCACCCACCAACTGTGCCAGCAAGCAATATTTTGCGAGACGGTGAAGAATATCAATGCACTAAGAGCAAAGAGCGCTTCTCACGGCTTTCATTCTCTCTAACCACTCTTGGCACCATCTTACCCCAGCTTGCATTTGCATTTGCAGTAGCATTTGGATTTGCATATGCTTTCCGCTCCTCTTCTCAAAAGGAGGCCTCTTCTTTGGACTCTTTCGGCTCCCTGAACTAAGCTTTCTTTTGCTTTATCTCCATTTACCCATTATTATATTCTATTAATTAATATATAATCTTTCTTGTTAAGACTTTTAGTCGTCTTTGTTTAACTAAAATATTGGGAAAAGCTTCCTTTTCGATTCATGAAAAGTCTTAATTATCTCTTGGAAGAAAACCCAATTGAATAAAGCATTGAATGGGTTCATAATAAAAAAATTAAGAGTAAAGCTAGACAAAAATGGGTGTCGTCATTGTCAGTGGCACAAAATTCGTCCTCTCTCTCTCTCTTTCCATTGATTTTTCTTTTGGAGCCAGTGAGGGCATTTTTTATTGAGATTAATGATGGGTTCGATAATTTCTTTTAAGTTATTTAACTAATGCTTTTCCAGGAGGCAGGTGGCTGTATTGATGTCCGATCAACTGGTACTGTCCTGCCTATACAATGATGCGTGAAATTTTCATTCTAAACCCAAACCTTTGATGACAATAGGATATGCTTATGTGAAAGCTATTGAAGCATTACTTCCATTACTTGATGACGAGGTTTGATTCAAACTTCAGACTGAGATAAAAAAATCCTGTTTATGGACTTTAAAACATGGTAATTGGGTCATGAAAACTGGGTTAAGAACCCCAATCAACTGTGAAATATATGTTGTACTTCATCCAAACCAAAATCCAATGTCATGATCACAATTACAGTGTAGGCATTTTCCAGATGTTGAAGAATGGAAACCATGACTCAGAAAACAAATCAAATCAAACCTAATAAAGAGGACATTAATTGCAAATTTAAGTTGGTAAATTAGGGTTTAATTAAAACGTAGCCACTGTGGGGGATTGGAGCCCACCAGAGCTGAAATATGGAGCTGCAAAACTGGAGTCACGTGGGGGTATGGATGGAATAAGCCCGAAAACCCCAGAACCCAGACCCCATGTGAACGCATTGATGTTTGAGCCTCTTCAATAACACGTGCTTAGGAGGGTCAAAAATCACAATACTATATTATATTTTATGCTAGCGACTACCTCCATGGTCCATCGCCTCGCCAACTGCTGATGTGAAATTGCTCTACTTATTATCTTCCTACCTAAGATCTGACTGATTTTCTCAATTTTCTTGGTTAAACGTTTATCAAGCTTTTAGGTATCATTATATACCTCATAAGGTTCAGTAATCTTGGCTTTTACATAGGATTTCCAATGCCTCTGCATTCCTGCTCCTATGTTGCGTTTGTTAAAGAGATAAGTTAAAAACTTAATGCGTTCAATTTTCTTTACTAAAATAAATTTGCATAAATTATTTTTGTTTGATGTTTGAATTCTGCGACTCGAACAAAGGAGTAATATTGTTAACCATTTTACCAAAGTAAATCGTCGGGTAGATTGTCGAAAAAATGTATACTTAGCTTTCTTACTTTGCATTCAGTTTATAAATAGGTTTGCCTTCCTGGATTCTTTTGGTTCGCATGGAGGAATAAGAGTATATAATTGCATTCATGTAATATTGAAGACCAAATCCTGCAGCATGCATCCACCTATTATTAGGGAATTAAAAAGATAATTCCAGGGAAAGAGAACAAATTTAGGGTGTTATGTTATTTAAGAATCCGAATAATTAGTCTTTTTTTTTCTTTTACAAAAGGTGAAGCTAGGGATGTGTGGAGAGAATTGCAAGTGTCTGGAGCACATCCCAACCTTGCGAGAATCCATTATTTAAAAAAGATTAATGAATTATTTGAACTGAACTCAAATTCAGTCTAATTAATCTTTTAATACAAAATTATGGAGTAATTCTTGAAAAGATATAGTAACAAATTAAATTTGTTTTTGATTATTATCATATGCAATCATCATTAAAAACAGGATGACTTTGAATAAGCAATGGAGAATTATCACATGGCAAACTTATTTAATTTTTTTTTCCCTTTAGGATGGGCAAAATACTTAATTTAGAAAAGTTGTCCATTGTCTGCGAGTCTAATCTTAAATCTGGGAAAACAAATCACTACTATAACCTTTGCTAATTGATTAATTCAACATAATCAAGTTGTTGTGGCCATATCTAGCAAATCATTGTCGATTATATTAATCGAGTTTGATAATTCTAATTTTATCTTCACTTTGGGTATTAATAAGGCTGTTCAAGGAATGGTAATGGCAACCGTCCCTCAACGAACTATGTGGTAAGTGCATGGTCTAATTGTCTATGATTGTGTTGGGTAATTTAGGTTAATTTAAAAAGTTGATTTAAATTTGTCGATGGAATAAAAACTCTCAAATAACATGCATGCAGTTAATATACCCATGAAAATTTTTTACTTGAAAAAGTTTAGACGTGTAATATTTTTATCAAATAAATTAATTTGGTAAAGGTTCGGATGAAGTTGAAAATTATAAATATTTATGAATTTAAAATTCGCCTTCGTACACTTTTTCAAACATATAATTATATTAGAGGTTACCTAATTTATGACAGTGTTTGCATCTCATTTTTATCATATATATATATATATATATATATATGTAACACTATATATATATATATATAACAAATCACGTTCAAATTTACTCATTCAAATTTGTCTTTCCAGACGTAGCAAAGCACTTGCTTATAAAACACTTGGATAAACACAAACTGAATGTAATTAATTTCTATATTAATTCTTTTGGATAAGCACAGACTTAAAGCTATGATAACCGTGCAAAGCTGACCTAGTTTAAAGAAGTGCATTAGCCTATCCTGCATATATTCTAGGGAAAACATGCATTGAGGCAAAACATTGCTTTGATATAAAAGAAGCTGCTGCTTCTGCGAAAAGATAAACAAACTTAACATCATGTGAAGGCCAAATTAATGCAGCTGGTTCCTGTTCTCATTTCTCTATTCTAACCCCCTCAACTGCAACATCATTTGTGTCGTGTTTCTTACAGTTAGGACCCTAATAAAAATATTATGTTCTCTTAACAAACTGACAGACAGTTTATATATATATATATATACCAGGAACGTTTATCAATACAATTGGAAAGTCTCCTTAAAAAGAAAATTAGGGTTTTTTTTCCTTTTTAAATTACTTATCTGTATCATTCTTATCTAATTATATGTTATTTAGTATGAAGAATGTGCTTTAGCTGTGGCATTGGATGAGGAGAGAACATTGATTATTGTATGGCTGATATTAAGTTATTAATTCACTTAATTCCACAGCTAAAAAAAATAATTGCCTTGATTTCTTGACCATATTTTTAAAAAAATCCTTAATCATGCCAGTTTTAATTTCATTTTAGCTTTACCAACAGATAACCAATGTTTTAAAAGTAAAGCAACGTTGTGAAAATAAAGTCCTCCCCAGTCCCAGTCCAACCAAAATGATAATAAAACGACAATGAAGTCTTAATCATCCATGTGGTTCCCTCATGACCATGGTGTTGTACCACCCATGATATATATATATATATATATATATATCTATAATTAACTTTTCCTTTTTGATTAATTAACATTTTAAACACAATGGAATCTATGCGTCAATGGGTTTATTTATGCAATTTTTTTTTAAGGTGTAGGGTCTTTTTGAAAGCGACAAAGGAATATTAAAAACAACTATCATTGATTGAATAATTAATACATATACAGATGCTGTATTACAAGTTGGCTTTAGTGAAGCCTTTTTCAAAAAGATGGGTTTGGATGTGTTATTAATTGTGTGTTTTCAAAATGATGGTGATGAGTTTTCAAGTCTTTCAAAAGCAATACAGCGAATATAATTCACTATGGAATTGCTTGCTGAGACAGATGTAAAACTTTCCCTTTTGCCTGATCTTTGCTGGCCATTCAATCTTGGTATCACATGGCTTCCAATTTCCAAAACATAAATCAGTTTTTCGTAACCCAGATTTCTGATTATTAAGCACTTTTCCATTTCACTGTATAATGGTGGAAACCAGTCCCATATCATTCATGATGATCCATATACTAGAAGAGAAATGCTAATTATAAATTCATGGAAGTTTGTTTATGAGTCATTTGATGTCTGATTGATATAATTTCAGTTGGAAAATGAAATTCTAGTGCCAATGAGAATATCTCAGATTTCAGTTAAGGTTAGGTGTTCGATCAAAACCATCAAAATTCAAGGATTTAACTAAAGTTACATACTTTTTTTTCTGGGTCCGGACAAAATGCAAAGTAAAATATGGTAAGAGTTCAAAACCATGGTTGTTACGAAATGTAATTTACTATTATATTATTCAGTCCATCCTAAAATGCCTCCATAATTGCTTGCTGGTTAAGCTATTGAAAAAGAAAGAAAGAAAGAAAAAAAAAAACATTAGTATCATAGTTTGATGAAATAGCAAGCTTAATAGATGATTGTAACACCATGAATTGATATCAAAGTTCTTTTCGATCTTATTTAATAGCAAATTTGATGCAAATTAGAGAGAAAAATCCAAGTTGAAAATTCCCCTCACACTAAATTATGAAACAATTAATGGGATGAAATAAAGATATGAAATCTTATTCACAAAAACCGCACCTGTTTCATTGATACCTTTCCTCCTTTTTCTAATCACTTCTCACTTACTTAATGCCCACAAAATCAAAATTAATTCCATTAATAAACAACTTAGTATTTTACAATATCTAGTGAAGACTTACTGAGATCCAATTTTGTTTTCTTAAAATACAATTTACTTGTATGATAAGCATCACATCCTTCATTTCCAGCCTGATAATATTTCATAAAAACCGCCTTTTTGGAAACCCATGACATAGTTTAATATTTGACTTCAAAATTGTAATAATTAATAATCTTTTGTTCAAAATTAATAGCATATATAAAAACCAAATGAGGCTGTTCCTTGTATGGTGGATGTCTTTATTTATTTCATATTGAAATATTAAACTAACTACTATATAGTAAATATGTTAATTGAATTAATTACTTAAAATAAGAAAAAGAGAATGTTACTTTGTAGTAGAAAGATCCAATAAGTCTGCAGATTTTCTTTTTATTATTATTATAATTTCTGTTTACAAATCTTAAGGAACAACTTGTTCATCGTATGATGATTGGACATGGAAAAAAAATTATCCCAGGATTATGCTTTTTTTCATAAATCCCAACCTCTTCTTGATAAAAAAATAAAAGATGTAAAAATCAAAGAAAGTAGCTAAGTTTTCTTTAATCCTTGAAACTCCACCACTAACCATAGAGACCGAAAACCTGACGACCGTTGAGGATTATTAATTTATTATCATAGTTAAGAAGAACCGCAAAGCAATATCCATGTGAATTATATAAATTATAAGCCAATATTTTTTTATTTTTTTAAAAGTCAAATTTATTAAGCACAATAAAAGTTAATCATACATCATTATAAGCCAATATTTGGTATCGAGGTTGTGTGTGTGTGGTCCTAAGATTATTAAATTAATCAAGTTGATTTAATAAAAAAGTATTTAGTGGGACCTCGGATTTAAGCATAGGTTAACATAAGTTAATTATTTGTTTCATATCCGAAGATGCGATTTAATTGATTGATTTGAATGTTTTCATTGAGATTATCCAAAAGATATTGTTAATTTTAATTTTTAAAAAATTTCAAAAGACGACAAATTAGCACATGATCTTAGACTCCATGCGAGCACTTACTT
>JBBYHM010000026.1:11827882-11837906 GCA_038381775.1 Adansonia rubrostipa
AAAAAGTGTAGTGATTTAATCGTCAAAGGACATTTCCGTCTTTTAGTTTTTATATTTTTTAAAAATAGTTCTTGAAAGAATTTTCTAAATTATGTGCTATCCAAACTCCAAATATTTACAGTTAAACATGAATATTTGATTTTTCATCATAAGTTGTAAAATCAAATGACATTTCTTTTCCATTTCATAAATTTTTATTTTTATTTTATTTTAAAATTTGAGTTTCAATTTTTAAAAAAGAGTTAAACTTTTAAAAATAAATTATATTTATTTATAATCAGATTATTTATTTAAATAAAAAGATTTATTTGAATTTTTTAAAGATTTCATAAAAAAGAAAGTTTGAGAAAAAAATAAAATTGATTTAAAAATACTTAACGTGAACAATATATTATATTTATATTTTTAAATTTAAATAATTATAAAACTGTTTAATATCTAATGCCATCTCATAAACATTTTTAATGTATAATTTACTTATATTTATCCCAATCAATTGTCGACAAATAATGTATAATATATTTTATTTGCCAAAAAGAAATCATGAAATATAAAAGCACATAATTAATTTTACATTTTCTATATTTATCCATACTAATTACTTAATGATAGTTTTAGCCTTTATGATTTTTTCTGTGTGTTTATAGGTCACGTTTCTCTGCTTATTTTGTTTATGTTCCTCGTCTTCTCCGGTGCTTGAGCTTGCTCTCTACTACAAGCCAAGCCCCAACCAGACATTTCTCTCTAGCCCTCTTTCGCCCTTTTGCCAACACTTGCGAAACTTTAAATTTTTTTTTTTTTTTCAATCTCGATTTCTATAGCTGAGCTCATTGAATCGATAATTGAATAAAATTGATCTTTGATTATGCGATTCTTTAGAAAAATAGCGGGGCTGTTTGGGTTTGGCAGAGAAGATGGCCACGAAGTGAATGACCAAGAAAACGACCCTCAAAACAACAATAACCAAACACCCAGCGACCGTCCCATTTTCCAAGAAACTGGCCTTCCTCGAAGGGGCTTTAGCGTTCCTGTTCAGGTCGCTGTCGATCGTCCCCATCCTGGTCCTGTCCTCCTCCCCTGCACTTCCGGTGACGGTGGCGTCCAGGTCCATCTAAGTTTCTTTCATTTTCTTTAATGGTGTTTTTTTTTTTCCTTCCTTGTTCACGATTTTTAAGATATGGGTTCTTGATGTATTGTTATTATGTTAAATGCAGTTACTTTTTGTTATGAGTTGACTTCTGGGTAATGCAATTAGAAAGGTTTAAGCTCATTTTATGCATAAGAGATTAACTATGGCTAGTCGTATTTAGCGTGGTCAAAGAAGAAAGCAATGTTCAAACTATAATAAATACTAATTGTTTGCAATTAAGACAAGTTAGCACAAATCACTGAGCATATTTAAGGAAAAAGTAACTTTGGGTTTTGTAATTTGGTTGTAAAGAGCATGAGGCAATATTGGGTATATGGAATCTTTGATGTCTAAGCATAGGACCTACGTGCTGGAGGGCTTTTTTCAGGCAAGATCATCTTCTTCCTATATAATTACAGTAATGTGCTTAAATTGAATGTAAAGTGGACTATATAAATGTTTTATTGCTGTTGCTTTCTTGCTGGTCATGCTGCTATTCTTAGATTCAACATCTCTGCTTTATCGTCACACCCAGATCATGTTGTTGGTACATCATATAATCCCTCCTTTCTTCTATTGGTTCGTACTGGAGTCCATTGATGTTACTGCCTTGAATAGAGCTTCTGCTTCTGTTGTTAAAATTGCCCACTGCTGATATTACATGTGGTCTATAAGTTAATGAGCTCCCTGATAGTTTTCTGCATTAATTTTTTTGTCCATTTCTGGTGTTATGTGCGTATCGCTCTTGTTTAAAGTCATTTCTAAGTAAAGATTGCCAAAACTTTTGTAATGTTTGCTTTTTGTGACATTTATAGCTTTGTAGAATTCATTAGTCAAGGATGATGGAGACACTTTTTTGTTTTCCATTGTGTTAAGTGTATGATGTGTTATCTGCAATCTTCAGCATACGTTTCCAACAAATGTTTCTGCTGTTAAGTGTCAATGAAATTAATTGATATGCATGATTGCCGTTGTAAGTTATGATGGATTTGAGTTTTAACTGTTTATATCAATTAGGCAGTAAGAATTATAGTCCTTCTCGGGACCATTCTGAGTCAATTATCAATGGCCACAATATTATTTCTCATGTACGCGGACAATATGCGAGAATAGATCTGGTCCGGATGTAGTTGATGGCTTGATGCTCATTTCAGGGAGATGCATTCTAATTCATTTTAAATTTAGATTTAATTTAGGCAATGCATGTAATACTTTACTTTTGTTTAACTTACATTTTTGATGCTTTCCTTAAATTAAATAAATAAATAGAAAAACAAAACATATATTCTTTCCCTTTTTTCTTTGAACTTTAAATTAAACTTTCCTTTCTCTCTCTCATGTTCCTGTTTCAATTGATCAACGAAATCAATGGGAGTGCTTTCTCCAATCTTACTGAAACTTGTCTGTTATGTTGATTTCCAAGCAGCTGTTATATCAGTTTGTATCAAGATCTTCTCTATGTTTGGGTATGAAGCTCTCGTGGCTAATCTCCACAGCAGTTTTTTATTGTTTTCCCTATTGAGTAGATATGGTGCCATGTATGGACATGTCTATAAGCATCCAAGCACATGCCAAGTCATTTGTTCTCTTTAAGATCCATCCATTTTTGCTCTAAGACTTGTTGGATTTATGAAAAGAAGTGTTAGATTATTGTTATTTTAGTTCCATTTCAGGATTGAAGGACTTTCTTGCTTGTGATTGTTTCTTCTAACTCTGTCACTATTGTCTTCTTATCATGAAAACAAGAGGCTCCTCTATTTTTTTATGATAGCTAGATGTATTATAAGTAATACTCGATAGAAAACAAACATTACTAGCTCGGAAGACATAAGCGATTATCTATTTGAATCCATTAACCTTATCCGTTTGAACCATAATTTGCTTAACATGTCAATGCTGCAGCAGTTCGTTTCTTAAACACGTTGACATGTAAATTTGTTGGAAAGATCGATCGTGTTAGAAATAAACACATCGTGTCCATTTTTTGCAAGGATTAAGAAGTAATTATGCTTTGTTAGGTCCAGAAGCGAAAAAAAAAGAAAAAAGGGATGTGAATCTTGTCTATGCGTGGCCATGTCTATGCCCTTGTGTCTTTTCTGAAGTAGACACGACGACCCTGCTAAGTGATCTGCTTTACAAGCAAACACTCTACAAGTATCACTTTTATGAGTTGGTCTTAGTTTACTACCTTTGAATCAGATTTGTGGCATGTTAAGCGTGATTAAATTTTGTTTAATGCCACGAAGGCGAGCGAAAAAGTGGCTGGAGAGGTGCAACTTGGTGTTTTACACCAAGCGGTAGTTGTATCTCATGCTGTTGGTTTCATTCATTACGCATGTTCTCAGTTCTCACTTCTCACTTCTCAGCATTGCTTTCACTAATAATTTGTTCCTTTACCCTATTTTGGCTGTCTCAGGTATACTACTTATTTTACATTATGTATCTTCATCAAGCCTGCTTCAAGTGTTTAACATTTTTGACTTTTCGACGCAGGGTCTGAAATGGTATGCGAAGCGTCTTAGGATAGACGAAGATGGAGATGTAGCAGATGAGTTCCTTGATGAAGTTTTGCCAAACACATCAGGGGAATCTGGCGCAGAAAATGAGCAGAAGCCATTCCCCAAGTTCCAAGTGAAGTATAGTACGAGACCAGCTAAGGTGAAGACCCAAGTCATGTCCCACGATGGTAAAATCCAGCAGTGTGTGGAGCACCAAGGAAGATTGCAGTGGATATGATTGTTGGTATATTTCTTTCTTTGATCTATAGTAAGTGTTACCAATTTAATTCTTTCAAATAGATTTTTTCCCCCATTGTTCTAACTTCTGTAGTGATGGTAATAACCTGCATTTCACTGTATCAGTATCATGTGCGAAGTGGGTTTCTTGTCGTGGTTTCTGAAGAGGATTTTGATTTAGACTTTAAAACACTCTGGTTGTTCCATCGATGAAGGCATATTCTGTATAAGCGGTTTGTTGAATGAACTAATATAGATTTTCTCATGCTTGCCTTTGTTGCATCTTTGATGTTCCTTTACAGCCATGGTGAGATTATTACAAGAACTAGAAAAAAAAGTAGAAGGAAAAAACAAGCATTCTTTTAGATAAACGTCAAAGAGTAAAACACAGAAATGACAACGCCTCCTTTGTGTACGAACTGTCCCCATGACTAGTGTCTAGGGTCAACATTAATACTTCTGATGGCCATGAGGTGGGGGATGCCCCGTGAGATGATACGGAGGAACCCTGGTTTCAGCAATGGGAGGTGCAGTTTCGACTGGTGGATCGTGGTCATAGCCATAGCCATGGAGATATTGGGGTTGTTTGGCCCTCAATCTCTCCTCTGTGTGCCTAACCTTATCCTGATGCAACTCCATCTTTGCTCGAGCTTCCTTGGCTTTTTTACGCTCATTAGCCAACTTCTTCTCCTCTCCCGTCCTAGCCGTTGCTTTCTCCAACTGCAACAATACAATGAATTATACGACTTCAATTTCTTTTTTGCTTCTTTCATGGTTCACTTAAAAATTATGTATTTGTAATAGTGAAAATAAGGAAACAAAAGGCTACCTTTTCTTCAACTTTAGCTTTGCCGATGTTGACATGCTCCTTGACGCTGCTGGCCATGTTGCTAGTCTTCTCCTTTACCGTGTGCATCAGAATGATTAAAATTTAAATCAGTTTCTTTGGTTTTCTCCTTTAATTTCCCTTCAGCTACAATTTCACAACAAAATGATCGATAAGCCATCAACCTTTATATAATCATCAACGTTTTCTTTTAAAGTAAAAAAAAGGTTATTGACAAAAACGTTCAAGTTGCTACGTGTAAAATTATGGCCACGCGTCATCCATGCATCCAGTGCAATGGATTTTCTACCACGTTGGACCTATTAAGCCACGCAGCTATGTCTTTCTGTTGAGTTGTAATAAAAATAAATAAGATAAAATGCATTTATCTTATTCATCACCCTATGCTATTGTTTTCTTATTTTATGCTTATTCTTGGCCATTCCAATCAAAATTTATATATATAAATATATATAACTCTGTAGAAAGTTAAAAACTAATCTTCATAATTTGTAAGAGAGTTATATGCTGATTCTTGCTCATTTTTTACTTTATAATTCAATACGTAAAAGAAAATAATCTATAAATATTTAAGGTAATTTTGTGTCTTTAAATTAGAGTGAAAATCAGTTTTGGAATGATGCAATAAGATATAGGCAGGTTAAGGTGGATTTGCATATGCTGGTGTGGTTTCAATTTCATATTTCCAGAAATGCTATTGATCGATCATCTCCTGGATGCCATTTCTTACCAAGCTGTCAACCAGGAGCAGAATTATGTTAAAAAGTTAGCAAAATTACATTAAAAGTTATTCAAGTCGTATTAAAAGCTATAAAAAAATATCAAAATGAAATTCAATCATCCCATAAAAGAATAATCTTATTGGACTTAGAACAGATACCACCTGGCACCTGCTTTCTCATTTATGGAGACATGTCCGAGGGCCGCCCGTCGACAATGCAGGGAGAGCGGATGGTTCATCCTGGATGTTCAGACTCTGCTGAATGAGTGACAACCTTGAGTCCAGTCCGAGTTAATATGGTTGAAAGCACCCAGGATCAATTTTGAGCAGCAGGAAATGTTTGAACAGATTAACCAGGTATATAATCTTCAAGATTTTTTTCTGAACATCATAGTCTGAAAATCTGATCAAAGAGATTATTAATTGATGTCGTCGTACATCATCTACCATGTAATCAACTAGATTGTCTAAAATTTGCACAACATTTTCAACGAAAAAATCTATTCGGTCCCCAATGTAATTTCCTTGTGTCAATATATGTGGTATAATCCTGAATGACTGTGAAACAGTTGCTTGAACCTTAAACCATTGACAATTAAATAGCGGAAAAAGAAAAGTACTAGAGATAAACCTCATGCCTTGTAATTAATGCCACTCATACTAATAGCAAAGTAAAAGAAAACGATGTTTATCACATCGGAAGATAATCAATTGTTCAACCTAAAAAAGTCTTTTTATGATGGAAATACATATCGTTTACGTTGTTTCAAGATTCATTTCCAACGCGCATGTCTGATACATTTTTAGATATAGATATGAGGATGTGACTTTTCAAATACATAAAAAACACTTACGAAAATTAAACATATCTTTGTCACACATATATAGTGCTGGACACACTGGAGCCCGAGTAACACAGCTTATCGTGTCTCCAATCAGCTGCCAAAACTGCTTATTCAGAATCAGGCCAAGCAAGGGAAAAAAAAAAAAAAAGATCTATACATTGCAAGGAAGAAATTTCCTCTATGTTGCTGAAGGATGCAACCATGGAAGAGGATAGTTGTAATGTGCAAAACCACAGTTGCAGCTTCTAATTATCAACTTGGCTGTAAAACTGTGGAGTAATTTTAGCTGTTGAACTTCTGCTCTGCAGCAATTGCTGAGCCCTGCATCATTTAATGGCACATCCTTGAGTTCATTTCAAACAGATGAAGTCTTTTAATCAAATATATCAGTAATTGTTTAACTAATTCATATCAACAGTTTTAGAATTATAAGGTTATTATTAAACAGTTAGTGAGAACAAATTGCATACTGACCCCAACTGATGTCACAAAATTGCAAACTGCACATTGTACAGATCCTGCTCCATACTGGTACATTAGTAACATCCTACAGTTCCCACAATTTACATGTGCCACCTGATTTGCTGTCGGAAAGTGAAGGAAAAAATCAAAGCTTACACTAAAGAAATAGCAACTCGATTGACAAGGTTTTCAATCTTTATAATGTTTGACAGAAAAAAAAAAAAAAAAAGAAGAAGCATTATTGAAGTTATGGAACATCATAATTTGTTATGCAAACCTTCCAAGGCCAAATTGAGAGTGTGACAACACGAGCATTGGACACTTGTGGCTCCACGAATGTACATTAATAAGGTTTGGCAGCCTCCACAAACCAACTGTGCCATTTCTGTGCCTATATTTCAGAGTTTTGACAGAGATAGAAATAACTTAAAACAGAAGGAAGATTCAGTTGATGTGACGTTTCAGGGTTACATAAGCTTAAAATGTAAATAGCAGATGAATGTACCAGGGGGCGGCACAGCTGTTACGGCGTTGCAAACAGCACAGCACACCGAGGTTGCTTCAACGGGATAGAGTAATAGATTTCGACATCCGGTACATACAAGCTGGCTTTGAGCGTCTGATGACATAGATTTGGCTAAAGATCAGTTGAAAATGAAGGTAGATAGACGATAGAAACATAGTAACTTTCGTTGATGCAGAAAGATATATTTATATTATTTCGTGCATTTGACCAATTTGTTGGACAGGCCAAGCCTGTTAGATCCCGAATTAGAGTTTGAAAACTAAACTTGTAATGTTGATAGCTTGCAACATGCATATCAGAAAAAGAAAAGGGAAAGGGTGTGAAAGAAAAATGAAGCAGCAGCAGTCAGTAACTGCTGACATTCTTCCCTACTTCAGATATCAGTAAATCTATTTAGATTTACTGTTCGAAATTTTCTCTGAGAAAGTAATATACTGCTTGGATCTTAAGAAGGCCCTTCCTTCATGTCAGCAACTAAACAACAATAGGATTCACATCGTTTCAAGATAAATCTGTTGCAGAAACATAACAAGTTACCGTTGTTCGGAGGAGTATATGGCCCTGGAGGTGTCGGATATGGAGCAAGAGGAGCTGGCATTGTAAAGTCAGACAGAGGTCTCCTTTCCAGGCTCCTAATAATTCACTGCCTTTAATCCAGAGAGCAACAATCTTTCTCCTATTTTTACTATGTCAACAAAAAGTGAAACAAGAAAACTTAGAAACTTCAACTGTGATAAACTCAGAAAGTAGCTAAAAGTGAAGTCAGACTGAACTATAATGAAAATTATAACAGTTAATTGTGTGAGTGAGAGTAGGGAATGATGGGGAAAAAGAGTGTAAAGAATTGCATAACCAAGAAAATACTTAATTCCCAATTTGGAAAATTTCATATAGATTCATACAAGACGGTCGAAAAAACAGAAGCTTGAAGACAGTTGATAAAGAAAGAAATTCGGTTGAAGCGTTATGAAGTGAGGCAAACACGTACCTGTTCAATTGCATATGAGGTAGAGAAAGAGAGAGGGGATTATGTTTAGAATGGACAATGACAAAGAGGAAGTAGTATTTGTTAAAATGAATTTCTTTTTAACTATGTTCCTTTTCAGTTCATATCTTAAGGAATAAAATATCGACTGAAGGCTTTCATTTTCTCCTTGCAAAAAGAGAGAAAAGAAAAAGCTTTCATTTTCTACTTTTGGTGAAACTAAGAAGCTGGTGTCAAAGAAGATTTTTATTGTTTGCCTTCCCAGTTGATTTGGTGGGACTGCAATGTAAACTTTCACTCTAGGTTGTTTGACTCTTTGTTTTTCTTAAACTACTGGGGCTATGACCCAAGAACCCTCAAATACTTGAAATTTTTTTTAAAAATTAAATATTTCCATGTCCGACGCTAGCACCATAGCTTTCACTTTCTCCTTTTCTCTATCATTTTAATCCCATAAAAGATAACTTTTTTGATCATTACCGGGTAAAATTCCATTTCTTTTCGGTAGTATATCAAGATAAACTTTGAGGCAGAAACTCAGGACCCCATATTCTCTCCCTCTCTTCCTCTAAATGAAGCTTTGCTTTTTAGTGTAAAACATTGCATCCATGTGAGTGTTACATTCAGCCAACAGCAAGCAAATGCAAGTCAGGAACCGCCTGTCAAAACTCTCATTCTTGGCCTCTGTTAATATTTATTGCAAAACCAATAACTTTCTTGCTGGTGGTCCTGTTTCCCTTTGCATTATTATAGTTGAGTTTTGGGGGGAGTGAATGTGACAGAAACTTGTGATTTTGGTGTGCCCATCTGTTATATCTTCATTTTCAGCTACATATAATTAACACTCTCTCCTAGACATTGGCTGGTTTGGACTAATTCACCTATTTCTCGGCCAATGGAAACCTAAATCCTGTCTCAGAATCATCTCATCCTCATGTTTAAATCTCTATGATGTCTTTTTTTCTTTTTCTTTTTTTTTTTTTTTTTTTTGTTAGCTTAGGACTTCAATATAGTTAGATATCCCAAGTTAAATCACCATCAAAATACATAAATGAAGAAAGAAAGAAGAAAAAAATGGCCAAGTCATGTTTCTTTTATTCTAACAGACCATTTCAGTTGTGTATTGTAAGTAAAAAAAAGAAAAAAGTTTAGATGGAGCATCTTTGGGTATTTAGCAAATTAGGGCTACACTTAATTATTTTGGTCTTGTATTGATTTCCTTAGTGATAATAGAAATGTGTGAAATCTGGGGTAGATCTTATTTTTCTCAATAGCATGAGATTAGCTGATTTGTCTGAATGAGCTGCTGAGAAGATATATATACTTCAATTCTTAATGATGCATGACCAAAGAACTATCGTTGTATAGAGAAAAAAAAAATGAAACGGAAAAGTGGAAACTATATGAAAAAAATACAAATAAAAAAATTTTGTTAAAGAATAGAGTGTGAGGGAAGGACAAAAAGGCTCTATTCCATGGAAGTATGGGCAAGAGTTCTTACAAGAACTTGATGACACTCGAAGTCTCTCTTCAGAGCCATAACAGGTCCATAGATAAGCATGCATCGACACAAGGGGACCGCTCCGTTTGTAGTTTTCTAGGCTTTTTCTCCGCATCCTAAATTGGATATTCTAGCAATAATTTAAGCTTTGAAACTAGCCTTGGCAAGTTCAAAGCCTTGTCATGTTCAAAACTTTTTGAACTTGCCAACAAGGGTTAGCTCAACTGACTGAAATTCACTTTATTTGTTATGAAAATATATGAGTTCAAGTCT